>CM026572.1:14124134-14380101 GCA_015143295.1 Tetracentron sinense | reverse complement strand
AAGGGCACCTCAGAGCGTATGAGGCGGGAATTTGCATCAAGCTGGAGGCTCTCCCGCTGGCGGGAGGATGAAAATCTTGAATACTGTATGACTCCTCAGACGGTGGTGGCTATGATCAGTGGTTGATTTAGCAAAGACCAGGTAGAGCATGCCGCAATACCAGTTGAGCTACCAACACCAGCGGCCCCCGAGGCCATGGGCACCATACCAAATTGCAGCAACACTGACCTTGGGTGGACAGACATTTTCTACATGCCGCATGAGTACAAAGTTGAGGAAAAGGAGATTCGCAGTAGCAAAAGCCCGACTGGCAGCAAAAGAGCGAAGGTGAAGAAGTATGTGCACAAAGTCCGACATGAGGTAGGCCGTTTGATGCAAGAGAAGATTCAGGCTGAGCATTTTGCAGCTTCCCTGCAAAAAGTGGTCAAGCACCAAGCCAGGAGCAAGAAAGGTCTCAAGACTCGTCTCCAATTTGCACAAGAGCAGCTAGACATAGCCAGGGATGAGCTCAGTACCAAGATACGCCAGTTGTTCAGGGAACTCATAAAGGCAGCAGAGACGATGAATGCTGGAGGTTCACATCGAGGCCCGAATCAGCAAATCATGCAGCTCGAGGGCGAGCCCCTACCACTGGAGTTGACATTCCTCTTTGAAGGACCTGCTTAGGGTCATGGTTCATGCACTTGCATCTGTTTTAAAAGCCTTTTGTTATGTACATAAACTAGTTCTTTTTTGAGTATGTAAGACACTTTTTGATAAAGTGCAGTTACATCTTGTATATAAACTACTGTATAAATAAAAACTCTTCTTGTCTCTCATAATGCGTCTTCATTATCAGTCATTTGTCGTATCTATCATGCGTCAACATATGACTCGATCTGTAACCGTAGCTCTCGCACGAGAAGCTCTTGCACAAGCTGCTACCCCAGGAAGTTCATCTGAAGTCGAGATGAATCAAAGCGAATTCCTAGACCTCAGGATCTAGAAGAGGAAACAACCCGCAACACCCAGGACATCATGGAAATCAAAGGCTCGATACATGATATCTTGGAAGCTCTTAGAACTCTCAATTGCTACACGAACAAATGACCAACCTAGCTCGTCTGTTCCGCCAAATCAATCCGATCCATCTCCCCCTCCACTAAACCAATCAAACAAGATTCACCTCAAAGTTCACCATAATCCTCTTTCAACCCCTAAACTAGACTTGGATGTTGATCAACATGACCAAGGTGAGGGAGAGATAAATCGACCCATATACTCTGTAGGACCACAGGTTCCTAATGCATCGGATCCCTCTTCTCTTTTCAAAGATCAGTTTCAAGAGATGCAAGAAGAAATCAAAAAATTGAAGGCAGTACAAGATACTCCAGGTAAAGAGTTTGCGGACTTGGATTTCTATTCTAAGGTTGTAGTCCCCAAAAATTTTAAGATGCCCGATTTTGAGAAATATGATGGGAAGGATGCCCTCATACCCACCTTCGGCTTTACTATACAGACATGTTGGAACATGGAGACAATGGCCCTCTGCTAATTCGGTGCTTTCAAAAGAGTCTGAAGGGGGCAGCCCTCGTATGGTTCACTTCCCTTGATATGGGACAATTCAAAACTTGGAAGGATCTAATCAGCGCATTCCTTAAGCAGTTTTCATTTAACATGGAGTTGCTACCTCAGAAGGGATATTTAGAACAAATGACTCAGAAGAGTGATGAGTCATTCATGGAATATGCAGCCAGGTGGAGAGAGATGGCATCCAGGATGAAGATATCTCTGCCGGATGAAGAACTCATAGCTACATTCTTGGCAACACTCAGGCCACCTTATTCAACTCTCATGATAGCTCTACCAGCTACGGACTTTCCTAGTATTGCCAAGAGTGGAGTTAGAATTGAGACTGCTATTCGAAATGGCACCATTACTACCAATTTCAGTCAATCGGCCACTCAGCAGCCAAGCACCAGTAACCGGAATATTTTCAGGAAAGATCAGAAGAAGAAAGAAGGAGAGGTACAAATGGTAGCACCAGTAGCACCAGCGGTGCCAGTACGGTTGCCCATAAATGCAACGCAACCACAGCCAGTAGCCCCGGCTCAGCCTAGTAACCTACCCCGCACTTTTGCACCTCAGCAAGTGCGAACACCGCCCAGAACTTTCACCCCTCTACCTTTTCCTCTCAGCCAGTTGTTACAATTCCTTATACAAAAGGGAGTACTTTCACCCAGACCCCCAATGCCAGTACCCAATAACCCGACAGCCAACTTTCATATGGACCAGCATTGCGCTTTCCATCAAGGTCCTGGACACCTTACTGATAGATGCTTTACTTTGAAGCATGCAATTCAAGATCTCCTCGACCAGAAAAAGATCGAGTTATCCCCAGGAAACACAAGCATTATTCAAGCCCCTTTACCACCTCACAATCAGCAAGTTAATTTCTTAGAGGAAGCAGAACCCTGTGTAGGTATGATTAACCCTTTTACCTCGCCTATCATAGAATCTCCAATTCAAATCCCTTCTGATCTTCCAGTCCAAGAAGAAGTCACTTACCTGATACCATGCCCGGCCAATTGGCCACTGGCCCAGTCGACCTCATCAGCTAGTCCCTTAATTATCCCTTTCATCCCCCCACCGGTCTATAACCTAGATCAAGTACCATATATCTACCCATCCACTTCCTACCCAACTGAGCCGGGGAGCATCGACATTGCAAGCCTCACCAGGTCTGGCAGATTGTATCCACAAAATCCTTCTGTAAATATACCAGAAGGGAGCAAAGGGAAAGAAAAGGTAGTTGACCTGGAGAAAGAGAGAGAGGATTCAGAAGCCTTGTTAAAAGCCATTCAGAAGGCCGAAGAATATCATGTTGCTCAACAGCTCAGTAAAATCCCAGCTCAAATCTCTATAATGGGGTTGTTATTAACTTCTGACCACCATCGGAAACAATTGGTCAAAGTTTTCAACAATGCCCACGTCACTCCGGATATCACTCCAGAAAAGTTGGGACAACTAGTGGGGCAAGTGCTATAACCAAAAGTCATATCATTTACTGAGGGAGAAATTCCTGAGGAGGACACATCTCATACCAGGGCACTATATATTGCAGTGGTTTGCAGGGAGAAACATCTTTCTTCAGTCTTGATTGACAATGGCTCAGGATTGAATGTTTGTACTTTGAACACGTTGCGGAGCATTGGTATGGATTTGAGCCATGTGAGTAAAAGGCCTATAACGATTCGGGCATTTGATAATTCGACACGGCAGAACCTCGGTGACGTCAATTTGAATGTTACTATCGGCCCGGTAGATTTTCTCATTGATTTTCAAGTAGTAGATGTCCCGGCATCCTTCACTTTACTCCTCGGAAGACCATGGATCCATATGGCCAAGGCAGTACCATCCACTCTACATCAGAGAATAAAGTTTATCCAAGGGGACCAGCTGATCGTCATCCCCTCAGAAAGTTTGTTTTACTCCATTTTGGAGGTTCAAGAGGAAAGGCTAAGGCCCATGTTTGTAACTCAGCAGTTTGAGGAAGTAAGTTGTATTACACAGATTGAAGTCAGAGAAAAGAATGTTAGACAGATTCCTCCAAAATACAAGATGATGGCAAGAATGGGATATCGACCCGGTCAGGGTCTAGGACTCCGGCATCAAGGTATGAAGAAGATCATCACTCCGTCTCGTTACACCCCGCGGTTTGGGATAGGCTACAAGCCGACATTGAAAGACTATATGGAGCAACTCACACCGAAGAGAGGAGGGGCAGAAATCCAGAAATACCTGAACCATCTTACCACTTCCCAAGCTAGCGGTCCCATACCAAACCTGATACCAGAACTCGCCATCTCACCCATGCCCAAAACCATGGAACCTTCGAACCCAACCTTTCGTGTGTTAAATGAGAGTTCTAGGAGCATCCAGGATGAGGAGCTAATGGGAATAGAGCGCTTATTTAAAGAAATGGCGATAGAGGAAGCGGCCCCAGAAGATCAAGAGGAAGCTCTGTCCGAGTATGCTGAAGCCGAAGTGTTCACTATCTCAGAAGATAAGGAGATAACAAGTCTTTCATCCCCAAGATTGTGGTGGACCGAGCCCATCACTCTGGAAGCGGCCAAAGGAAGAGCAGAGATTGTCAAGAAGGTCGGTTGAAGCCTTGTCAAGCCATACCATTTTTTTTTTGTCAGCCACAGTGGCTAAAGAGTCTGTTACTTTCAGTTGAGTCTTGTAAAAAAATCTTTTGAATATATATATATAAGTGTTACTTCTCTGAAAAAAAATCTCAATATTCCTTTTGCCTGGCTTATGATGGTATGATCTAAGACTCCCCACGAGCACTAGTGATCGGAAGCCTCCCAAAGTTTTCTTTCTCATTTCTTTGAGTGTGCTTAAAAACTTCAAACAAATACTAAATTAAAACCATTGGTTTGAACAGGGAACTGCTCAAACCACAACTAATCAATCAATCGAGCTTGAACTCTTGGAAGTAGAATCTGATGAAGAGCAGGAAGAGGAACCTCCCAAAGAGATCCTTGACTTTTTAGAGCAAAGCGAGAGGGAAACAGAACCTAGTGTTGAGGATTCTGAGACTATAAATCTTGGATCTGATGACGACCCTAAGTACGTGAAAATCGGCACTTCGCTGGGTCTTGAGCAGAGGACCACCATGATCGAATTTCTCCATGAATATCAAGATGTATTTGCTTGGTCTTATGAAGATATGCCCGGGCTCGATACAGATCTGGTAGTTCACAGACTACCCTTGCATCCAGATATGAAGCCTGTTCGTCAAAAACTCAGAAGAATGAGACCTGAATGGTCACAGAAGGTTAAAGAAGAAGTCGAAAAACAAATTAATGCTGGATTCCTGGTAGTAGCATCATATACTGATTGGCTTGCCAACATCGTACCAGTACCAAAAAAGGACGGAAAAGTTAGAATGTGTGTTGATTACAGGAATTTGAACAAAGCTAGTCCTAAAGATAATTTTCCCCTTCCACACATTGATGTATTGGTAGATAATACGGCAGGCCATGAAACGCTTTCATTCATGGATGGATTCTCAGGATATAACCAGATTAAGATGGCTGAAGAAGATATGGACAAGACTGCATTCATCACTCCATGGGGTACTTTCTGCTATTGGGTGATGCCGTTTGGACTCAAGAACGCAGGGGCAACCTATCAGAGAGCTATGGTCGCGTTGTTTCATGACATGATCCATAAGGAGGCCGAAGTTTATGTGGATGACATGATTGTCAAATCCCTAAAGGCTGAAGATCATCCGACTAATCTAAGGAAATTCTGTAATAGACTCAGAAAATTTGGCTTAAAATTAAACCCTGCCAAGTGTGTCTTTGGCACCACTTCCGGAAAGCTCTTGGGATTTATTGTAAGTAGAAGAGGCATCGAAATTGATCCTTCAAAAGCAAAAGCTATTATTGACATGCCTACACCACAAACTGAGAAGGAGGTTCGAGGTTTTCTTGGCCGAATTCAGTATATCAGTAGATTCATAGCGCAACTCACTCCAATCTGCGAACCTATTTTTAAACTTCTCAGGAAGAATGTACCCACAGTCTGGTCAGAAGAATGTCAACAGGCTTTCGACAAAATAAAGAAGTACCTTCTGACACCCCCAGTTTTGGTTCCACCAACACTCGGCCGACCATTACTATTGTATATTTCGGTACAGCAAACCTCCATGGGGTGCATTTTAGCTCAACATGATGATTCTGGTAGAAAAGAGCAAGCGATTTACTACATTAGTAAACGACTTCTGGAATACGAAGAAAGATACAGCCTATTGGAGAAAACTTGCTTGGCTTTAGTTTGGGCTTCTCAGCGTCTCAGGCATTACCTTTTGGCATACCCTGTAATTCTGATCTCCCGGATGGATCCCTTGAAATATCTCTTGGAAAAGCCAACAACTATAGGGAGGATAGCCCGTTGGTTGATGATGCTTTCAGAATTTGATATCACTTATATGACTCAGAAGTCGATCAAAGGACAAGCGATTGCCGATCACCTGGCCTATAATCCGTCATATGACTATATCTCAGTGCACGATCAATTTCCAGACGAAGCCGTTCTCTTTGCAGAAGGAAAAGATCTAGAACCGTTCGACTGGGAGTTATATTTCGATGGGGCAGCAAACAGTCAAGGTAGAGGAGCAGGAGCAGTATTGATTTTGCCATCCAGGGCTCACTTTCCAATAGCAGTCAAGCTAAAATTTGAATGCTCAAACAATGCTGCAGAATATGAAGCTTGTATAGCTGGCTTGAGAGAAGCTTTTGACATGGGCATAGAAGAAGTGGATGTATATGGTGATTCGTCGCTAGTAGTCTACCATGCAAATGAATCTTGGGCCATCAAAGAGGCCAGGCTGATTCCCTATTTGGCATGTCTGAAGGTGTTAATTACAAAGTTCAGGAGGATCACTTTCTGTCACAGACCAAGGTCCCATAATCGATTTGCAGACGCACTAGCCACGCTAGCCTCAATGATTCAAATCCCAGGAGGTATTGATATAAGACCAATCGAGATCTTGCAGCAAGACAGACCAGCTTACTGTTTCGAGATAGAAGAACAATCAGTTGAGAAGCCTTGGTACACCGAGATCAAGCAATATTTAACCGAAGGAACCTTCCCTTTAGAAGCTACCAAGACTGACAGGAGAGCACTCAGGCGGTTAGCTATTCAGTTTGTCATCTCTGCAGGGATTTTGTACAAAAGATCACCAAACCTGGTATGGTTACGGTGCTTAGATGTATCAGAGGCCTCTAAAGTCGTGGAAGAAGTTCATGGGGGAGTCTGTGGGCCACACATGAATGGATTGATGCTGTCCAAGAAAATTCTGAGACTGGGTTACTATTGGACGACTATGGAATCAGATTGCTGCAAGCACGTACAGAGATGCTACCAGTGTCAGATCTATGCCAATCGCATTAATGCACCACCTGTCGAGTTACATAATCTCACTGCACCATGGCCATTCTCGGCCTGGGGCATAGATGTTATCGGCCCAATCACACCTAAAGCATCTAATGGTCATCGATTTATTCTAGTAGCCATCGATTACTTCACTAAATGGGTCGAAGCTGCTTCCTATGCTAATGTCACAACTATAGCAGTTCAAAAGTTCTTGAAGAGAGACATCATTTGTAGATACGGTGTGCCGTATGAGATTGTCACTGATAATGCTCTCAATTTTCGCAACAAAGGGATGGTAGAGTTGTGTGAGAAGTTCAAAATCCAGCATCATAATTCTACTCCTTACAGGCCACAAACGAATGGTGAGGTCGAAGCGGCCAACAAAAACATGAAGAGAATAGTTGAAAAGATGGTAACCAAATATTCTGCATGGCATGAGACGCTTCCTTATGCGCTCATGGCCTACAGAACATCTATCCGCACTTCGACTGGGGCAACACCATTCTCATTAGCTTATGGGATGGAAGCAGTGTTACCAATTGAGGTAGAAATTCCTTCCCTGAGAATCCTGGTAGAAGCAGAGTTGGAAGAGGCAGAATGGATCCAAGCAAGGTACGAGCAACTTAATCTGATTGAGGAAAAACGACTCAAAGCCATTAGTCATTCGCAAGCCTATCAGAGGCGTATGGCGCGAGCATTTAACAAGAAAGTCCGGCCTCGAGACTTCGAAGTAGGAGACCTTGTGCTCCGGAAGATGCTACCCAATCGTCCAGATCCGAGAGGAAAATTTTGCCCCACTTACGAAGGTCCATACATTGTTCGTGAAAACTTTTCTGGCGGTGCCCTTCGTTTGGGACATATGGATGGCAAAGACCTCCCAGAGCCAATCAACATGGATCGGGTCAAAAAGTACTATGCTTGAAAGCTTGCTTAGAAGTTGTCTGTACTCTTAACTAATTTGGGAAATGATAGGAGGCCATGTTGGCACATCATTCAACCTCATCTTTTGTAACCTTTCCAAATATTATCTATGAAATTCGCTAGTATGCCCTTCGAGCCTTACAAGCCTTTCTTTCATTACACTTTCATACTGGGGCACCCCCGTGAGTTGAACTACGTCATGACCTGATCCTGCAAAGGGTACGTAGGCAGCCTGAGAAACAGGCGCGGTCAAAAATAATCACCCAATTGAGCAAAAAAATAGCCTTCATAAAGAAAAAAGAAAAGGAAAATCCAAGCAAAGAAAAAAAAGGGCCAAAAATCAAAAAAAAAAAAAAAAAAAAGAGAAAGAAGGGGGAAAAGGCAAAAGTTGGTAAAAAGAGGCGCTCAAGGGAAAAATGAGAAAAGGGTGCCCTAAAAATTTCGGACCCCTAGGCCTACGTTTCGTCCTACCTCAAGTCCTCTTAGATCCCCTAAAGGTTAAGAGTGCAGACAATCGAATAAATGAGTACTCGAGCAAGATACAAGTACCTACAAGGCAATGATGGGAGGAAAGAACAAAATCGCAGGCTCAATGGAAACCAGAAATGGCATTAACGCGCAAAAATTATGTGATCCCAGACCTAATATCGTTATTAGGGGCAAAAAAGTGAGGAAATCATTACCAACTTCGCAGGCATGAGTGAAAACCAGAAATGGCCTCATGCGCAAAAATTATGCGACCCCTAGACTTGGTCATTCCAAGGGCAAAAAAGGGAAAAGTTGAGATAAGATTCAAGCGGAATCTCCGGCAAAAGGAGTTACCTCAAGAGTATGAATCTTACCGGTCCCAGTAATCCATCTTTGGGTTCAGAGAAATTTGTCACCACCAGGGTCCAAAGCTCTTGGTACAGCAAGCAACGATTCAACATATGGTGGGGAAGTCAAAGCTGGTTTCTACTACTTTGAGCAATGTTTCTAAGTAGGTCAGGACCTCTTGTCATTATGTTTTACTTCTTCAAGAGTAAGGGTTTGACTTGAAAAAAAAAAAAAAAAAAAAATCCTTTTTTGATTTGGTTAGATCGACCTTATCTTGACAATCGCTCAAAGCATCAACAAAGTCTGATTCAGCCTCGATTCGAAGCAGCAGCCCGAGCAAGCGTGAGAACATCCCCAGTTTCACACCTTCAAATTTCAATCTTCTGCCAACATTTCAAAATCGATCACTCATATGAGGAGGCGAAAAGCACCTTTCAAACCGGCTGACATCGCCCCGCTTGTCATCCACCTTTCAAACCGGCTGACATCGCCTCGCTTGTCATCCACCCTTTCAGTCTGGCTGACATCGCCCCGCTTGTCACCCACCCTTTCAATCCGGCTGACATCGGCTCGCTTTTCATCCACCCTTTCAATCCGGCTGACATTGCCTCATTTGTCATCCACTCTTTCAATCCGGCTGACATCGCCCCGCTTGTCATCTACTCTTTCAAATCGGCTGACATCGCCCCGCTTGTCATCCACCTTTCAAACCGGCTGACATCGCCTCGCTTGTCATCCACCCTTGCAACCGGCTGACATTGCCCCGCTTGTCATCCACCCTTTTAATCCGGCTGACATCGCCTCGCTTGTCATCCACCCTTGCAACTGGCTGACATCGCCCCGCTTGTCATCCATCTTTCAAACCGGCTGACATCGCCTCGCTTGTCATCCACCCTTGCAACTGGCTGACATCGCCTCGCTTGTCATCCACCCTTTCAACCGGCTGACATCGCCCCGCTTATCATCCACCTTTCAAACCGGCTGACATCGCTTCGCTTGTCATCCACCCTTGCAACTGGCTGACATCGCCTCGCTTGTCATCCACCCTTTCAACCGGCTGACATCGCCCCGCTTGTCATCCACCTTTCAAACCGGCTGACATCGCTTCGCTTGTCATCCACCCTTGCAACTGGCTGACATCGCCTCGCTTGTCATCCACCCTTGCAACTGGCTGACATCGCCTCGCTTGTCATCCACCCTTGCAACTGGCTGACATCGCCTCGCTTGTCATCCACCCTTGCAACTGGCTGACATCGCCCCGCTTGTCATCCACCCTTTCAATCCGGCTGACATCGCCCTGCTTATCATCCACCCTTGCAACTGGCTGACATCGCCTCGCTTGTCATCCACCCTTGCAACCGGCTGACATCGCCCCGCTTGTCATCCACCCTTTTAATCCGGCTGACATCGCTTCGCTTGTCATCCACCCTTGCAACTGGCTGACATCGCCCCGCTTGTCATCCATCTTTCAAACCGGCTGACATCGCCTCGCTTATCATCCACCCTTGCAACTGGCTGACATCGCCTCGCTTGTCATCCACCCTTGCAACTGGCTGACATCGTCCCGCTTGTCATCCACCCTTGGAACTGGCTAACATCGCCCCGCTTGTCATCCACCCTTTCAATCCGGCTAACATTGCCGCACTTGTCATCCACCATTTCAAACCGGCTGACATCGCCTCGCTTGTCATCCACCCTTTCAAACCGGCTGACATCGCCTCGCTTGTCATCCACCCTTTCAAACTGGCTGACATCGCTATGGTTGTCATCCACCTTTTTCAATCTGGCTGACATCGTAATATGTTGTCACCCCTTCTTTATGAGTACGGTTCTTTTTCCCTCTGCAATAAGGTGAAGAACTATCTCTCATATCTCGGATGTTTCATTACTAAGGATGAACCATCCATTTCTTCTCTATCCCCCAGCAACTGAACAGGTTGCCTATCAACCCCGTCCTCTAGGATCCCATTTATGGCAAACAGTCTAAGTATAATTTAACTTTTTAACTCTTTTATCTTCAAAATCACAAGTTTTTCTGCACGTGCAAAATTGAGGTCTTATAACCTTTGTCGTTCACGTGCCCACACCCTCCGACAAAGAGGGGCAACTGTAAGCACCCCAATTTTGCACCCCTTTATCTCCTTACATACCTCTAAAATCCCTTTTAAAAATCCTTTTTAAAACCCTCTTTTCACGTGCTTCGATTTCCGAGAAATGCCCCTTAGGTAAAAAACTGACCAAAATGCCCCTAGGGTGAAAAATGACCAAAATACCCCTGAAAAAGTGCTAAAAAGTTTTCATTTTGTTTAAAATGATTTCATAAAATTTTTGGTAAATTTTGGCTATTTTTGGAGTTAAATTAAACTTAAAACGGTTGAAATTGATCGAAATGCCCCTGGAGTGTAAATTGACCAAAACGCCCCTGAAAAGTTATGAAAAATCCACGTTTTATCTGAAATATTATTCTGGATTTTACCAGTTCAATGTTGACTATTTTTGGGCTCAAAATGTGCTTAAGACTATAAAAACAGTTTTTTGGCAAATAGGAGTATAAACAAAAAAAACCAAAAAATCAGTTTTTTGAAGGGCCAAACAGACCCTAAGGGGCAAGCTCGCCCTTTTAAAAGGCGCGGGACCATGTCGGCCCCTTTTCCATGGCAAACTTCATTTTTTATTATTATTTTTGTTCACAATTAAATATTAAAATCGCGCCGTTTAAAAAGGCGCGGATTTAAAAATATCGCGTTGCCGACTCACTGTTCATACCGCTTTACTATTCATTAAAATATAATAAATCGCGCCCTTTAAAAAGGCGCGGGCACTATTCCGAGACCCTATAAATACCCCTCCTCCCTTCTTTCAAAATTCATTCATTTTCACTCCTCTCTCCTTGGTTTTTCGAGTTTCCTTTCCGAAACACTAAATTTTTAGTTTTTTTGGAGAATCCATCTTTGTCCGAAAGTTCGCCGTACTTTCGGGCAGGTAATCCCTCTATCCCTAGTCTTGCTTTCAAGTTTTTAGCTTTATTAATTGCTTAGTTTCTAGTTTTGTCTTTAATTTCTAGTTTAGACTGCTTGCCTGTCGAACCTCTGCCCAAATTCCGGTTCAAATATAGCCTCGCCTAGTCGAACCTCTGCCCAAATTCCGGTTCAAATATAGTCTCGCCTAGTCGAACCTCTGCCCAAATTCCGGTTCAAATATAGCCTCGCCTAGTCGAACCTCTGCCCAAATTCCGGTTCAAATATAGCCTTGCCTAGTCAAACCCCTGCCCAAATCCCGGTTCAAATACAGCCTCGCCTAGTCAAACCTCTGCCCAAATCTCGGTTAAAAACTAGCCTCGCCTAGTCAAACCTCTGTCCAAATCCCGGTTAAAAACTAGCGCTGCCTAGTCGAACCTCTGCCCAAAATCCCAGTTCAAAACTTGCCTTGCCTAGCCAAACCTCTAGTTAAATCTTAGTTAATCCCAGTTAAACCTAGTTAACCCTAGGTAAACCCCAGTTAAACCCAGTTAATCCCAGTTAATCCCAGTTAAGCCCAGTTAATCCCAGTTAATCCCAGTTAAACCCAGTTAATCGCAGTTAATCCCAGTTAAACCCAGTTAACCCTAGTTAACTCCAGTTAATCCTAGTTAAACCCAGTTAACCCTAGTTAATTCCGGTTAACTCTAGTTAAACCCTGATTAAGCCCTAGTTAACCCTAGGTAAACCCTAGTTAAACTCTAGTTAAACCCTGATTAAGCCCTAGTTAACCCTAGTTAAACTCTAGTTAAACCCAATCTATTCAAACCCTCGTCAGAGCCTCAGTTCAAAACCTGTTCAAATCCCTACCTCGCCAGGCTCCTCAGCACGAGCTTAAAAGGCCACATCGCTCCTCAGCATGAGCTTAAAAGGCCACCTCGCTCCTCAAATAGGAGCAACAACCCTCAAACCTTTCAATCACCCACAAACCAGTCCAATCAAATCAAACCATCAACCCCTTTCCGGAACTACGTGTGGCTTGATTCCACTAACTGTGGATACGTAGGCAACCCTGATCGGGTTCAGCTCCCCTAAGATAGAATCCTTATTCCATTTCTACCCTATCCCTCTCAATTCATTTATTTCAGTCAATATTACATTGCTCAGCATATAGATCGAATTGCAAGTTTCTTATACGGTTTCCTTTATTTGATTCAGACTTAGAGAGTAGGTAACCATCTCCGGATGGGAGTTTAGGGGTGCCTAACACCTTCCCCTAACTCAAATGAATCCCTTACCCTGACCTCTGATTTCTAGACCATGCCTTATCCAACAAATTCAGGGACCTATTTCCCTCAGAATTAGATAGGTGGCGACTCTCTTTTCAATAACAATGAATCACTATTCCTTATCGGGATTTATCCTGATCGGGAAGGAAGGTTAAAATCCAGGTACTCACACCAGGTAGACATCTCAAGGTTTTTGCATATCAAGCATGTCTACTTGTAGCACGGTCCTAAATGCTTTTATGATCAGATACCCATGAGATATCTTGAAGATCAGTACAACCGTAAGTGAAACCCTGACACCATAACAATGGAACTTCCCGGTTTCAACGCCTTTACACTGATAGTCATGTCTCAGTTGGTCCTACTAAAGTGCCGTACCTTCACTGACTCAGTACTGGTAGGGGTTATCGAAGACATGCGCAACTCCAGAACAGTTGTACCCGTCATCTTTACAGAGCTTCTCAGGGCTCTCAACCAAGCTGTAGACCACGAAAAGGGCATCTTCTATGCCAGTGCACCTCTATTACACCTTGGTTGGTAGGACACCTGCCTATAATCATCCTGGTGCCGACCGATCTCCGTGATGCTTACAGTTTGCCAAGGAAGATTTCTCAGAATTTGGGTCAGATTATGACTACAAATGTCAGAACTCTTTACCAGTTTCTCCAGAACCTGACAGAGGAGCAGATTATATGGGAATGTGAGGGCTAGTCCTAAAACAGCTACCTCGCGTTGTCATAACAGGAAGACGGTGCATGATCCTCGCCAGTCTAATCGGCTCAGTAGCATATGTACCAGTCTGAGTCCTTCGCCTGTTCGGACTCCCTCGGCACATCCCGGTAATAGACGAGCTGAGAAATGATTGTATCGACTTCACTGTGATTCTGAATGCCTCACTCGCTACTTTCAGGCAAATTGGCGAAGCTCCAGAAGAGAATAGTGAACAGACTTTCTGGTTACAACAGGACCACCAATTGATTTATCATACCGACTTTGGGTGGAAGATCCTGACATTCTATCCAGTATGTCAGTACCAAGGGAACTGCCTACACTAGTTTTACCTCCGTCAAAAGGAACTATACCCACAGCTGAAATAGTGGTTCCCTGGAGAGACGTATTCATGGAGAGGCAGCTACAGATCCAAGATAAGGAGAGAAGGTTACAGAAACCCAACAAGCATTCAGGCAGTAGGAAGGGGAGCGGAACCGCGAGCTTCAAGTAATGCAGGGACAGATCGAGCAACTTGAGCAGACAATCCGATCTCTCTAGAAGATACACAGGGGTGACGCCAGAGAAACTGCCGTCATCAGGGCCCAACTGTACTTCTACCAAGAGAAGCTTGATAGTTCAAAGGTTGAGATGACCGCCTGGATCCAACAGTTCGGGTCCCGAATGTTCAATGCTATGGAGATTATTGACAACATAGAGGTTGAGATCACATCCCTCTAACAACAAAGCATAGACCTCAACGGTGTGCCCCAGACACTTGACTTTGCCACCCCTAACGAACCTGCCTAGGATCGAGTATTTTTTCTTTTTGAGTCACACATTCCTATAGTCACTGAACATGCATCAATGAAAAATATTTTCTGGTACTCTCTTTCTGGCAAATCATGCATATTCGTATTTAGTCGTTGCATTCTTTTCAGTTTATGAGCCGACCCATGACTCGCTCTATGACTGCAATTCTTGCAGAAGCAGCAGTCTTAGACGCAGTTCTGACTGAGGTGCTAATCATGGAAGAAGTACCCAACATCGCCCTATCAGAGAGCCAGTAAGATTCAATGATAGAACCTACAGATCAACATCAGAGAACCAGTGAGATCCTATAATCTCACAATAGAGACATCGCAACCATGCAAGCCAAGCTTGACAATGTTCTGGTATACTTGAAGATTCTTATTGGTGCCCGAACCGATGAACCCTCTATCCGAAACCCTACAGGGGAATCCTTTGAATAGCCAGAACCACATCAACCTATCCCTATTGTCATCCGTAACCAAGGTCTCGCACCAGGTGATGGTGATGTAGAATATGAGCAGTTTGATGGGGCAAAGCAGACCAAGGCTTCCCACGTCAACCAAGAGAGACCATCTTCTTCAAACCCAATACTGTCTCTCAGGGACCAGCATGAAGAAATCAAGCAAATGAAGGAGGAGATGAGATGAATGAAAGGGGCATCTACCAGCTCCAGTCTGTCTCTTAAAGACTTGACCTTCTTGTCTGGGAACGTTGTTCCCCAGGTTTCAATGTGTCAGACTTTGACAAGTATGATGACACAAGCTGCCCAAAGCAACATTTACAACTATACTTGGGGGATATGCTCCAACAAAACAAGAACCAACCTCTTCTTATCCAGTACTTTTAAAAGAGTCTGAATGGAGCAACCCTTACTTGGTGGATGTCAGTGGACAAACAGAAGGTCAAGACTTGGCAGGACTCCATGAACAGCTTTGTGGAACAATATTCTTTCAATCAAGAGCTCCGACCTCAAAGGAGTTTGTTGGAACAGATGAGCTAACGAAACACCGAGTCATTTTTGGAGTATGCCACCCGCTGAAGGGAAATGGTAGTAAAGATCCCTACTTCGATCCCCAAGGAGTTAGCGAGCATGTTCATGGGTACCCTGAAGCAGCACTACTCCACTTTGATGGTAACTCTACCAATTATAGACTTTGACACTATCATCAAGACAGGTGTCCACATCGAAATGGTTATCAAAAGCAGAGCTATCCACTCCAGTCTAGGGCTTGCTCCCCCTAAAACAACAACGTCAATTAGCAGAAACAGCGGTCCCAGGGACCAAAGAAGAAAAGAAGATGTGCAAATGGTGGCTTCCACAACACCTATCAGATTTTCGACTCCAGCCGCTCAGTCTCAGCCTGCAGCCAGAAACACCCGACCAGCTCGATCAAACTAAGGGCAAAATCGTCAACAGGATAGACCCCCCAGAAACTTCACCCCTCTTTTATACACTCTCAGCCAATTATTGGACTTTCTTACCAAACAAGGTCTTCTCACCTTGAGAGGTCCTACTCCTCTCTTGCCTCCCGACAAACAGAACAAGAATTATAGAGCCGATTATCACTGCGCCTTTCATCGAGGCCTAGGCCATGCTATCGATTATTGCATCGGCCTAAAGTACGTTATCCAAGATCTCTGGGATGAGGGAAAGGTTGAAATGGCCCCCGGGAACACCAGCATCAAGTGAATATCATTGAGTGGGAAGAGCCCAGTGTTGGCCAGGTAATGACCCTAAAGGGGGGGTGAATAGGGTCTATGGCAGCTTTTTAAAAAATTAAACTATAAATTCAAAAGTGCGGAATAAAATTAAATAAGCAACAAGCTGAACTGTAGAATATTTAAAGGAAAGAGAGAAGAGATAAGGAGAATGCAAACTCAAGATTTGTTTACGAGGTTCAGCAATCCAGCCTACTCCCCGCCTCAGCTTCCAGCTAGAGGATTCACCACGATTCCTTAATCGCACTGGCTCCTTTACAGGTGGAGTCCAAACCTTTACAATCTCTCTTACAGGTCGAGATATTACCTTACAAGCTCTCCTTTAGGCCGAGCTGAAACCTCTCAAGAGACAACTCTCTCTTGAAATAACTGAAGCAATAGCTTCAGTGCAAGAATCCTGGATTCTTGACTACTTTCAATAAATGAGTTTTTGGATTAAAAATCCGAAGAGAAAGCTCCTTAAATGAATAAGAGTGAAATACAAACTCTAATTAAGTCTCTCAAAGTAGGTAGGAGTCAAGTAAGCTCAAGAGAGAATTTTTGGGTATTTTCTAAGTATGAGAATTTTTGGGTATTGCTGTGATCAAGAGTTGTTATATGTTCATAAATGAACTCCTTTTATACCATTTGATCCAATAGTGCCGTTGGGGTAGCATTAAATGCTTTTAGGTCCGTTGCAAACTAGCCGTTGCAAAGATTTTTCAGTTTCAGACATGATTTCGTCGACGAAGTGGAGTTCCCACTTGAGTATGTCGCCGAATTCAAAAGATGGAATTTAATTTTAAAAAATCCTGTAATAACTTCGTCGCCGAAGTTAACCCAACCAAAGATTTCGTCGACGAAGTGGAGTTCCCACTTGAGTATGTCGCCGAATTCAAAAGATGGAATTTAATTTTAAAAAATCCTGTAATAACTTCGTCGCTGAAGTTAACCCAACCAAAGATTTCGTCGCCGAAATCAAGAAACAGAACTGAATTTGAAAATTTCTGTAATGACTTCGTCGCCGAATTCAATCTACCCAGAGAATTTGTCAACGAATTCAGAGTAAAAATTCTGAATTCAGTCTTGGATCACACTGAAGGGATGTGATTGATTTCCTAGGTCAATTAGCTATACTCTTATCGAAATTTTATGATTAATTAGAGCTTTGGAGTGATCTTCAAAAATGTCCTAGGCTCCTATGGTCAATCTATGATTCTTGAGCTTTTCAACTTACCATCCTTTTGAGGACATTTTACATAAGTCCTATGCATTCTCAGAATAAAAAGTAAATACATTTAAAAATGATGAGAGATGATCTTGGCTTGACTTGGATCTTGTGATTTTGCCTTTTGTCTTCAATGGACCTGACTTAGACTAAGGTCTTATCTTGGATCTTCATCTTGTATTTAGTGAGTTGAACTTCCTCTTGGGTAATTTCCATCATTTTTAATGATTGGAGTTCTATCAACTTATGTAATCTGAAATGTTCACGCACTTAAATGGTTTTATTAGTACCAAATATTTCATTATATTATTATGTTATTATCAACCATGTACCCGCTCCTCACTTGCTCATCGTTGAGAGTGAAAGCATAGCCAACCTCACCCGATCTGGTCATGTGTACCAACCGCCGGTGGCTGAGCTTGCAAAAGAGAAAGGGAAAGAGAAAGAGAAAGAGAAAGAGAAAGCAAGGGTATCAAACCCAAAAAAAGAAGCAATATATTTAGCAGTTCTACTAAAAATCTTAGAAAAGGTAGAAGAGTTCAATATCACGCAGCAGTTGAGCAAAACTCTAGCCCAGATCTCCATCATGGGTCTTCTCCTGACTTTCGAGCATCACCGGAAGTAGCTACTCCGGGTATTTAACAATGCCCAAGTAACACCAAGTATCACGCTCGAAAAACTAGGGCATGTGGTGGGGTAAGTGCTAGAAGCAAGAATCATTTCCTTTACAGAAGAAGAAATACCGGACGGAGACAAGGACCATAACCGGGCTCTCTATATTGCAGTACAGTGCATGGACATGACCCTATCATCAATGCTAATCAACAATGACTTGGCCTAAACATCTACACTTTATCTACACTGCAAAGCCTGGGTTTGAACCTCAGTCAAGTAAAGAAGAGACCCATAACCATCAAGGCTATTGACAACTCAATAAAGCAAAACCTAGGCGACATCGACCTGACCATTGGGGTAGACCTGCTCAGTTTACAACAAATTTCCAAGTCGTGAATATGCCAGGCTCATTGACTTTGCTCATTGGGAGGTCGTGGATCCACACGGCCAGAGTCATTCCCTCCCCTCTCCACCAGAGAATCAAGTTTATCCAGGATGACCACATGGTCGTGATCCCATCAGAGGAGTTGGCAAGTTCCTTCGAGGACATCTAGCATCTGGGGCAAGACACCGCTTTCATGACATACCAATTTTAGCAGGTCAGTTTTATCGCCCAGACAGAAAAACAGAATAAGCAGAAAGTACCGTCATTTGTCAGAATGATGGCCAGAATGAATTATCAGCCGGGTTCAGGCCTGGGGATCAGAAACCAGGGAATGAAGAAGAGATATGTATCTCATCGCTACACACCGCCATTTGGGTTAGGTTACAAGCCCAAGTTTGAAGACTATCTCTCCAAGCTAACATAGAAGAGCAGCCGGTTGGTGAACCCAGAACCCCAACCTCACATCTCTGTAACCTTCCAAGTTGGAACCTTTAAAGCCTACCCGATACCCCTCTTGCACCAGTTGTCAGCAACTCAAACCCCCAGCCCGATGCTAAATCTTCAGGGATTCCAGATCTAGAGGTTTTCAGTATAACACAGATGTTTGACGAGCTGACTGTCGAAGATGCCACAGAAGTAGAAAATCAAGCAGGAGAGCAGGTCAACACCCTCTTTAACAATGTCGAGGCATCATCTAGTCACCGACTACTAATCCGTTGGTCGACCGAGGCTCTCACCATTGAGGCCATCCAGGGCTGGGGAAAGGACAGTGCAGGGCAGGTTGGTTTGATCAAGCAGTGACCAAGTAACACCCTTCTCCTTCTTCTATTCTCTCTTTGCCCCTATTGGAAAATCCAAATGTTGGTCACTGTAAGCCTCTTTTTGTTAAGTCAACTTTTGTAAAACAATGGTCATCTATTTTTATTAATAGAAAATTTGACATTTTAACTCAAAATCATGTTTTGCATAAGCATTTCAAATTGGCTGATGACGAAATTACACGAACTCTGCCCGACTAGTTACAGAAGGTCAAAGAAGAGGTAGAGAAGCAGATCAAGGCAGGCTTCCTGGCAGTAGCAACCTATCCTGAATGGTTAGCCAACATCGTGCTAGTACCCAAGAGGGATGACAAGGTTCAAATGTGTATTGACTACCGAAATCTGAACAAGGCAAGCCCTAAAGACAATTTCTCTCTCTCACACATCGACATCCTAGTCGATAATACTGCAGGGCATAAGACACTCCCATTCATGGATGGTTTCTCCAGTTACAACCAGATCAGAATAGCAGAAGAAGACATAGAGAAAATCTCTTTCATCACATCTTGGGGCACATTCTGCTATGAGGTAATGCCCTTCAGACTTAAGAACGCATGGACAACCTACCAGAGGGTCATGGCAGCACTATTCCATGACATGATCCACAAGACTACTGAGGTCTATGTGGATGACATGATTATCAAATCATCTACTGCCAGACAACACTCTGAAGACCTGAAGAAACTATGTGACAGATTTAGAGAGTTTGGCCTAAGACTGAACCCAGCTAAATGTGTCTTCGGAGCCATATCAGGAAAACTTCTTGACTTCAGCAAAAGAGGTATTGAGATCAATCCAACTAAAGCTAAGGCTATCATCAAAATGCCAACTCCCCAAACTGAAAAAGAAATTCATGGATTCTTGGGCAGAATTTAGTATATTAGCCGATTCATCTCTCAACTTACTCCGATATACAAGTCAATCTTCAAGCTTCTTAGGAAGAATGTACCTACAGTCTAGATAGACGAGTGCCAGGAGACCTTTGACAAGATAAAGAAGCATCTTCTCCACCCTCCAATGCTTGTGCCTCTTACACCAGGACGGTCACTACTGTTATATATCTCAGTGCAAGAAACCTCATTGGGGTGCATCCTGGCACAACATGATGAGACAGGCAGAACAAAGCAAGTCATCTATTACATCAGTAAGCGTCTATTAGAGTATGAAGAGAAGTACAGTCCACTTGATAAAACTTGTCTAGCACTGGTCTGGGCTAGTCGGTGTTTACGGCACTATTTTCTTTCCTACCTGGCCATCCTAGTCTCCCGGATGGACCCACTCAAATACTTATTGGAAAAGCCAGCCACTATTGGGAGGACAACTCGATGGCTTATGATATTATCTGAATTTAACATCACATACATGACTCAGAAGTCAATCAAGGGGCAGGCAATCACAGATCACCTGGCCTACAGTCCAGCATAGGACTACGTTTCAGTACATGATTAATTCCCAGACGAAGCCATCTTGTATACAGAGACTGAAGAGCAAGAATACCTCGGTTGTGAGCTATGTTTCTATGGAGCCGCTAAAAGTCATGGACATAGGGCAGGACCAGTCTTGATCTCTCCTAAGGGACCCCACGATCCTATTTCAGTCAAGCTGAAATTCAAATGCTCAAACAAAGAAGCAGAGTATGAAGCATGCATAACCGGACTAAAGGAAGCCCTAGGCATCGGGATTGAAGAGATAGACATCCACGGTGACTCATTTTTGGTAATCTGTTAAGTAAATGAATCTTGGGTCATTCGAGAAGTCAGGCTAATCCCATACCTGCCTATCACAAAGTACTGATTACTCAGTTAAGAAGAATCACCTTTAGTCACAGGTCCAGGAACCATAAAAAATTCACCGATGCTCTGGCCACTCTTGCCTCCATGGTTCAGATTCCCAAGGGCATCATGCTCTGGCCAATCGAAATCCAGCAACAGGACTAACCTGCCTACTACTTGGAGATTGAAGAGGTATCAGACAACAAGCCTTGGTATGCAGAAATCAAGCAATATCTCGAGGACGAGACCTTCCCACTCAATGCCACCAAAATATACTGTCGGGCGATCAGGAAATTGGCCATTCAGTTTGTCCTCTTAGGAGGAATCCTATACAAGAGATCACCAAATATTATCTAGCTCAAAAGCCTTGACACTCGTGAAGCTGCACAAGTGGTCAAAGAAGTTCACAGAGGAACTTGTGGCCCATATAGAATGGGTTAATGCTGTCCAAGAAGATACTCAGACTAGGCTACTATTGGTCCATGATGGAATCTGACTATTGCCGGTATGTACAGAAGTGCCACCAGTGCCAAATCTACGCTGACAAGATCAATGCACCGCTGACTAGGCTGCATAATCTCACTGCTCCATGGCCATTCTCAGCTTGGGACATTGACGTCATCGGGCCCATAGCCCCGAAAGCATCCAACGGACATCGATTCATCCTGGTAGTAATCGATTACTTCACTAAATGGGTCAAGATAGCCTCATGCTAATGTCACAGCCTCTGTGGTTCAGCACTTTTTGAAAAAGGACATCATCTACCAATACAGAGTTCCGTTTGAGATTATAACAGACAATGCTCTCAATTTATGCAACAAGGGGATGACAGATCTCTGCCAAAAGTTCAAGATACAACATCACAAATCCATGCCATACAGGCTATAAACCAATGGTCCAGTTGAAGCCGCTAACGAAAACATGAAGAAAATCATAGAAAAGATGACAACCAATTATTCTGCCTGGCATGAGATGCTCTCATATGCACTCATGGCCTACAGAACATCCATCCAAACCTCAATTGGGACAACACCATTCTCTCTGGCTTATGGTATGGAAGCAGTCTTCCCCATTGAAGTAGAAATTTCATCACTCCGAGTGTTAATGGAAACAAAAATCTCTGAAGCAAAAATACGCACAGAACAGATATGAACAGTTGAATCTGATTGAAAAGAGGCGACTGAAAGGCATCAATCATTCTCAGCTTACCAGAGACGCATGGCTAGGGCATTCAACAAGAAAGTCAAGCCCTGAAGCATCGAAATCAGTGACCTGATTCTCTAGAAGATGTTGCCAAACTGTCCTGACCCAAGGGGCAAGTTCACTCCCAACTACGAAGGCTCATACATCATCCGAGAAAAATTCTTTGGTGGTGCCCTTCGACTCGGACATATAAATGAAGAAGACCTCTCAGAGCCCGTCAACATGGACAAAGTCAAACGATACTACACTTATGGTCTAGATCTGATAGGTGCTTTGCGTTCGTAGATTTTTTGGGAAATAACAGGAAGCCATCCTTGGCACACTCCTTATTCCCAGCAATGTAAACCATTTTCAAATCAATGAAATCTGCTAGTTAGCCCCTTGAGCCTAACAACCTTTCTTTCACACAACCTTTCAAGGACACCCTCCCTTGCCCTCTGTGGCATTTGACTTAAACTACGTCATAACCTGATCCTGTGCGCAAATGGTACGTAGGCAACCTAACAATCAAGTGTGGTTGCTAGGGAGATCAAGACATCTCCTGAATCATCCCCCAAGAGAAGTCAAAACCTCTCCGGAGTTTCCCACGAAGAGTCAAACTTCCCCTAATCAGAGTCAAACTCTCTCGACTTCCCCAACGGAGTCAACACTCAAGGGTGAAGGAGAAAATACCGGGAAGGACATACGTCAGCAACTGCTACATGAACTCTAGTTTACTGGTACAAGGTAGGGGTTGAAGGGCATAATACCCTTACCTGTACTCCGATGCCAAAGTAAGTAGATGCAAAAGATGATGAATAGTAACAAGAACAAAAGCTAAAGAGAGAGAGAGAGAATAGATATTTTTCGGTCCTTATGCAGTGAATTTCTCAGGGTATTTATAGGTTAGGTTTGGTATGCCCATAGATGTTCATGGATGGCCATAGATGCCCACACCACATGGTCTACACTCATTACCAAATATGTCAGACAGATCTACCACCTAACATGTCACACGTGGGTGCCTACTATTAGTTCAGTCAGTTTGTCTCTGACAGCTCGCAGAAGTGACCAGCATTAAATGCCAAGACAGTACTTTTCACCTACTTGTCAGATAAAAACGATTGCCTCCTGGTCACTTCCTCCTACGAGTTATTCTCGTTGTTGACTCGAGCTCGAGTCTGTTGTATATGCCTTAAAATGAGGTTTTGACATGGTTATCCGGAAGACAACGGGTTCGTTGTGTGTAAGACAATGGAAATGTTGTCATGAGTACAACGGGTACGTTGTGCTTAAGACAACAGAAACGTTGTCAAGAGCACATCAGAAATGTTGTTCACAAGACTACGAGTACGTTGCGAAGTATATAACGGAAATGTTGTGTATCAGATAATGGGCCATTCCTCTATTTTAATCACGTGATACACGTGTCTCCCTTTCGTGAACATAACAACAAAAGCTACCTCGTTCTCTAATACTTAATCAATTTTATGAATTTTATCCCTTACATTTTGCCCCTTTATGATACTTGGAATGTAGTTTGAAGTTTCATAAACGAACAAAAGGTAACAAATCATACCTGGCTCTACTCCTGGGGTTCGTAACGTTGCGTGAATCAAATGCCGAGGAAGCCAAACGTTTGCTCCAACTGGTTTACTCCTGCAAACCGTCACGCCTCATTAATGCATGGCAAGCTGTCATCATACCACTTTTCAGAATTCAAAACGCTTTATACCTCCAACGGTTATCCTCTTTGTCTAAAAAGACAATCATGCCCTTGCCGTCACTGGTTTGTACATTTGAGATGAAGCGTGACCTTGTCCTGCATGAAATATATTCTGACATACTCATTTTAAAAATACACAAATGACCTTCCTAACCTTGGCCTTTGGGTACGTGTACGGCTCTGGTGGTGGGTATTCCCGTCTTCTCTTCTTCTTGAAACATCTAAAAATTACTAAGAGATTGCTTCATTTTGTTCATTCTGCCCAAGAAGTACTGTTACTCTGCCGAATTCGCGCCTCAAGCAAGGTTCTCCCCAGCCTTCAAGCTTTCTTCGTTCTCCTTCTTGTTGTGGTACGTTTTTAATCCATTCCTTTGTTTTTTCACTGATTTCTTTGTTCTTCTTCTTCTCTGGTTCTTTCACTTCTTTCCGCTCACCCTTCTACGTATTTTCCTCTTTCCTGCTCTCTGTTCTTCATTTCCATCATCGTTCTTGTCATTATGTCTGCCGAAGCTCCCTTAGAACCCGTTAAAATAGAAGAATAAGTTAGGGTTCTGAGTGATGATGAAGCAAGCTGCACTGGTAGCACACTGTTTGGTGCCTACATTGAAAAATCTTCTGCTCTTCGTCAATACCTATTAGAACATCTAAATCATTTTAGAGCTCGCTTCGACTTCCCTTCACTCTTTCATCTACACTTCAAAAGAGATGATGCTCTTATTGATAAATGCTCTGATGCTTGTACCGTCGTCTATCTCGCTCAGCTTGAGGTCGGACTTCAATTCCCTCTTCACTACGTTGTAGACGAGGTTCTTTCCACCCTTAAACTTGCCTTAGGTCAAATGCACCCTAGTTTTTAAAAGTATATGTCCATGATGCTCAAATTCATTGAAGACGGGTATCCCATCGAGGCCAAATATCTCTTCCATTTCAGTCATGCTGTCAAATGTTGAGGTTCTGATGATGGTCTCTACCATTACTTTTCCTGGAATAAAAAGTCGTGTACCCTGAACTCGTCTCTGGCATACCAGATATAGAAAGAGGGTGGAAAGCAACTCCTTTCGTTGTTTTTGGGGGTTGGAAATCAGAGACCTCCTCTGTACCCAACGTCTTCCAAGAAAAACCAGGTAACTGATTTCCATTGTCCGTTGTCCCTTGGGTGACCTTCATCCATTGTCCCTTGTCCGATGTATGATACTAGTAATATACTTTAATATCTTTCCATTGTCTGACACTTCTCTTTTCTCTTTTTTTTTTTTTCAGTTGAAGGGAAGAAAATACATTTCCAAAAACTCACATCAGAAGAAGAATGTCTACTCACAAACATTAAGAGAGTACGAGGAGGTGAATACCTCAGGTGGAAACCACAGGAACCTGATACTTGGGGATTTGACAGCATACCGAATCCAACCTCTCCTACAAACCAAAAGCAACAGGGTGTTTCTTCTTCTCTCCCCACCGCCGAACCTGTCTTAGAAGAAGTAATGGCAAGCACCGACCCACCACCACTCGTTAGAAAGTTGAGGACTGTTCGTCCTACAACAGTACTGCCTCCACTTCCACCTCCATCAAAGAAAACACATCCCATAACGGAAGCTACGACCTCCAATCCGAAAAGAAAAAGGATTTACTCCCTGGCCGAGATGCATGCCAAGAAGAAGAAGAAAGAAGAAAAAGGCATTGAGAAAGGCAAGGCAGCTGCAACTCCTCTCTCTCCTCCTCCAATCTTCCGGGAAGCCAACACCACAACAGAGCCCTTAGCAGTCAGTACGGTTCCTGCTGCTACTCAAGCTGAAGCAGCCCCTACTGATCTGGGCACCACTATTGTTGCCCTTGCTGCGACAATGGACAATGCTACCCCAGCACAACAGAAGGACGGCGCACCGACAAGTAATCTGGATTGGTCTCCTGACTTCTCTCGGTATGGAAGACCCACTATAGTTGACTCGGCGATGACGTCGGATGCTACAGCTCATGCACTGACCCACGCTATGAGACTTCCAAAGGACATTGCAGATACTACAAAACTATCTCTGTCTGAGGTGAATTACGCTGCATGTCGTACCCTCGCATCGGTATAATCTTCTCCCTTGCATTACTTTCGCTTTGTTCTCTATACGTAGTGGTATACTGATATTCTCTCTTACTAGTAGTCACTAAATTGAATGATCATAGCAAATATCACTACAATCATCTCAGAGACTCAATAAACTATTGGCAAGGAAGGGCCGAGACTCTTGAAAAGACTCTTGCCGAGGACAGGCTTAAAATAGAGTTTGACCTGTCACAAGCCCGTGCTGAAGTACAAAGGGTAGAAGAGAAGTTTATTACTGCCTATAAGGCACAAGAAAAAGCTGAAGGGGAGGTTGAGAATGCCGTTCTCTGAATTAGTGAATTGGAGAGCATATCCCAGACACTGGGAAGGCAGCTTAAAGAAGTAGAGGAGCAAGAGCAACTCTGATAGAGGAGCTCGCAGAGGCCAAGAAAGCTGAGGAGGCTGTTGAAAGAGCTGTCACTGCAAAACTTTAGAGTCATTATCAGTTATAGCTGGACAGACTCCTAGATGAGGATCGAGCAGAGACGGAGAAGGATTTGATGAACACACTCCGTCAACAAGGTCGACTAAAAGAGGACAACGAGGAGGACATGACCACTTACTCCGAGCTCCAAAGTAAGGACGTTATCAACTTAGACAACGAGCCTGAAGTTGAAGGAGTTGAAAAACCACACCCCTTTGAAGGTCCTGCTCTTCTTTAGTCCGATCCGCCTTCTGAACTTGCTGCCTCCGATGTGCCTACCGTTGTTGTTCCTTCCTCCGTTGTGCCATCTGACGCTGCTGCTCTTGCTGAAGATCTTTTGCCCTGATTTCCTTCGTCTTTCTCTTGCTGTTTCTTTTGGATGCTGCTATGATTGCAACTCTTTTGCCCCTACTGTGGGTTTTTCTTTCTCTTTCTTGATGTACTAGCCCAGCAACTTGATGTACTAGCCTAGTAGTGGGTGCTTCTGGAATAAACTCTTTCTCTTCAATTTGCGAAGTTTACACAGAGTTTAAGGAACTCACACAACAAAATAACATAAGTATTCGAATGCCAACAAGTCAGAGAACATATGAGGACGTACTAACTCAACCTATGAATTTTGAGAATATCTTTGAATGAAGCTAACACTTGATATATTTTTCATACTAAGCACACCGAATCAAACCAACTGTACTGATCGTACTCACCACGGATAGAGAAAATTGGCTTAGATAAAACACCGTGTAACTCATTGTGAATACAATCTAACAAATAAAGTTTCATATGGTAAACAAAATATAACTCTTTTTCGAGACACTTTGCTCAGAGGATGTCATTAGGATAAGCCACTGGTTTGCTCAGATGACATCCTTAGGATAAGCCACTTGTGTCTCGTTGTGAGTACCCTGTTTAAATGAAACTTTATTTACGTTTGTAAAACATTCACAATATCACACATGTCAATTAGACAACGTATTGGCACAAAATTTTGAAGTATTTCAATTAAATGATTATGCAAACAAACTCAAGTACATTAGCAAATAACTCGTTGTATATCACAAGCTTCTATTGAAAGAATTGCCTTAAATTCATAATGTTCCAGGATTTTTGGATGGTATTACCTTGTAGATCTTTCAAGTAGCATACACCAGGACTCCCCAATCGTTCTTCAATATAGGGTCCTAATTTGCCACTATTAATCTCCCTTATATTCTGGAATTTTTTTCGAAGGACGAGATCTCCGACCTGAAGGACTCTCCGTTGTACTTTCTGATTGTAAGCCTTCCTCAATCGCTGTTGATATCTTCCCATCTGAATACTGGCATCTTCCCGCTTCTCTTCTAGCAAATCAAGATGAATGGCCATAAGCTCAATGTTTTTGTCTTTCTCCCCCTCTTTCTTCTTGTTGTGCCAAGAACGTACTGTGGGCAAACTGATCTCAGTAGGAATGACAGCTTCCATTCCGTAAGCTAAAGAGATAGGTGTTTCATTCATAAGACCCCTTGGGGTTGTTCTATACCCCCATAGCACGTTGTACAAATCATTAGTCCATTTTCCCTTCGAATCTTCCAATCTTCTCTTCAATGCATTCAGTATATTTTTATTAGCTGCTTCAGCCAAACCATTCCCCTGAGGATAATAAGGTGATGAAAAAATATGTTTAATCTTAAGCTCGCTATAAAATTCTGTAATAATTCGCCCTGAGAACTACTTCTCGTTGTCAGAGATAATGGGTTGAGGTATGCCAAATCTACAGATTATATGCTCCCAAATGAACTTCTTCACTTCTTGTTCTCTGATACGAGCAAGGGGGATAGCTTTAATCCAGCGAGAGAAGTGATCAGTTGCTACTAAGAGAAAGATTAGATTCCCTGGAGCCTTAGGAAAAGGTCCCACAATATCAAGTCCACACCGTGCAAATGGCCAAGGCTTAGATATAGTATTAAGCTCTTGAGCTGGTGCATGGATTAACCGAGCATATCATTGACACTGGCTGCACTTCTTCACGTACTCCTAAGCATCAGCTTACATATAAGGCCAAAAATAACCTTACCCCAAAGCTCGGTGGGCTATTGTTCTTACTCCAGAATGTATGCCACAAATACCTTCATGAAGCTCAGTAAGAATCCTTTCAACATCTATAAGATGAACACACTTCAGCAAAGGTCCCCCGAAAGACTTTTTAAATAACTCTCCCTGCACCAAGACATAACGTGGTGACTTGAACTGGATATGCCTTGATTCCTTCGTATTGATAGGGAAAACTCCATTTTTCAAATACACTATTAACCCTGACATCCAGCTCGGAACAGGATTAATAAAATATACCTCCCGTTGTGGTTGAAACTCTATCGAGGGATACTCTTTGCATTTCATAAGGATAGCTTTGGGTTCATCAGACTGTAACATTGAAGCGAGATAAGCCAAAGCATCAGCATGCCTGTTATCATCTCTTTGGATATGCTTGATTTCAACAACGATAAACATTTCACAGTGGGAATAAATAAGAGCAGCATAGTGTCTCATCCGATCATCCTTACATTCATAGACACCATTTACCTGATTCACAACAAGCTGTGAATCACATAAAACTCTCAACTTAGTGATCTTCAACTCGTGTGCACTTTGTAACCCAAGCAGCAATGCCTCGTATTCAGCTTTATTGTTTGAGGCAATAAAACCAAGACGCAACATCTTCTGGACTTTTATATTCTCCAGACTAATGAGCACAGCACCAAGCCCTGAACCATTCGAATTAGAAGATCCATCTACATACAACACCCAATTAATCCACTCTGATGATTTATCTCCATCTTCTGTAGTGTTTCCGTTGTCCGCCCCATCTGGGAGCTCATGGAGATCCATCGTTACTTCTACCTCAGCCTCTTCTATAGGGAAATCAGAGAGAAAACTTGTCATAGCTTGCCCCTTCTCTGAAATTCTTGCTCGATACTGGATGTCGAATTCACTGAGAGCCACAGCCCATTTTGACATCCTTCCCACGAACTCAGGTCGTCCCAATGTAACTTTCAAGGGATACGTTGTGATAACAACGATTGTATGACATGAAAATAAGAATGAAGCTTTTCAGCATAAAAGATAAGAGCAAGACATACCTTCTCGAGGTTGCTGTAATTATACTCTACCTTGAGAAAAGTTTTGCTGATAAAATATATAGGCTTCTCAACGCCATCGTAACTCCTGACCAGAACAGAGCCAATAGCTTGTTCTGAAACAGAGAGGTATAGATACAATACTTCACCAGGTTCAGGAATTGAGAGAATGGGAGCCGAACTCAAATAATCTTTCAAAGCAGCAAAAGCTTGAGAACACTCTAAACTCCACCTGAATATAGAATCCTTAGTAGCTTGAAAAAGGGTTTACAACGGTCAGATGACTTTGAGATAAACCGATTGAGCACAGCAATACGTCCAGTTAATTTCTGGATCTCCTTCTTCGTCTTTGGCTCCGGCATGTCCAACAAAGCATGGATTTGAGCTGGATTAGCTTCAATACCTCGCTGGCACATAAGATAACCCAGGAATTTGCCAGAGGTAACCCCAAACACGCATTTCTCTGGGTTCAACTTCAAATTGAAAGCCCGAAGAATAGAGAAAGGCTCAGTGAGATCTGCCACGAGGGTACTCCGTATGCGACTCTTCACTACGATGTCATCAATGTACACTTCCCCTGTTTTACCGAGTACTAGACCAAACATTAAGTTCATCAGACGTTGATACATGCCACCAGCATTCTTCAGACTGAAAGGCATAACATGATAACAAAACAAGCCACGCTCTGTAATGAAGGTAGTCTTCTCTTGATCTTCCTTTGCCAGAAGAATTTGATTATAGACCGAATGACCATCCATAAAAGCTAATATTTCATGGTCAGCAGTGGCATTGATTAACCTCTCGATTCTTGGCATAGGAAAAAAGTCTTTGGGACAAGCTTTATTGACACCGGTGAAGTTAATACAAACTCTCACTTTCTCGCTCTTCTTAGGTACAGCCACTACATTTACTATCCAGTCAGGATATTACACTTCTCGAATGAACCCATACTGAATAAGTTTGTCTATCTCTTCGTTTACGGCATCATGATAAGCTGGGGCAAGTCTCTAGGGTTTCTGCTTGACTGGAGGGACAGCCGGATCCACATTGAGATGATAACAGATGATATCTGGGCTGATTCCTGTCATATCTTTGTGTGACCAGGCAAAGACATCGAGAATCTCCTTAAGAAAGCCTAGTAACTCGACCTCTTCTTCTGCTGTTATTCCTGTTAAACTCATCTCGATCTGCAACACCTTTGGCTCTTCTTCTGTTTCAAAATTGACAGCTTTCATGGGTTCAACAGAAGGTCTGCACAATGTCGCTGCCGAGCTCTCCTCCACAATGGACCCGATCTGTAATTGCTATTTAGGCACAACGGGTGGAGAGAAATCACACTTCTGTGATGCTAACTGATCTCCTTGCGCCCATCCTGCATAGGATACTTCAACACTTGATAGTAAGAAGAGGGAACAGCCTTCATCTCCTGGGTCCACCATCGACCCAAAATTGCATTGTATAGAGATGCGGAATTCAGAACGGAAAATCTTGTTTGTATGACAACGGACCCAGCCACAACAGGTAAGATGACATCTCCTACTAGTTTCATCAAACTGCCATCAAACCCGAACAGTGGGGTCTAAGTAGAGATGAGAACGGATGAATCTAACTTCATCTGAGTGAAAGCATGAAGATACAAGATATCTGCCCCACTCCCAGAATCTACAAGCACCCTCTTGATGTCAAAATCCCCTATTCTCATCGTGAGAACAAGAGCATCATAATGGGGCCAGATTACCGTTGTCATATCATGATCGGTGAAGGTAAGTGCCTGCTCAACACACCTTGTCGAAGTCTGTACCTGGCACACCTCAGCTTCATGAGACAGCTTCCTCGCCTTTGCTCTGAAGTCTATTTCCAAATCTACCGTCGGTGTCCGTGCACGATGGATGACATTGATAGTCCCTATAAGCGCTCCTCCTCATCCTCCTCCTCCTCCACTGGCACTTGGATTATTTGAAGGCTCTTCTGCACGAGACTGAGATAATGGTTCCCTGGTATGCACTGCATCACCATCACCGGAATCCAGGTATTCACCCAAGTACCCTTCTTGGACTAGCCTCTCCAAATATTCCCTCAAAATACGACATCGGTTTATAAGATGACCAAGACACTTGTGATAATGACAGTACTCATGTGCCCGTGGTCCCGATGTGATATCTTGCACAGCTCTGGCAGGCCACTCGAAGTACGCCTGATCCTCCATTGACTTCATGATGGTCGCTAAGCTGACCATAAAATTGATGCGATTAGTTTGAACTATAAAAGGGCGCCTCTCATTCGCCTGATTGCCTCTCTCTTACTATTTCTGGGACTGTTCCTGGCGAGGCTGATAAGTTTGCTTCTCTTGCTGCTGATGATGATTCGGGTCTGGACATCTCTCCGTCCTACTCTGCTGTTAATGCTAGTTAGAACTTCCTTCATATGGGCGCCGAACCGGCTGATCCTGCTGGGTCACGTACACCACTCTCTCATTCCTCTCTCTAGGTGGTGAGTCCTCAGATGATGAAGATTCGTACCTTTGTATTTTCTCCTTCCTTTTTGAAGAAGATGATGGGCTTGCTCTCTCTATAACATCCACCCCCTCACTTTTGGCTTTGGTACAATTGAGACATCATCTTATATCTCCCGAACTTGGTAGCATGAACCATCATCTCGTCCATCTTGATGGGATAATCAAGAGCAGGAGATTTATAGAGCTCAGAATGCTTGGGGATTGCATTTTTGAAAGCAACAATGCAGCTTCCCTCATCGATCTTGTCAATGCTGTGGACTTTATCAGTGAAGCGCGAAATAAAATCCCTCAAAGATTCTGCTAGCTTCATTCTTAGAGCAAAGAGAGAATCTGTACCTGCTTTTTTCTTTTTATTGATAATAAATTGATCAATAAAAACTGACTTGAGCTCAGAGAAATTTTTGATTGAGCCAGGGGGAAAATTGCGGAACCACCTTGATGTTGCTCCAGACAAACTGTTGGGGAAAGCTTTGCATAAAAGATTATCATCTGTATTACGAAGAGCCATTGCGTGCTTGAAATCGAACAAATGCTCCTTTGGATTGGTTCTTCCTGTGTACATGGAGAAGATCAGAGTCATAAACCTGGAAGGGGTATATGACTGATTGATTGCATCCATGAAAGGAGAGTTCTCAATGTTGTCTTTTGCTATCTGAGCAAATTGGTCAGAAGTTCCTCCTTTCATGCCCTTGACATGAGCACTGATCATGGCTCCACTTCCTTGTAAGTCATCCAAGTCTTCTGAACATGGGCTCCTCTACAATACCTCCTCTTAATTCCTCTCGAGCTCTTTCTTCTCTCAAATCGACACGATCAGAAGGATTCCTCTGTTCAGCACGAACCTGAGTTTAACCTGCGCCATCATCAGAAGGAATAAGCACGAACCTAGTATCACGATTCTCTTGCACCGGCAGGGAAACTGGTCGGGCTGCTATTACTTCCAAGGGGGACAAGGAAAAATCAAGTTGACGCCACACCAAAGGTCTCTGCGTTGGCTCTTCATCTACTTCCAACCTACTGTGCTCGACAACATCAAGCCTCTCCTACAACATCTGCAGTTGCCTAGCGATCTGGTCCAAAGCAGACTGTTGCCTTTGTAACATCAACAAAATACGGTCTGAGGAAGAAGACTCATCAGAGGGAAGTACAACTTTCTCAGGCTACCCAGATGATTGCCCAATCCTTGGAATAAAAGTTTGCATGACAGTAGGTGCAAATGGGGTGGCCTGAGGGGTTTGATTCTCACGCACGGGCACAAGGGTTTGATCAGCCATGATCACAAAGAGAAAAAGGGGAGGTTCATTTATTATTTCCCACAGAAGGCACCAATTTTGAAGGGGAAAATACCAGGAAGGACACACGTCAGCAACTACTACACGAACTCTGGTTTACTGGTAGAAGGTAGGGGTTGAAGGGTATGATACCTTGACCTGTACTCTGATGCCAAAGTAAGTAGATGTAAAAGATGATGAACAGTAACAAGCACAAAAGCTAAAGAGAGAGAGAGAATAGAGATTTTTTGGTCCTTATGCACTGAATTTCTCGGGGTATTTATAGGTTAAGTTTGGTATGCCCATAGATGTTCATGGATGGCCATAGATGCTCATACCAAGTGGTCTACACTCATTACCAAATATGTTAGACAGATCTGCCACCTAACGTGTCACACGTGGGTGCCTACTATTAGTTCAGTCGGTTTGTTTCTGACAGCACACAGAAGTAACCAGCATTAAATGCCAAGACAGTGCTTTTCACCTACTTGTCAGATAAAAACGATCGCCTCCTGGTCACTTCCTCCTGCGAGTCGGTCTCGTTGTTGACTCGAGCTCGGGTCTGTTGTATATGCCTTAAAATGAGGTTTTGACATGGTTATCCGGAAGACAACAGGTTCGTTGTGTGTAAGATAACGGAAACATTGTCGCAAGTACAATGGGTACGTTGTGCATAAGACAACGGAAACATTGTCAAGAGCACATCAGAAAAATTGTTCACAAGACTACGGGTACGTTGCGCAGTATACAACAGAAACGTTGTGTATCAGATAATAGGTCATTCCTTTATTTTAATCACGTGATCCAAGTATCTCCCTTTCGTGAACATAACAACAAAAGCTAGCTTGTTCTCCAATACTTAATCAAATTTATGAATTTTATCCTTTACAAAGGCTATAAAATTCTCATCAATGGAAAACCCAAAATAAGAGTTGAAACATTCTCAAAACCAGAGACTCTCCCATAGAGACAATCTCTCCAGGCTCTCTCCCCTGCATAATCAACTTCTCTCGAAGCATTCACCAAGCAAAGACAACCTCTCTCGAAAACTCTCCCCAACAGAATCAATCTCTCCCCAAAGTCAGCCTCTATCAAAGAGGAAAATTCCCCAGCGGAGCAAACAAAAAAAAGAAGGGAAAACTCCAAGAGAGTGCGAAACAACTGCAGCAGGAGAAATCTCATGGTGTCCCAAACTTCGGCTCCGTAGCCTACATTTCGTCCCACTCTAAGTCCTCCTAGATCCTCTAGAGACTGCGAGTGTAAGTGTCATATCACATCTACATCCTCAGTGGAATATAATCCCCAAAGGAGCGTCATCCAGGGCAATGATGGGAGAAGACCCAGTTCCTCAACAAATCGCGGGCATGAGGAAAATTGGCAACGACCTCATTACACAAAAATCATGCGACCCCAGACCTAGTCTTGCAGCTAGGGGTAAAAAAGGGACAAAAATCTATCAGCTTCGTACGCATGAGAAAAATTGACAATGGCCTGATTGCGCAAAAATTATGCGAGTCCTATGACTTGGTCAATCCAAGGATAAAAAATGGAGAAAAGCTGAAGAACAGTTTGGTAACAAAATCTGGCAGCAATCAGTCTCACCGGAATCCCAACTATACCTAGCAGAGATTTCTTTGGGGACAAATCCTCAGCAGAAAGTCAATACACAACAGACTCCAGCAGTTTTCTATCCCTCGGCGGCTCCCCAATAGAAGTTTCCAACTACTTTCTACACCTCAGCAAACTTTCCCCAACGAGAGTCCTTAGTCTTCAATAGCAGCAAGACAAGCTCATCTACCTAGCAGCATACCTAGCAAGGGCAAATCCTCTTATGGATAATACTCCACTCTCCGAGAGTAAAAGACAAACCACAAATCTGATAAAGACAATTTACTAGCAAATTTAAAAGTTAGCTAAGCATTTTTCTGTCAAAATCAAAAACTTTTGTAAAAGTCTGCAACATTTTTTTCTAAATGTTTTTTTAAACATAGTACTTCTACCCGACTGTACCTGCCTGCACTAAAGTAGTCCCAACAAGACAAGCCGAAGAAGGAGCCGATGCTGCGCATTCCTGTAAATCGCAGTCGCAAGAGTCATGAGAAAGCATCTTCGCCTTTATCCCCAGCATGATATCATTTTGCATAGCTTCACACCCTGTTTGACAAAAGCTCTCCAGTATCACTCAACGTGATCAAAATCCATCGCCTTCGGGCCATTTCAATATCAATCCAGCTAGTGCCTCTGGGACATAACACACCTCTTTTCGACTCCCCTGTGTGTCATCGACATCCTTTGTGCCCCTTTGAGAAACTCGTCATACCTCGGCATTACCTCCTGCATGTCCCTCTTGTGACACTCTCGTGTGTCCCCGACATCCTATGTGCCCCTTGACAAACTCATCATACTACGACATTACCTCCTACATGTCTACTTTTTGACACCTCCGTGTGTCCCCAAAATCCTGTGTGTCACTTGACAAACTCGTCATACTGCGGTATTACCTCCTGCATGTCCCCCTTTTGACACCCCCATGTGTCCCTTAACCTTCCATGTTGGCTAAACACCTCCGGGTAACACCATAACAACCAATCTGGTTAGTGCCTCCAGGACATGCCATCTTCCATTAATTCCCAACATGAGTAGCCCTAACCATTTCTTCCTTCCTAGGTCACCCATATCCTTAGCAGGTATAGGTGGGCACATCGCATCCATATTTGCACAGCATGCATACATCTCACACTGCATTCCCAAAATTCAACATTTATATAAAAATAGGATGATTCCAGTCTTTGTCGTTCAATTGTCAAATTGGCACTCTCCAATAAAGAGGGACAGCTGTAACCACCTAATTTTTACACCCATTTGAACTATGGTTAGGCTCCTTAATCCTAGCCAAACCCTATGTCAACCATTTTTTAACACTAGTTAAACCCTAGGTCAACCCTTTTTAACCCAAGTTAAACCCTATGACAAAACCCTAAACCCTAGGTCAACCCTCCTTAACCATAGGTCTAACCCTAGGTCAATCCAAGGTCAAACCCTAGCTAAACACTAGGTCGAGCCCTGGTTAGCCCGAGGTCAACCCTAGCCTAGCCCTACAACCCTAGGGCATGGGCCCAAAACTCATGCAAAACCCAAGGCCCCTAGGGCTTAAGCCCTCGGCCTGGGCCTAAACAGGGCCCAAAAATTCAAAATCCCCCAAGCCGTACAGCGTACAAACAGGGCCAGGCCTGTTCGGGTAAAAACCAATAATGGCAGTAGAGTTTCTACCACCATTATCAATTTCGCCTTGTAGGGGAATGGCGGTACTAGAATTACCATCATTCCCTGTTTGTGTGTTATGCAACTCAGCTGCTCCACCCAGTGCTCAAGCACACCTCTGGTCAACCCCACTTCCTCCTGCAACCTCTGCCTACCCTTGTAGTTATCCCCCTGTGTCCCTAAGACCTCTCCAATAAAATCTCAACCTCTCCACTGCATCTCAAACGGTTGAATCCCCTATCCGAACCTCTGCCTTGCTACCCTCAAGTTCGAGACTTACCCAAGCATCACCAGAAGTTCCTAGGATCATCCTAGCCCTTCTCCCAGTCGTGCAACACCACCTCCGTGCACCACCATCACAGGACATCACCACCACTGAGGTCACCACCACTGGTGAAGGGTAGCAGCAGGGCAGGGCCTCTCCCTACCCCTTTTTACTGTAAAAACCATCATGTGAGCCCCTGGTCCTATTCCAGAGGACTTTGTTTAGCATTTTGACTGCTATAAACCCCCCAGGGGGGATACCTTACATTCTTCACAGGCTTAAGGGCCCCCCTCAAGGGTATAGGTTCGGCCTCAGGCCTTCCATCCACCTCTCAGTCTACCCCTTTAGCTTCTGGGGGACCCTCAGCTCATGAGGGATCCCTTGCAAACCGTATGGTGTAATATAAGGGGGGCACATCAAGTTTCTGGAAAATTTTCAGAATGGCGGTAAACACGGTACCGCCATTCTAAATCTTCTCATTCCAGTGGCCTTGGGCCCTAGGTGGTTGAGCCCTGATCCATTCCAGAACCTAGACTTGGTCCTTAAGACCTCCCTGAGCCTACCCTGATCCTTCCAGGTTGACCCCATTTGCTTAACCACCATTAAAATCTAAAAAATAGAAACCTCCAGAATTATGATAAACAGTCTACCGTCATTCTGGGATTTTTCTTACAGTGTAAACATGGTCATTGTGAGCCCATTTCAGACTGAGCTCATGGCTCACAACAGGCCTTAAACACCTAGGGATGTCCCCTAACCAGCCTTGAGGGTCCATGAACCCTTGGGTTAAGCCCTAACTCCTCCCCTGACCTACAAAGTCATTCTTAGAAAAGACTGGGAATGGCGGTGAACTCTCTACCGTCATTCTAAATCTCTAAAGGATTGGAATTGGTGGTAAATTGTTTACCGCCAATCCTAGTTTTCTTTTAAATAGGCCTTACATAGGGCCCAGACCTGGTAGGAGACCATTCTAGGCCCTGCCAAGCCGTCTGGGCTCACCTTGACCAGACCATACCATTTAACGGGGATTAAACTTAACCCCGATTAACTTTTAACCATGGTTAAACTCACTTAACCCTTAGAAAAATCCTTAAAAATTCTAAAAACATCTAAAAAATACAAAATGCATGACTTTTAACCTCATAGCCATGGTTAACAGCCCTAACCATGGTTAGCCCTCCTCCTTAAGCACAGTTACCCAATTCAACCCATGGTTAAGTCAACCCTAGCCTACCAGGCTAACCCTTGGCCTACCGGGACCAACCTTAGTATACCGAAATAAACCCTTAGTCTACCGAACTAATTCCTTAGCCTATCGGGCTAACTCTTAGCTTACCAGGCTAACCCTTGGCCTCCTGACCCAATTCAACATCAAACCTTGCACTTAACCAAACCGGTCAACCAAATCCTAGCCTTCGGGCTAGATCCTCAACCACTCTGGTGCACACACACACTCCCCTTAGCCTCGGCACAAGCTCATGTGCTAGAACTACACTCAGTCTGATCTCACCCCATGTGAGTACGTAGGTAACCCAATCCAGGTTCAACCCTAGTTAACTTTTCCCTTCTTAGATTAGTATAATATAAAAACTAAGGCATTTGAATAATACTTTACTTTAATTTGGTTTATACCTAGGGAGTAGGTAACCATTGCAAAATGGGGGTCCTAGGGTACCTAACATCTTCCCTGGAACTTAACTGAACCTCTTACCTAGAACTCTAATGCAGACCAAGACTTTATCCATACATTCCTGTGACCTATCCCTTAGAATAAATAGGTGGCGACTCTTAATACTAGTGAGTAAACGAAATCCGTGCTCACAGTTCCTTCACTGTTAATCTGGTGACGTAAAATGGCAGTGAGCTATAAAGCCCAATAAGAATATTCAATGACATTATGTTAGGCAATATATTAGAATAAGCATAATATAGTATTTAATAATAATTTTTCATCAGAATATATTATTAAAACATTTTCAGTATTCCTTTCGTCATTTCTTTTAAACATCTTTTACTTGGATCCAGTTGATCTTAACTTTGTCTTTCAAGATAATTGTTCGATAGGTACACCTCTTTAGACTCATTCTCTCATGGAGTTTTCATCGACTCCTTCTGAGTTTATGTCGAATGGCCTTCCTATTCCGCACCCCTATCTTAAGACCTTTTAAGATAAATATTATTTTAAATTTCCCTTATCTTTTCATCCTTTTTTTTATTTCTACCTCTCTAGATAATCGCCGATAGGTGTACCCCTTTTAGGCCCAATCTTTCATTGAGTTTTTATTGACTCATCCTGAGTCTTTGTTTGCCGAATGACCTTCCTATTCCTCACTATTATCTTGAGGTCTTTTTTTATAAGATAAGCATTCTTTTCCTTGTCTTCTCATTAAGACATTATAAGATAATTTATTCTTATCTTTTCTCTAGTATTCAAATCATATCATTAAGATTATACAACTTCTATTCCTATTATCTTTATTATAGCTTTCTCATAACTATTATTTTATAATTTAGAATAACACTTTCTTTAAATTCATCCATTTCTAAATCATAGATTTAGCATGAAATATACTCATAAAATATAGCACATTATCATAATAGTATTACACTATTTTCAGCACATTAATATAGTATCATCTTACTATTTTCCTTTTAGAATTTTAACATAGTAACACCTTACTATTTTTCAGCATATTAACATAGTATCATACTAATTTTTAACATAATAACCTAGTATTATCCAGCATTTTAACATAGTATTATTATACTATTTTCCAGAATTTTAACATAGTATTATTATACTATTTTCCATAATTTTAATATAATAATGTCATACTATTTCTCAGAATATAGTAGAATATACTTTATCGTACTTACTCATAACCTTCATTCTCACTTGCCGTTTAGAATAATATCACCGAATTTTACTTACGCTTTCTTCGGATTTGACGAAGGGTTGGACGACACCTTTTCCTTCTTACTTTTCTTCTTCTTTCTTCTTTCTCCTTTCTTCTTCATTTCTCTCTCAGTATTTTCACCAATTTAAAAATAAGCACAAGAGGTGAGCGTGGGGTCTCTAGTCTTCCCAAAAGCTTGGCTCCATGATGTGCACACCAAGGATGGCCGTGTGGTCTCTAGTATCCAAAAAGATTGACATAAGGGAAATGAGCACCAAGTTGGGCACGTGGGTCTCTTTATATAGGTAAGGATCTTGCCTCTCTTAACTCATGGTTCATCCCCCTTAATTAAATCTTAGTTCATGAACCAAGGTGTTCATGAACCACTTAATTTTGGTTATCACCTCTTAGATTAGGTTCTTTTGACCTTAATTCAATGAATCCCTTGATACAAGCATTGATCTAACCATAGTTGTTTTCTTAACTCATGGTTATCTTACTCTCTTAGCTATAGTTCATGTACCCATTTAATTTAGATCCATGTATAATTATTTATCATAACTATAATACATATATATTTCTTTATATATTAAAATAGCTCATGGTTAACTTAACCAAGGAAGTTTGCTAACCCATGGCAAGCATAGTTGGGTGTGTACACCTCCACATTCTAAGAATTTGCCTCAACTTATAAAACTCTAGAACTAGGTGCATTCTCTTGAGTTACCATACATGAACAACCATTAATAAGGTTCATGTTTCCAACCTTAATTACACTAAGGTTAACTTTTTAACCTAAGGTAACTTCTCTATTTAACGAAGGGTGGGCGTGAGCACTATTCTTAGTATAGGATTTGGTTCTTCCCTCATTTACATCATCTTTAATCAATGTAAGAACCATGATTAATCTCAACTCACTTTATTGACCATGATTAACTCATCATGATACTCATTTTAACTAGTTGGACGCCCATGCTAGGATGCTGCCATGTGGTACTTGCCACGTGTCATAATCTTAGCTAATAACCCTTCTTAATATATACATTTAACACATAGTATATAACCATATACTTAAGTAATTATTAACTCATATACTTAAGTAAAATAGGGAATTTCCTAATATTAAATCCCTTAGTAAATATTTTTAATTCTAAAAAGATTCGAGTCACTACAATCTCCCCTTCTTATAGGAAATTTGTCCTCAAAATTAAAATCATACCTGATCATTGAACAATTGTGGATATTTTTCTTTGACCTCGACCTCTCTTTCCCAAGTCGCATCTTTCTTGACCATGATTTTTCCACAATACTTTAACTAACGGAATTGTCTTATTTCGCAAAACTTGTTCCTTATGATCAATTTTGACCCCGAAAATAGTCAAAATTGAACTGATAAAATCTAGAAAAATATTTTAGATAAAATGTGAATTTTTCAGAACTTTTCAGTGGTATTTTGATCATTTTGCACTCCAGGGGCAATTTGATCATTTTTTACTATTTTAAGTTTGATTTGATCTCAAAAATAGCCAAAATTGAACCAACAAATTTGTAAAATTATTTTGAATAAAATGACAACTTTTAGCACTTTTATAGGGGTATTTTGATCATTTTTACCTCAGGGACATTTCTGAAAATCAAAGCACGGGGAAAGAGAGTTTTAAAAGAGAGTTTTTGAATTATTTTTGAAAAGATTTGAAGGTGCTAAAGGGGTGCAAAATTGGGGTGCTTACAGGTGGAATAGATGTGTTATTGAATGTGAATGGGTGCGGGTATTGTGTAATGAGTTCAGGAATGTGAATGGAATGGATGTCTTAAATGTGGATGTACAGGTTTACAGGTGCGTGCAGCATATATCTTGAATGTGGATGTACAGGTTTAGAAAATGAATGTCATTTTAATAGGATTAATATGAAATGGAATGGATGTACAGGTTTATGTCTTGAATACAAGTGCATGAATGGAAACAGGTTTACAGATGCAGGTTTATTAGACTGAAACTTATCCGTCTCTAATGAGTAAAAGTTATTAGTGACGAAATTATTTCTATCCCTAACTTAATATTAGTGACGGAATACTATCCGTCACTTATTCTACAATAGAGACGGAAATAGTTCCGTCACTAATATAGATTTAGAGACGAAAATATTCCCGTCACTAATACAGTATTAGAGACAGATATGTTTCGTCACTAATTAGTGATAGAAACATTTCTGTCACAAATGTCATTTCCGTCACTAAATTCGAAGTTCAAATTGCCAACATTAGTGACGAAAATGTTTCGTCGCTAATTAGTGACGGAAAAATATTTTTGTCTCTAATAACCTTTAGCCATTGTCACATTAGTAACCGATTAGCGACGAATAGTTTTCCATCTCTGCTCGATAGAAATCTTGTGGTGCTCTATTAAAACACACCATCTCGCCCTTATCACTAGGATGTTGAAGTTGTGCCTCTCATCGTCTTGGGGGGTCCTGAGATTGATTAAAACAAAGATAAACCCTCCATTAATTGAAGTACTTTTTCGTGAATGACATGGAATGAGAGCTTCACTTGGGCTACATAGAAGGAGAATTGCTTATTCTCTTTTTTTTGGTTGAAATGTTATCATGTAACTAACACACACTCTAAACTCACACACATAGTCGGACGACAGGTAGCCGCTAAGGTGCCATAAGGGTAAGTTCAAGCAACCACTCCAAAAAGGCCCTGTCTTAAGGAGGGTTGATTGCCCCTTATACACCCATGCTTACTCCACTTACCCACTTACTAATACTAGCAACTAACTTAAATAAATGATATAGACATCTCATAGTGGCCCACAAAGGAGAATTGCTTATTCCACTTCTTACGTGGTACATATGCTTTCCATTTTATACCTTATTAGCAGGTCCCCGAATTAAAACCTTCAGTCTATTTCTTTTCATTTTTTTTCTGAATAGAATCTATCATATTATTTTGACTTTCATTTGGTAGGATTTGAACCTAGTACATTGTCCTTGTAAGAGGCATGCCATCACCATCCTAGCGGCCTCAGGCCTGAGGCCTAGGCCTTAGGCGCAGGGTTGACAAGTCGGGTTAGAAATCATCATCCTGCTTGGGACATTGATTAGCTCGGGACAAAGTTGTTCTCTCATATAAAAATTGAGTATAGACTAAGGAATGACTTCTAGTATCTTCAAAGTTCAAACCTCCACGTGAAAGTATTTAGTATTATGGTGCTACTACTTTGGGTGCCAGCGGATATTGATATTATTAGTTACGGATCTATTCATATCCAAAATGTTTACTTAGATAATTATATTAATAAGTATAAGGCGAATTTAAATAGTAATTTTGCTATCCATTTATAGTTGGATATTAATATCCGATTCGATAAATGCCCAATCGATTATATAATATATTACTATATATATATACATAATATAATTAAAAGTTTACAAGACTAAAATATTAAAATATGTACTTTTTATATAATTTAAGACAATAAATTTTTATTTTCAATATAAATTAAGATAAAATATTGATTTTCTATTATTAAATAAAATCTATATATTTTTTTTAATATTTTTCTTCTTTTAAATTTTTAAAAAATAATCGGATAATTTGGATATTATCCGAATTCAAATATTGTAATCGAAATCGGGTACAAATATCATATTTCACTATCCGTTGGATATCTATTCGAATTCGGATAGTTGGATATACGAATTTTGATTATACCATTATCCGTTCCGTTTACTATTCTAGTGTTACTTCCTATAAGATTGAGGATGGATTTTGTTAGTTTCACTCTCCCAATTGCATTCTTTCCTAAGTTAAAATATTTATTTTATTCTTCAAAAAGAAGAGAGTGCAATTGGAGAAGAGTGAAAGTAGCACTACCTACAGCGTTAAAGGCTTTCAAGGCAGGATACTTTTCTTATTTTAATGTCGAACCTACGATCTTTTACAGATATAGCACAAGGATATCGAGTAAAAAATTTTGTGGCAGTGTCAAACTGGTTGTGGCGAGCGAGCATATCTAAGCATCTAAGGATGCTAAAGTGGGCAAGATGACGTGTCATGCATCCTAGATTGGTACACGACATGATGCAAAAGACTTCTTCAATTTAAGATTAATTTTGTGTTGTAAGCATCTAGTCAGTATTGACTACTACTTCGTCTTCATTATTTAAATTATAACGCACTTCCTTATCAAGTCGAAATCTTTATAGCCTTGGAAGTTATCCTTCCTTTACTTTCCTGAAAGAAAAAGATCGGGTAGGCCAGACCCAACTGAATTCAGTTAGAATAATCAAAATCCAATTACAAGCACTGGAATTTTTACCCCTAACATCGCACTTGATTATCAGACATAGTTTATTATGTTGACTATCCGAATAAAGAAGTTTTTATTGATGCACTAACTCAGGATACTCAAGGAACACTTACACTCACACTAGAACTCACTCACACATTTAAGACTTCATTGTAGAAGAGCTTGTATGTTACTTTTATGCCCAAACAAGAGGACCCAACCTCTATTTATAGTAGGTATGTGAATGTTCTAGATTTCTAGAATATTCTCTCACCTCCTTTCGTAGGAATTTTCTAGAGATCACTATTATCTCTTTTTCTAGAGAGAGAAAGATAAGTCTAGAGAGAAGATTCTAGACAAGAGAGAAACTTAGAGAGTTCTAGAGAGGGAGAAGATTCTAGAGAGATGGAGAGGGAGAACCTTGGAGAGATAGAAAGAGATTTCTAGAAGTGAAAGAGTTGGTGTTGACTCTCTAAACACTCCCCCTCAACACCGACTATTCTTCAACAAGAGCAGCATTGCCATACTTCGGGTTTGGTCGTCTTTGCCTAGTAGACCGGAGAAGCTGTATCCTTGACTCTTCTTCAGTGTCTTCATGTTGATTTGGCCAAAGTTCTTCCAGTGTTTTGTGATGTACACTGGTTCTCCATGGATCTACAGACCTATTTGGTGGTCTTGGCGAGTCAGGCTATACTTCTGTAGGCTGATCTTCCTTTCTTATTTCTCCAGTACGTGGTGAGTGAATTTGTTGCTCAGCTTCTTGATTGGACTGTAAATCTTCTTCTTGAGTTGACTCTACCAGCTTCTCCTGTAGCTTATTCTCCAAATCCTTGGAATCTAACAATACCACATCTTGTGATGACCACCAAGATGAAGCCTCATCAAATACCACATTATGTGATGTATAATAGCGCTCGGTTTTGGGATTGTAACATCTTCACCCTTTCCTCTCACTATCATATCCAATGAAGATACAGCAAAGAGCCTTCTTATCAAACTTGCTCCGTAAGTGATCAGGCACAAACACGTAACATACACAGCCAAATACTCAGAAGTGACTTATTGTGGGTTTAATATTCCACAGTTTCCAGAAGGGTGAGACATACCCTCATCTCGCTTGTGGTAGCCAATTAATCATGTGAATTGCCATCTTCATGCACTCTGCCCAAAATCGTCTCGGCATATTATTCGCATGTAGCATGCTTTGACAGATCTCTCCAAGGTGCCGATTCTTTCTCTCAGCTACACCATTCTATTATGAGGTGCTGGCATAAGTTACTTGTTGTTGGATTTTATATTTTCTTAGGAAGGCTGAGAATTCATCTGACATGTATTCTCCCCCATTATCAATGCGTAGACACTGAACATTTTTACCGACTTCGGTTTTAGCTTTCTCTTTGAAGTCCTTAAACTTGATAATTCCTTCCAACTTTTCTTTCAAAAGTTATACCCACACATACCTTGAATAGTTGTCAATGAAGGTCACCATGTATCGTATGCCGCTGATTGACTCCTGCTTTACTGGCCCGAACACATCTGAGTGGATAAGATCTAAAGGTTCTTTCGCTCTAAACTTTGACTCCTTATATGACAGTTGATGAGCCTTACCATATTGACACCCGGCGTAGATGGTATCTTCTCAAATATCTAGTTGAGGAAGACCCTTGAGCATCGACTTTTTCATAATTACTTTTAACTTGTGATAGATGACATGACCTAGCCATGTATGCCATAGATCTGTAGTCTTACTCCTTCGAGTCTTGTCTATGTAGGTTGATTATACTGGCATCATGTAGATAGATTCTAACCTTTCCTCAATGATAGGTGTATTTGATGGCTTCAAGCTTTGATACACTTTGACATCTTCTGGCCCAAACACCCCATAGTTACCTGAGCCTGTTGATCAGTGCTAATTGTTACACATTTATGCACCTCAAAATGCACTTGTTAGTTCCTTAGAGCTCTCTTTTGAATCATGTTACAGTACTTGGTTGTTTTTAGCTGTTTTAGGATCATGCGAAGAAAAGAAGGCTAAATTGAAGAACCAAAGATGCAAAGCCTCAGAAGAACATCATCCAAGAAAAGACCAGAAAGAAAGAAAGAAAATTTGAAAAGAATGAATAACGATCGATCATTGCCTTAAGACAATCGATTGCAAGTCTGAACAGGTACGATCGATCATATACACGATGACGATCGATCGTCCACAAACCCATAGCCAAGGGAGAATTTACAAAAGTTGACACTCGATTGTCTCTCTTTGGCAATCGATCGTCATCGGCATTTTTTGGTCTCGTAATCCGCATGCAAAAGTTAAGTGTTAACCCTCTTGGAATTTTCTAAAAGCTGAATTAGCAACAAGGATTGGTTCTCTATAAAAGGGAAAGCTACTTTCCCAGAGAAGGGTACTGAATTATGGAGATTTTGAAGAAAGAAGACTCTGGAGATCTGTGAAGGTTGGAGGATGGATTCTTTGCATTCTTTGTGTTCTTCGTCGAAAGCCGTGTTCTTTGCCTCAGTATGAACTAATCACTTTTTCTAGGGTTTAGATGAAACCCTTGTTAGACATTATGCCCAAAAAAGTCATTTAGATTGTAAGATTCTTATTAATTAAATTAATAGAGACATCTTCTTTATCTATTGTAAATTCATTATGGGTAATTGACCATGATCATGAGATGATCTATACAATATGAGATATCGATAAAGGTCCATAGGATATATTATAGGAAAGCTATGTGATAGGTTTTAAACTATCATAGGCAGATATAGCTTTCCAGTTCCTTAAACCTTTTAGAGTCACAGTTGTGGGTGAAGCTGGGTACTTCACTTATATGGCTGCCACAATGTTAAGATGTTCTCAATGGTTGAGATATAGTTTTATCTCAAACTATTGTAGTGGATAATACACATCAGCATATGGGTGCTTAAATGTACACTGACTGATTGCATGCAATGAGAGACCTCTTGCATAAACATACTATCAGATAGTTGGTCTCTCATTCACATAGAACAGTTTCGATGATCCTCAGATCTGATGAGTTCATTTATAACTAAGCAGTGATCTGGCTGTTTTGATTCCACCTAAGTACTCTCTACCCAAGGGACTATAATACGGTGACAGTTGGATAGTCAGAAAGTTGTTCGAGTCATGATGAATTTCAAACAAGAAATCCATACTCATTAAATTGAGAGATTATCCAAGTTCTGGGTAAGACAGTCGATTAAGCTTAAATCCTGCGTAGGTGATTTTGAAATCAAATAAGTTTGAAATATATTTTTATTTAAAATATATTATACTTAACAAAATTTTTTCTCAAAATGTTTTACATGAGAAAAAGTTTCTCATGGCTTAATCAGAAGTCTTGGAAACCCAGATGATGTACAATGGGCTATAAGTTAGATAGTATATTAATCTCGAATGCCCATTAGGGATAATGTTATTGGAATATTCAATTGAATTAAAAAGTTTGTGGCGGGATCCTCATTGGTTAATATTCTTACACTGGGATTCAATTGCAACATGGATATCTCACATCACTTGCAATTCCGATATCATTCCTATTTAAGGGTCAATGGGATAATATTGGGTAAGCCAGGGTTAGAATGTCGCAAAGCAATTTGTGGAGATGCTCACATAAGAAATACAAGCTCAATTAATAGATTAAATGTTAATCTATAATTTAAAGGATTAAAAGTTAATCTTTAATAAATGGATTAAATGTTAATCTATAAATGTTAAATCTAAATTAAATGATAATAATAATGATTATTTACTTAACCCAATATAAGGGGAAATGGGTTTGACCCATATCCATAAAACTCAAAAGAATGGACCTTATTGGTGGGCCCAAGCCCATGAGATTTGTTCCTTAGGGTGGGGTGCCCATTTGGAGATTCCTAACTAGTTAGGGATTTTATTAATTAAATAATTAATCCTTATCTTATGGGATTAGATTCTAATCTTAGAAATCAAGAAACAAAGGGATAAGATTTATATCTTATCAAAAACTTGGGGTGCAAGACTCCCTTGGCTCACATCCCCTATAGCTCACGCCCCCCCCCCCCCCCCCCCCCCCCCCCCCTTGGGGTTTCCTAATTGGATTAGGATCCCTTATTTAATGGGAGTTTGTTGGTTTCTCTAGAATTTAGGGAATTAGTTACACCCCTTTAATTAAGGAGTCCTTTTAAGAAAAGGAATCCCAAATTAGAAAGTTCATTATAACTAATTAGTTATAGATAAACATGGAGTTTAATTAATTATAAGAGTTATCATTATTTAGTAACTCTTTAAGGGATAACTTCTAATTGGATTAAGATTTGAATTTGTTCAAAATCTATATATTCCCCAACACCCCAAAACGTGAGGAATTATTGCTTTCCAATTTTTTTTTCTCTCCTCCCAAACCGTGAGCTATATTTGAGAGAATAGTTCTCTCCAAATTTTCGTGAGCTTTATAGGGTCTCTCCAAGTTATTTGAAGGCTAGGGTTTGTAAACCCTAAGGTTTTTTGAGATAGAAAGTCTACTCCAACAATCTTCTTCTCTTTGTTTCTTCAATACCAACTAAAGATTCAAAAGCTTCACAGGGATAGCGAAGAACTAAGATTAAGCTTTGAGTATTACTTCGAGAAATCTCTACAAAGAATTCTGATGGTTCAAGTTGTTTAGTGCTTCACCGGTGAACATCATTCACCGAGGTAATTATCTAAACATGTAGTTAGAATTATTTGCTATCTATGGTGTAAAGATCTTCGGGATCTAGTTTTCCGCATAATTTTTTTTTATCTGGATTCCCTTCAACCCTAGCCAAGTAATTGTATCCATTGTATTTTATTTATATTTTTCCCCTTTTGTAACCAATGATTGCATAATGAGAGGGTTGTTCTTCAACCAATTTATTCGAGTTATAATCAACTTCAATATGATCTTATCATTGTCTTAGGTTTTATTGTGTTGAGATTAAATCATTCATATCATCTTTTTGTGATTGTTGGTATGGATTATATGCAATGGTATTACTATCGAGGAATTAAATTATAGGATATTTTATGCCTATAGAAAACGAGTGATTTCACAACTCTAGTTTAGTGTGTATCACTTGTGCTAACCGAAGATAGGATATGTCTAGAGTTTGATCCCTCGCATAATTCTTGTTTTGATATCTCATCCATATTGTTTACGCTTGTGAGACCTGAATGAATGCATGTGGATTTAATTATGAAGCTAGTGGTGGATTCAAACACCCTACATCTTCTCTCACTGATATATCACCAAAAGCTCTTAGTTTAATTAATTAAAATAGAATTCGTTAGTTTAATTTTTGATCTTAGGTTAAAATCAATCAATCTTGTTACCCATTGACTTAGAATTAATCTGAAAAAAAAAACAGCGAAACCAGTGCAATTTTTTGTGGTTTGTCACCCCATACTAATCGATATTCTACAAAATTATAACTACTACGAGGTTTAATAAATTGACGATCAGTTGTCAGCTATGAAACTGACAATAGATTCTTCTTCATTTCAGGCACATGATGGACATTCTGCAGCTAAATTTGATGGAGACTGAAACAAGGCACGTTCATCGTCTTGCCAATGTGAGTGATTGGTAGCCTTGACTTGTTGACCGTCACCACTACTCGACCACCTTTACACTCAAACAAATTGAGTAGTTTATCTATATCGTCAGTCATGTGATTGGAGCATCCAGAGTCAACGATCTAGTCTTTGTTGTAGTCAATTGCTCCACAATTTTGTATTGCAGCAAGTGTCATGTATTCTGTTTCTATTACAATAGAACTTGCTGCTATTTTGATTGCAACTGTATCAGATTGATCTTGTAGCTTCTTGTCGTCGAAGTCAATCTCTTCTTCTGAGTAGATTTCTACAGCTGGCTCAGTCACGGTGAATGATACTTCAGCATCCCTCTCTTCTTCGCAACTGCTCCCACCTTGGTGATTGCTAGATGTCACCAAGTTGCCTTCTGCCGCCTTTTCTTTGACCAGCAATCTTGAACGAAGTGACCTCCCTTACCGCAGTTGTAGCATTCATCATTACACCGCCTAAACTGTCGTGCGTCTCCATCTCTGCCATATTGAGCTCCCCCTGTCTAAGAGCTTCTCTCCTGCGGCCTCTTTGATCTGCCTTCTTCTTCCTTCTTCTTCCAGTATTCTTCCCTCCTGGCCAAGCTCTTCTTCTACTACTAAAGAGGGCGTCCTCATTCTTTAATGAAATTCCAGTCATTTGTTTTGCCTTAGTTTCTTGACCAACCAATAAATTTTGAAAGTCTAAGATTGTTGGCTATGGGCAGTGAAATCTCACCACCTGCAAGGCGAGTGCATAGTGCAACTGCCTACACAGGATCACCACTCATTGGATAGGCGGTTAGGCTTCACGCATGCCAAAGGCACGCACACTAGCTGGCCAAGGGCTGGCTTATCGCCAGCCCACCTAGCATTAAATGCTAGCAGCAGGGCATTAATGCCCCACAAACATCTTTTGTGTCAGTCCTTAGGGGACTGACACGTGGATAGGGTTTGCCCTTGCGGACAGACCCTTGTTCAAACTTGCAGATAGACTCCACGAGTCCATTCGCAGGCCAATCAATGACTAGCCTAGTCTGTGACCATAAAAGGTCATGGACCTAACCTAGACCAAGGGTTGGACCCATGGTCCAACCATGTATTGGTCCACAGGCTGACTAAGGTCAGACCCTGAGCCGCAGTCCAAATATACTTGGACCTAACCTAGACCATGGGTCTCACCACTTTAATTACGGACTGACCAAGGTCGGTCCTTTCCTAGATGGCAGTTATTATTTGACCGCCATGTGGCAGGGAATCTTTAATGAAAAGGACTCTCTGCCATCTTTGGGGATCCCAAGATAGAGATCTCCTCTCTTTCTCTAATGAGAGTGCCACATGACACCCTATCTGAAAGGGGAAGTTATCTCTTCCCTTTACTGGAAAAATAAGGATCTTTCCCCTTTTGAGAGGAAAAGTTTTATCCTCCCAGGTTTCCCAGAGAAGGAAACCAATTTGAAGTCCTTCAAAAAAGACTCTCATCTATGTGGTTTCTCAAAGATAAAATGAAACCAACTGTCTTGGACAGATGACCCTCTCTAAGGAGAGTTGACCTCTTTTGATTTCCTAAAAAATAGGAAGTCAAATGGGGGTCTAAAGAGGACTCTCCAAAAAGATATAAGAAGAGGATTTCTCAAGAGAAACCCTCATGAAGAGAAGGACGAAAGACACAAGGCGAATACATATAAAAAGAAGGAAGAAAAACCTATATTTGGCAGGAATAACAGCAACCAAGGAGTTTGAAGAAGGATCTCCCCCAAATGGAGAATACTAGGTGAACCCTCAATAAGGCCATCTCTCTTTCTTTTCTTTCTTTTTGATGTTAAAACCTTCATGAGGTATCTTGTAATGCCTACATGGGATTTGGGCAACCCCATTGAATAAATACAAATACTTTATTTAATATCTTGTTCTTTTATTATCTTTCTTCTTAATCAGAGGTTTTTCCCCAAATATGGAAGGTAATTAACAGTTTGTGTATACTCAGATTGGAAGAATAGTCCCCCACAACAAACAATAAACTCTACACAACAATAGAAGAAATTTGAGAGCAAAGAAACAATTTTTGCGCTTACAAATTAATGGCACGCCCGATGGGAGTTTTTCTCCCCTCATCTTTAAAGAAAGATAAAAAATAAGAACAAAAAAGAAAAGATGAGTGATTATTTCCTCTCTTTTCTTATTGTTGCTGACCAGGGTCATCGAGACAGTCTGGATTTATTGGGCCTACGTCCTGACCATCAACCGGTGGGCATATGTACCCCGATCCAAATTTTGGTGACTCATCCACTCACCTGGGCCAAGGTGGCAGCAGCTCCAACCAGGCAGGTCCGATCAACTGGCCAGACCTCTACAAAAGGACTGCGATCACCAGACTAGGCCTCTATTGAAGATGCCCCAGTCCGCAGCAGAAGCAGAACCCACCCCATCAACTCAGGGGTGGAAAGGCAGTCTACCCGCCTAAATCAAAGGCAATCAGCCCGACCACATCAGGCTGCCTGCCAACAGCAGGTCGCCAACCCGCGGGCACCTCAAAAGAGAAGTACCCACCCGTAGACAAATCTATCCACAGATATCAAGGAGGGTGCACCCAACCGGGTGCACACAAGGCAAAGTGGCTTAGCCACTTCATGACAAGTCAGCCCAAAGGGTAGACCTATGTCACCGGAAACCCTGAAAGGGGATTCCAAATTTGTTAACCCTCCGGTGTCAACTAATGGAGCAAGCTCAATTCAAGCCCAAACCATAAGCCAGTCAAGGTCTAAATAGGAGAGCCCTATGGATTGATCCTAAGACAGATGGTAGAGTTCCCCCAGCCCAAGTCGGTTGATGGAACTCACCCTTTAAAACTTTATCAACAGAAGGAAGATGTTGCCCAAATTATCTCAGGGCAAAAGAATAAGGTCACTGGCCTAAATGACTTTACAGAAACTTCCCTAGTAAAATTAAAGGGACCCAATCCGTAGACCAGATCCCCGGATCTTAAGATTGGTTCGCAGGCCAATCCTACAGACAGAAGGAGAAGTTGCTAAGGCCATTCTGTGGGCAAGGGGCAATGCCCATCCGTAGACCCCAATCAGGGTCCACAGACCCAAAGCCCAGCCAGACCCAAGGGTCCAGCCCAGGCTTATCTCATGGGCAGAGTTGGAAGCAACTCCGTGGACAAAAGAGTCCACGGACAAGCTCCTCTTAAAAGAGGGAGAGATCTGTGGACAAATTAAACACCATCCACAGACTGTTCCTCTTCCAAGAAAGAGAAAAGTTGGTAGTTGAAGGCCAACAGGAACAAATTCCCCCTGGGACAGAACTCAACTCCTGATGACATCATCAACGATGTTGTCAGATCAAGAAATGAAGATACGAACTTGCAAGTTTCTTCGAACTATGCAAGGGGCATTAACAACCGTGATCAAAGTCACCCGGCTGTTAATACAAACACAAACCTGGACTCAGCACTAGCAGACATGAATTTTTCGTTTAGGCTAGGTCCAAATGCATTCATAGTCGTTAATTTGACGACCTTCGCAACAATGACGACAGATACTCGTCATCAACATCAATGGCCTTCGTCCAGAGATGTCAGCCCATTCTGGGGCCAAACAAATGTGGAACCAGAAAGAAGAACAAGAGCACTCCATGACCCTCGGGCCAAAGTGCTAAATATAAGCTCTTCTCCCTTTGAAATGCCAAGTAAGAAAACTCTTGAGGAAATCCTCCAGATCAAAAACTGGAAATACCCCTCGGCTCCGCTGAGGAGGGCATACAATTACCGGTCAAAGTCAAGAAGGTCTAGAAAATAAAGACCATCTCATACTCATCATGTTCGGGAGGAACCAAGGACCAGAACATCGTACCCCCATTATGAAAGGTTGTCCGTAAATGTGGTTGGTACAAGGAACAACCCTAATCCAGAGCAGTTTACAACTCTGTTGTTCCAAGGAACCAACCGTTCGAGCAAAATCTTTCGGAAAGGCAATGTTCTCAAAACTTAGCAACTGCCATTTTAGCTGCTTTGGACTAGGCAGAATCTTCTAGAGCTGTTGAAACAATAACTCCTGGTCAAACAATCCCAAGAAGGATGAGAAGCCGCAAAAATAAGGCCAAAGGCAAAGAAGTAGCCCAATACCTAGTTCAATTAGCTCTAGAGCCTAATGCCAATGCATACCAAAAGAGATCAAAGCAAGAAGCAACTCTAATAACCTCTCCAAGAGAATTGGGAAGAATCCTTCTAACCACGGGTTATGACTCTGACGAACCACTGGTCCAGTCAGCAATGCCGGAGGCAATATTAGAAATACTTCAAATGGTTTTCAATACACCTAATCCTCTATACGGGATGCCTGGCACTTACTTCACAGAAGAAGAATTTCTAAATCTATTCCAGCTACACGGAGCAGCATCAGAACGATTGGTAGTAGTCATAATGGCGAATTTGGACGGGAACGCAAGTCAAGGGAATAACCCTTCAACTTCAGCATCTCTACCATTAAATGATCAAACAGCGGCCTTACAGGCTCAACTCTGATATAAGGATGATGAGATCACGGCTATGATGTCTCAAATGCAAGAGTGGTTACTCAATTGTCAGCCCTCAAATCTGTATCGGTACCTGGACCCCCTTTCCCGTACCAAAGAGATAGCAGTAATCAAGCCACAGCCCCTGCACCTCCAAATCATCCAAGGGTACCCGAAACAAGTCTCATTCCAAATCAAGCCTCCCTCATTGGAGGAATTCCATTGTCTCTTCTCGTTCTCATCGCAGAAACCGTTCGTAACCAAATGTGGTAGGCCAAAGAAAAAGAAAAGGATGTCCGGATGATCGTGAAGCCCTATCCAACCATCATAGATGCGGTTCCATTTCCATTAGGCTTCGTTCAACCAACATTCAAAATTTTTAATGGTACTGGAGATCCGAGACAATATTTGTCTCATTTCCTTTCAAGGTGTGGATTAGCATTCAAGATAGGAACTCTCTGTCTCCAACTCTTTGTACAATCTCTAGAAGGTGCTGCGTTCACATGGCATGCCAACCTCCACGAGGCTTTGATCCCTGATTAGAGTACAATGGTGAATGAATTCAGCAAGCAATTCTACAACACTCAAAGAAGAGTGGGTGTTCCAGAATTGATTAAAACCAGATAGAGAGACAATGAGTCTGTAACAGAATTCATTGCCCGATGGAGAGCCTTAACCTTCTCCTATCCTCAAAAGTTCACTCAACTAGAACTTATCCGGACGTGCCTCAACAACTTCAGGCATGATCTTTTAACTGCCCTCATGACCCAAATTTTTACCGATTTTGAAGACATGTGCACAAAAGCACATGACATGGAGAGCAATATAGGAAAGAGAAGGTGAGGAAGAGGCACTGATCGCCTTGAATCCTCAATAGCCGCAGTAGTTGAAATGAAAAAGACTGGGCAACCAGCACCAAGTATGAGTAGACCTATCGGTCGATCAAACAATGGTAAAGCACCAGTCCAGATTGGTACTAAACCAGCTCAAGGTGGAGCCAGAAAGACACAATGGCAAAATAAACGCAACCCACCAAAGAAGAACACCATTGAGGAAAGAATGAATAAAACATATTTATTCTTTGAAGACATTGTCGAAGATCTGTTTGAAGACCTCATTGCCAATGAACTCCTCACTCTCCCAGAAAGTAGGAGACCTCAGGAGATCGGGATGAAAGATGATCTCAAATATTGCCCTTATCATCGTATAATCAGTCATAAAATAGGTGACTGGTTTGTACTGAAGGACATCATTCAAAGACTTTTGGACAGTAAAGAGATTGTCATTGGTCAGAATCTCCAACACGACATCCAATACAGTGGTGTCTTCAGAACCATTTGAAAAAGATCAAGCATCTTTAAGTGGTAACCTTCATGGCGATAAACCGCCAAATGAAGAAGATTGGACTCTCTATGAAAGCAATAGAGCAAAGAAGAAAAAGCAATTGGCCCAAAACGCCGATGCTAAAAAGCAAGATCAGGCTACAAGGCAGGCTTAAGCCCAAAGAAAAGAAGGGAAGCACATAGCCAAAGCCGAAAAGAAGAAGAAAAGGGAAAGAATGAGAAAAGCCAAGAAAAATAGCCCCACCCAAGATACCCTTTTGAAACAAAAGTCATTAATGGCAATCACCTTGATGAATTTCATCCCTCCAGGCTTCTGCTCCGACTGTGACTATGATAGCCGCCAGTCAACAAACTCGGAAATAAATCCAATATCTTCTCTTGCTATGTCATCGATGCGGTCCCAAATGAAGACCCTTTATGGTTGAACATGAAAAGACAAGTGGTAGCCTGCAGTCTAGAAAGACACCGAACATTTCAGGATTGGCTAGATCAATCTGAAAATATCAAACTCCCATAAAGTAGACCATCGACACCAAGATGGACACCTACGGGACTTTCTGTGTAGCACCCCAGACTTTTTCATCTTTAATGAATACCACCTTCGTAGCTAATTGGCCGTTTTTATAGTCTAATTAATAAATAAGGAAGAAATCAGAAATTCCGAAACGTCAAAAATGTGCATTTTCGAAAGACGAACCCAACGCAAGTTGAATCGTCGAAATCCGACGAGCGAGTCAAAAGATATGGTCAAAACAGTCCAGACATACAGAGCACCGATCGCTCGGTCCAGTCAGCGATCGATCGGTCCATAACCGATCGATCGGTAGCCATCGCACGGTCAGAAATTTTGTATGGGGAAATTTTCCAGAGAGTGAGTTTTTAACCGATCGATCGGTCATAAACACCGATCGCTCGGTAGGCAACCGATCGATCGGTCATAACCACCGATCGCTCGGTCTTCGCGTTTTTGCAGAAATTTCAGTAAGGGCGTTTTCGTCTTTTGGGTGTTAAACCCTTACCCATAAGGGTTTGCTCGACCCTTTGAGGCCTCACTTACAACATTTGAGAGATTTGAGAGATAAGAGAGAAGAGAAAAGGGTTTCCTAAACCTAGGTTGCTTTTGGAGAAGAAATCAAAGGGGTGAAGACCCTAGATCGTCCCCAAGCACGTTTTCTTCACGATTTCAACTCAAGCTCGTGTGGAGGTGCATTCTCCAAGCTAGGGCAGCACTCACTCACGTTTTGAAAGAGGTTTCTTCCCCCAACTCAAGTCCCCTTCAAGCAAAGGCTTCCTCCTTCCAAATAGAGCTTCTATTTCAAGGTTTCTTCAAGATCAAACCTTGATCTAAGGTTAGTACACCCTACTAACTTACCCTAGCAATAAATCTAGGTTTTCCTTATGAAATGTGATTTATGCTATTATGTTTGCCTCCCATATGAAATGTATCATCTCCAATGAACCTAAATAAGATAAGAAAAAGGTATGGATGTGTGTGGGTGTTGATGTGGCGATTGGATGCCGAGGTGTATGTTGGGTGATGTTTGTGATGGAAATGGTGGATGGGTACTTTACCAATAATGAACATACCTTGATTTTTTGATGGAAAGTAGGCACAAAAAAAAGAAGAAGATGAATCATTAAGGAACCTTGCATGCTATGTGTTTGACAAAATGCCTAAACTAGGAATAAATGACATAAATGAAGAAAATGAAAGTAGACCTTATGCATGTGTTCTTATGAAGGATGAACTATTCAAATGTCACGTAGATTACTCAAATTCCTATATGGTTATACTGTGGATTGAATTGCTATACACTACTCTTCATGTCACATTGTCATCATGATATTACAAGTGTTACACACACCACACATGTATGCATGAAACCGGGTTTTTTCCAAGATTGTATTTGTATATGAAATGAATCAAGAACATGACAAGGAGGTTGGTAGCCCAAGGAAGGGTGCTAGCCTCTGGCTCACAAGTGAAATGCAAGAGAGAACATGACAAGGAGGTTGGTAGCCCAAGGAAGGGTGCTAGCCTCTGGCTCACAAGAGAAATGGAACAAGAACATGACAAGGAGGTTGGTAGCCCAAGGAAGGGTGCTAGCCTCTGGCTCACAAGTATACAAGTCAAGAACAAATCAAGACATGAAATACAAGACAAGACACGATACACATACATGATTTGACCGAGACACGAAAAGGGTTTCCGAGACATGAGTTTTACCGAGGTTTTTGCATTCATACACGCATGTCAAGATATGGCTATGTATCTTATGCTTTCACTATTGCTTTAAATTAATATCTTGTATTGCTCACTGTTGTTATGCTTTCGCTATTGTTATGGTTAGCTAGTAGTTTGTACTCGCTGAGTATTCCATGCTCAGCCGTACTTTTATGTCGGCAGGTACTGTGGATGTCCTCGACCCCGAGCCTTGGGTCGAGGAGGAGTATGTAGAGGAGAGGGAGCCACCTATCCCATGGCAGTCTCAGGAGGATGGGGACTTGGATGTGTGGCCATACCTCGACTACTGTTGAGAGGAGAGGATTAGAGAGTTCCTTTTGTATTTTGATAGGTGGGCATGTCCACCTTTACTTTGATTGTATTTGGTATATGTTAACTTGGAATACTAATTGGAGTTATAGAAGAAAAGAAAAGTTGGCTTATGCTTCCGCACTTATGTTTAGTTTCCGCGCTCTGATTTTCATTGAATTATATTATGTTTAGCCTCTTGCATTACAGGATGGTTTGACAGGTACACGTAGTCACCTCTAAAGTATCCCTTAACTCCTAGGGGGTATTTTGGGGCGTGACAGAAGTGGTATCAGAGCTCTAGGCATTAGAGTCCCTAGGGTCACTTAGATGATTGAACAAGGTATTAGAATCACCTTAGAGATTTGTATTCCAAGTATAGACTAACAAGTTAGTCTTAGTCAAAATGGGTTGAACTTCAACCGAACATAGAGTCCTACACTAGGAACACGGATTGTATGTTATGCTATTGTGTTATATACCATGTGTACATTATTGGTGTTGTACTTATTAAATGTGCTTGATGAATATGTATTGAGTGAATTGCGAAAAAAAAAAAATTGTACTAAATGCGTATCCAAGTTAGACTCATGCTGTATTGTCGTTCTCAGGAGAAATCATGAGACGCAATACCCGGGGTCGCGGGTACAACACGAGGGGTAATGGAGGTGATGCTCCATCGGGTGATGATCAGCCCGACTTTGCCCAAGCATTCGCATCCATAGCCGAGACTTTGGCTATGTTGGCGGCAAGGCAACCGGCCACCCCGCCTAATGCGGCACTTATACCGGCTCCTCCTAACCGAGCCCAAGCCGGGATAGAAGCTTTCCGGAGGATGAGGCCTCCAACTTTTTGTGGAAGCATTGATCCACTTATTGCCGAGGGTTGGATTCGGCAACTTGAGAAGATATTCTCGGTTTTGGCACCTACGGAAGTAGAGAGAGTCACATGGGCTGCCTTTATGCTCGAAGGCGAGGCCGACCATTGGTGGAAGTCTGCACTTCGGACCCGAGAGTTGACCCGACAAGGCCAAGAATGGACATGGGGAGAATTCTTGGATGTTTTCTACAAGAAATACTTTCCGGTTGGGATGAAAGAAAAGAAAGAAATTGAATTTATTACCTTGGAGCAAGGTAATATGTCTGTAGCGGCTTACGAAGCCAAGTTCTCAGAGCTATCTCGATTTGCTCCACACATGATAGCTACCGAGGCTATGAAGGCCCGGAAATTCGAGAGGGGGTTGAAGGCCTACCTCAAGGATCGTGTCTCAATGTTCCGACATGAGACATATTCAGAAGTTGTGGACAAGGCATTGTTGGCCGAGTCGAATTCCGAAGAGTTCTTTAAGAGAAGAGGAATAGAGAAGGGACAGTCTAGTAGTTCAGGGGAGAAGAGAGCTAGGACTATGTCTTATCAGTTCGCAGGGCCGGCTCAGTCACAGAGGATGTACTCGGCACCACAGGCTCTCCGCCCTTTGGCTCCACCGGCCTTTCGCCCGGCTACCTCGTATGCTCCTCGCCCCGCAGTGACTCAAGCTACGGGTTATACTCCTCCCACTTATTCACATGATGTCTGCACCCTTTGTGGAAGGAGGCATCCAGCAGGGGAATGTCGGAAGGCTACAGGAGGCTGTTTTCATTGTGGCGACCAGGGCCACATGATTCGGGATTGTCCCCGACGTCTACTGCCAGCTCAATCTTCGGGGAGCAGGCCCCCGATTAGGCAGACATCTCAGCCTAGCTCTTCTCAGGCTTCGAGGGCCTCACAGTCTGCCCGGCCTCCTCGCCCAGCCACTCAGGGTCGAGTTTTTGCTCTATCGGAGAGAGACGCACGTGCATCCGACGATGTCGTGCAAGGTACGCGAGAGTTTTGAGTTTAAGTTGTATAAAATTTCTGTGGCTTGTTATGCGGTTAGTTATACTAAGGGTTACCTATGTATGATGCTTGTTACTATTTGAAATCTACTGATATTAGTTAGTTAATCGCACAGGCGCTTTATTAGTGAACGAATGTCTCGCTCGAGTATTGATAGACACAGGATCCACTCACTCTTTTGTCTCCCCAAGTTTTGCAAAGGGCTTTTCGACTGAGGCTACTCCGTTGGAGTGGGAGTTGACCATTGCAACTCCACTCGGCAAGTCGGTTGATACGGACAAGGTATTCAGGGATAGTGTGGTTCAAGTGGGGGAGAATGAATTGTTAGCCGACCTTATCGTCCTGGGTTTCCAAGATTTAGACTTTGACGTCATTCTTGGTATGGATTGGTTGGCAAGCCATCACGGGCATGTTGCATGTTTTGAAAAGATGGTGAATTTCAAGCCGGAAGGGGGTAAGCCTTTTCACTTCCGAGGATTAAGAGAGAGGGACATTGCTCGCCTCGCAGCCTTGAGTATAGCACACCCAGAAGCACAAAACTCATCGGCTATTCCAGTTGTGAGTGAGTTCTTAGATGTGTTCCCGGAAGAACTTCCCGGATTACCTCCTGATAGAGAGATTGAATTCGCTATAGAGCTTGCTCCGGGTACCGCTCCGATTTCAAGGGCACCATATAGAATGGCCCCTATAGAGCTTGAAGAATTAAAGAAGCAGATTGAGGAGTTACAACAACTTGGTTTCATCCAACCAAGTGTCTCGCCGTGGGGAGCTCCGGTTCTCTTTGTGAAGAAGAAGGACGGGTCTATGAGGATGTGTATAGACTACCGTCAGTTGAACAAGGTAACTATCAAGAATCGTTATCCCTTGCCAAGGATAGACGACTTGTTTGACCAACTGAAGGGAGCGAGATTCTTCTCCAAAATTGATCTTAGATCGGGGTATCACCAATTAAGGATCAAGGCGGAAGATGTTCAGAAGACGGCTTTCAGGACTCGGTATGGGCATTACGAGTTCCTTGTCATGCCTTTTGGGCTGACGAATGCACCGGCGGCATTCATGGATTTGATGAACCGGGTGTTCCGATCTTACTTGGATCGATGCGTGATTGCATTCATTGATGACATTTTGGTGTATTCCCAGACACGGGAAGATCACGCACGAGACCTCCGTCTTGCTCTGGAGATGTTGAGAGAGCATAGGCTATATGCCAAATTGAGTAAGTGCGAGTTCTGGCTAGAGAAAGTCGCATTTCTTGGACACGTGGTGTCGGCCGAGGGTATTTCTGTAGATCCAGCCAAGGTTGAGGCAGTCATGAGTTGGGAGAGGCCCAAGAGCGTTACGGAGATACGTAGTTTCCTCGGGTTGGCAGGCTACTACCGGAGATTTGTGGAGGGATTCTCCAGTTTGGCTGCACCTCTCACCTACTTGACAAGAAAAAGTGCAAGGTTCAGTTGGAGTGACCGATGTGAAGTAAGTTTCCAAGAGTTGAAGAAACGCCTCACCACAGCCCCTGTCCTTACTGTGCCATCCGGACATGGTGGTTATGAGGTATATAGCGATGCTTCGCATATCGGACTTGGGTGTGTCCTTATGCAGCATAAGAAAGTCATTGCCTACGCATCAAGACAATTGAAGGAGCATGAAAAGAATTACCCCACTCATGACTTAGAACTCGCCGCAGTTGTGTTTGCATTGAAGATTTGGCGACATTATCTTTATGGGGAACAATTTGAGGTATTCACAGATCATAAAAGCCTTAAGTATTTGTTTTCCCAGAAAGAGTTGAACCTGAGGCAAAGAAGATGGGTAGAATTTTTGAAAGACTATGAGTGCTCCATTCAATACCACCCGGGCAAGGCAAATGTAGTAGCCGATGCTCTTAGCCGAAAGCCTACTGGACTTTTGGCGCATATGATGCTGAAGGAGTGGAGATTGCTGGAGGATGCATCCAACCTCGACATCAGTTTTAGTCTCCCTACCTATGGGCCGGTAATGGCTAGCATCACAGTTAGGCCATTTATGTTGAGCATGATCCAGGAGTTGCAGGAAATGGATGCCGAACTACTTTCTTGCCGAGACAAGTCAGTTAAAAGTGACAGTAAGGACTTTACGGCGAGGGAAGATGGAATTATCACTTTCAAGGGAAGAGTATGTGTCCCAGCCGATGAGAAGCTTAAGCGAGAAATCTTGTACGAGGCTCACCGGTCTAAGTACACCGTTCACCCCGGGGGTACTAAAATGTATAGGGACTTGAAGAAGCATTTCTGGTGGCGGAACATGAAGCGAGAAATAGCGGAGTATGTCTCTAAATGCTTGGTGTGCCAACAAGTCAAAGCCGAACATAGGAGACCGGCTGGACTTTTGCAATCCCTCCCTATTCCCGAGTGGAAATGGGAACATATCTCTATGGACTTTATCGTGGGATTGCCGAAGACGGTTAGGAAGACCGATGCTATATGGGTAGTTGTTGATAGACTCACGAAGTCCGCTCATTTCTTACCGTACCGGACTACATTCAACTCCAATCAGTTAGCGGAGCTATACATCAAGGAAATAGTCCGATTACACGGGGTGCCAGTGAGTATTGTGTCGGATAGAGACCCAAGATTCACATCCAGGTTTTGGAAAAGTTTTCAAGGTGCAATGGGCTCCCGATTAGACTTTAGCACAGCTTTCCACCCACAGACCGACGGGCAAACCGAGAGGGTGAATCAGGTTATTGAAGATATGCTCCGAGCATGTATGCTAGACTTCAAGGGAAGTTGGGAAGATCACCTACCTTTGGTGGAATTCGCTTACAACAATAGTTATCAAGAAAGCATACAAATGGCGCCTTTCGAGGCTTTGTACGGAAGAAGTTGTAGATCCCCGTTGTATTGGGATGAAGTGGGAGAAAGAAAGATTTTGGGCCCCGAGTTAATTGAACAAACCGCGGATAGGGTCAAGCTTATCCGGGAGAGGTTGAAGACCGCACAAGATAGACAGAAAAGCTATGCCGACAACCGAAGGAGGGATCTTGAATTCCGAGTCGGTGATTTTGTGTTTGTAAGGATTTCACCGACCAAAGGTGTTATGCGATTCGGGAAGAGAGGCAAGCTTAGCCCGAGATATGTGGGTCCGTTCGAGATCATTACTCGAGTTGGCGAGGTGGCTTACCGTGTTGCTTTGCCCGCTCACATGGCGGCGGTCCACAACGTGTTTCATATCTCCCAGCTTCGGAAGTACATCCCGGATCCTTCTCACGTCATCGAGCTTGATCCGGTTGAGATTCGAGAGGATCTCACTTTGGTTGAGAAGCCGGTTCATATTTTGGATCGAAGAGACCAAGTACTTCGCAACAAGACTATTCCGCTAGTTCTCGTGCAATGGCAACATCACGCTCGAGAAGAGGCTACATGGGAACGTGAGGCCGAAGTCAAGGCGAAGCACCCCGAGTTGTTTGAATGATTTTATGTATGACTTGTAATTTTGTTTCAAATTGTTATGCTAAGTTGTTTAAATTGTAAAGCACGCATTGTCCAAATTTCGAGGATGAAATTTTTGTAAGGGGGGGAGAATGTAGCACCCCAGACTTTTTCATCTTTAATGAATACCACCTTCGTAGCTAATTGGCCGTTTTTATAGTCTAATTAATAAATAAGGGAGAAATCGGAAATTCCGAAACGTCAGAAATGTGCGTTTTCGAAAGACGAACCCAACGCAAGTTGAATCGTCGAAATCCGACGAGCGAGTCAAAAGATATGGTCAAAACAGTCCAGACATACAGAGCACCGATCGCTCGGTCCAGTCAGCGATCGATCGGTCCATAACCGATCGATCGGTAGCCATCGCACGGTCAGAAATTTTGTATGGGGAAATTTTCCAGAGAGTGAGTTTTTAACCGATCGATCGGTCATAAACACCGATCGCTCGGTAGGCAACCGATCGATCGGTCATAACCACCGATCGCTCGGTCTTCGCGTTTTTGCAGAAATTTCAGTAAGGGCGTTTTCGTCTTTTGGGTGTTAAACCCTTACCCATAAGGGTTTGCTCGACCCTTTGAGGCCTCACTTACAACATTTGAGAGATTTGAGAGATAAGAGAGAAGAGAAAAGGGTTTCCTAAACCTAGGTTGCTTTTGGAGAAGAAATCAAAGGGGTGAAGACCCTAGATCGTCCCCAAGCACGTTTTCTTCACGATTTCAACTCAAGCTCGTGTGGAGGTGCATTCTCCAAGCTAGGGCAGCACTCACTCACGTTTTGAAAGAGGTTTCTTCCCCCAACTCAAGTCCCCTTCAAGCAAAGGCTTCCTCCTTCCAAATAGAGCTTCTATTTCAAGGTTTCTTCAAGATCAAACCTTGATCTAAGGTTAGTACACCCTACTAACTTACCCTAGCAATAAATCTAGGTTTTCCTTATGAAATGTGATTTATGCTATTATGTTTGCCTCCCATATGAAATGTATCATCTCCAATGAACCTAAATAAGATAAGAAAAAGGTATGGATGTGTGTGGGTGTTGATGTGGCGATTGGATGCCGAGGTGTATGTTGGGTGATGTTTGTGATGGAAATGGTGGATGGGTACTTTACCAATAATGAACATACCTTGATTTTTTGATGGAAAGTAGGCACAAAAAAAAGAAGAAGATGAATCATTAAGGAACCTTGCATGCTATGTGTTTGACAAAATGCCTAAACTAGGAATAAATGACATAAATGAAGAAAATGAAAGTAGACCTTATGCATGTGTTCTTATGAAGGATGAACTATTCAAATGTCACGTAGATTACTCAAATTCCTATATGGTTATACTGTGGATTGAATTGCTATACACTACTCTTCATGTCACATTGTCATCATGATATTACAAGTGTTACACACACCACACATGTATGCATGAAACCGGGTTTTTTCCAAGATTGTATTTGTATATGAAATGAATCAAGAACATGACAAGGAGGTTGGTAGCCCAAGGAAGGGTGCTAGCCTCTGGCTCACAAGTGAAATGCAAGAGAGAACATGACAAGGAGGTTGGTAGCCCAAGGAAGGGTGCTAGCCTCTGGCTCACAAGAGAAATGGAACAAGAACATGACAAGGAGGTTGGTAGCCCAAGGAAGGGTGCTAGCCTCTGGCTCACAAGTATACAAGTCAAGAACAAATCAAGACATGAAATACAAGACAAGACACGATACACATACATGATTTGACCGAGACACGAAAAGGGTTTCCGAGACATGAGTTTTACCGAGGTTTTTGCATTCATACACGCATGTCAAGATATGGCTATGTATCTTATGCTTTCACTATTGCTTTAAATTAATATCTTGTATTGCTCACTGTTGTTATGCTTTCGCTATTGTTATGGTTAGCTAGTAGTTTGTACTCGCTGAGTATTCCATGCTCAGCCGTACTTTTATGTCGGCAGGTACTGTGGATGTCCTCGACCCCGAGCCTTGGGTCGAGGAGGAGTATGTAGAGGAGAGGGAGCCACCTATCCCATGGCAGTCTCAGGAGGATGGGGACTTGGATGTGTGGCCATACCTCGACTACTGTTGAGAGGAGAGGATTAGAGAGTTCCTTTTGTATTTTGATAGGTGGGCATGTCCACCTTTACTTTGATTGTATTTGGTATATGTTAACTTGGAATACTAATTGGAGTTATAGAAGAAAAGAAAAGTTGGCTTATGCTTCCGCACTTATGTTTAGTTTCCGCGCTCTGATTTTCATTGAATTATATTATGTTTAGCCTCTTGCATTACAGGATGGTTTGACAGGTACACGTAGTCACCTCTAAAGTATCCCTTAACTCCTAGGGGGTATTTTGGGGCGTGACATTCTGATCTTTCTAAAGGATTTTCATCTGGAGGAGAACGAGAGGCAGATGATGTATAAGTACAGTCTGATTCCCTCAAGAAAGTTTAAATACACCTGAGGCCCCAAATCAAAACCATCGTCAGATGCAACGATCGGTGCAAACCTCAACTCAGCCTAGGAATCAAGATTCACCTACTGCAGTCAGTTTGAACAAGGACCCTCCAACAGAAGAAGAAATCCTAAACTCAGGGCCAGTTAACAGTTCACTGGCATCTGAACAAATTTCAGCTCAGCCTGAAAGTCTGACAGGGCGATATGAAAGAAGAAGTTGGTCATCCTTTCAAAGCAAGAGGAAGCTAGACTTTAGTTCTGTGAACATGGTCCAACTCTTGGAAGGAGAGTCATCTGAAATAATAGATCAGACAATTGCCAAAGTCTATCAACTCAACCTCCGGTCAGGTAAAAAGCTACAACCGAGGTTTGTGCCAGTCCAACATGAAAATCGGACTAGAGCTTAATCACCCCCAGCCCAAATAGCTCCCGGTAATGAGAGGGTCAAGTACGATATTCTGGCTCATTTGAAGAAAATTTCTTCCTTACTAAGCGTCTATGATGCTCTCAAGATGTCCCCTGAATTGAGAAGGTCTCTTATATATGCCTTCTCCAATCTAGAAGACTTCTCTGAAAAAGTTACGAGTCAACCGCCGCAGCCTCCTGAAACAGGAACTTCCTACCTCTTCACAATCACTTTCGATGACGAATGAAAGTATGCCTCTTTTTAATTTTAGAAAAACAGTTCTTGGGAGGCATACATCGAATCCCAAGATCTGACTAAGATTCTAATTGATTTTAATCAATAAGAGTAAAAATCACACTCACCTTTGCGACTTTGAAATTGTTAAGTCAATTCCACAATAGAAGCGATACTGGCAAAACTTCACAAGTATCAAGTCTCCTTCACAATCCACACGGACCTTCTTTTTCTTTAAAGCTTTCTCTAATGGAAGCTAATGGCCCTTCCAAATTTCCAGCTCTAGAATCTTGAATAAAAGATCCAATCTTTTACCTTCAAGATGGGTTCTTGATATTCTTCTTGATATCCAAAGGTAGAACACAAGATAACAAGAAAGGGGGGAGAAGAGGGCTGACCGTACACCTCAGGAAAGGGAGAGAGGGGCGTGAGATTGAGGGATGAAAGGGATTCCAAAAATCTGGAATTAATTGTGTATCCAACAATGTGGACTTCCACCTCTATTTAAAGGGTTTACTTGGTTGCTTGCAATCAAAGTATCCTAATCCTTATCTAATAAGGATTCCTCAATTTGTTTCCTTATTGATTTCTCCATAAGTAATTAGGATTAATCAAAATAGAAATTAATCTTATCTATTAGTAACTAACTAACCATATCCTTATCTTAATCCAATTAGGATTCCTTGATTAGTAAGAAACTAATAGAATCTTTGTTCAACAAGGAATCTTTAATTGGTAACTAACTCTAACTAACTAACTAACCTTATCCAATAAGGATATTAGTTATTAGATACTAATTAAATAATAATAACAATTACTATTATTAATAATACCTCCATGAAGTGGGCGTCCCACCCTAGGTGGGCCCACTCCACATGCCCCCAATGGGTTCTAAACCCTTTTGGTCACTTTACTTGATCTTTTATCATATTTCCCAATGGGTCCTACCCATTTGGTTTTTCACATCTAATGTGATTCCACCTTTTAGAGCTTCACTATACCATATAGTGATTACTTAGAGAAATTAATTAATTTAATTATTAATTAAATTAAATACTTTAAGAAAGTCCTTGTATGTGGGATCTAAAGGGATCTCCTATTTCCGGTTGTGGGACCAAGTACTCATCCTTTTGGTTAAAGCATTGTTACTAGGAAACACCTTTCCTATACTCCATTAGGATTATAGAATGTCATCTATATCCCTAGACTTCCACCAATCACAATTAATATCCATTAACACAATGTGATTAACCTCCAGAAAATAGAGAATTACTTGCAGGTATGTCTATCTCAATATTTGTTTACAGATGCGTCCCTCCACTTCCAATATTGTTATAAGCGTACGGGACAATATCTAATACTGTCTTTAATCCCTGGCTTATATTGAGAACTCATTCTCTTTGATACTTTTAGTCAAACTTGGACTTTCGAAACATTTTAGAAATTCTTTAAAAGAAATAATAATATTAATTACATTTCTTTTATATAGAGAATAAACTCCTCAATAAATACCAGCATTGGGTTTTTTAAGTCCGGTTTCGATAAGTATCAACTCAATATTATTTACTTTGTATGAGTAGTGGAATCCTTGTTGAGCGTACACACACTTCTTCCAGTACAATGCACATAACCCAACAAGCCCGTATTTAGTCCGGTGTGCTGGACATTGACGATTGGCTACATCAAAACTATATAGGCAAATACTAGAGAAGACATCGACCTCTCAGGTTAAGGACAATCTGTCAAATGGACTACCCTAAATATAAAGACAGTATATTTCTAAGGGTATCCTCTGAGTGATTCTATTGCAATATAAGTACTTCTTACTTATATCCACATCTTAGTCAAAAGACCCTTCTCTCAGTGATCGAGATTCATCACTCGATCATATGGAACTAACAATGTGTAAGTTATTAGAAATGCATTGTCCAAATGTATCCTGATTAACTTAGAATAATTTTAGGTCTACAAGGAATCAGAAAAACCATATCTCCTTAGCAATCAGTTTTCAACTAATTAGATGGTTTTCCTACAAAGTTACCTAAGGGACAAAGTAGTCTCATCCAATTAGATACTTTTGATATGTTACCCAATGTAGAAGACAATGTGTGAATGTAAAATATACATTTATTGATTAAATAGATAAATACAATTCTAGAATGGCTTTCATGGGCATATATGTCTAACAACGAAGACATGTGAGCTGAGACTCTCCAATACAATCGGCCACTATTTATCTTAGGTCTAGTTAATGAGACTAGTATCTCCAGAGTAATGATCGATGGAGGTTCGGCCGTCAACATCCTCCCAAGAAGGATGCTGTCCAAGCTTGGTGTACAAATAAGCCGGCTTCATGAAAGCAACCTAATCATCCAAGGCGTCAATTAAAATGAGCAAAAGCTCATGAGCATAATCAACCTCAAAACCAGGTTTGGAGATAATGCTGAAACTATAACGTTTCTGGTGATCGATGTTGATACATCATATAACACCTTATTGGGGCATCAATGGATGCATAACCATCTAGTTGTGTCATCCACTTATCACCAATGCCTCAAATACCCTCGGAGAAATAGGCAAGCTAGGATTGATGTTGATGATAATCCTTTCAATGATGCGGAGGCATATTACACAGATGCACGTTTCTATGTCAAAAGTGCCCAAAGAACCATTCAACAAAAGCCCAAATGGGAGAAAGTTGAAAGTGGCCAGAAGAGCAATCATGGACCTGCCCAAACTACAGTTCTGAAATGGTATTCAAATATACCCTAAAGTCCCAAAGAAAAGAAGGACAACCAACTCTAGCTTTGGTCGAATCTTTCCAGAAGCCTGAGAAGGACAAACCAGTAGATCCTTCTAGATTCACGAGGTTGAACAAGTTGACTCTCTTCAAGCTCTGAAAGGTGATCATTTAGCCCCTTTGAGGAAAATGGATTGTACAATGGTAAAAACTACCTCCAATCTTACTATCCCGGTTAAGAAAAGAAGATAGAAACTGATGCTCTTCAATTCCCTAGGTGTATATGACAGGATAAACTCCTCATGGACCGATGAAAAAAGCAGAATCACCAATCCTTACAGGAAGAAGATAAGCATTGGTAAAAAAACTACCAAGCTCCTCAAAGACCAAGGGTTTAATCCTGAGGAATGAGAGCAAATCAAAGGAACTCTCTTACCGGTTTACGAAGCCTTGCTCAAAATGGAGCAATATAAAGCCCTAGATACTGGTAATTATGTTGATACCGATACGCCAAGAATTGGGTATAATGCCCCAGTCTTTGTATTCAGGAGAAATCACAACCAAACCATAAATATGGTCATGGTCAGGGAAAAGCCCATACCAGAAGAAGTCTCCATGGAATTGCTTCCAGAAGAAGCAGAGACCCTACAAGCATCCCCATGGGTTGAGGCAGCGCATCAAGATATGATTGATGGTCTAGCTAAGGTCAGTCTCGGTGTATGAAAAAAATGGCCGACAGCGGAAGTCATTCCCAGTATCATTATTCCATCTAGAGGAACATGGAAAAACCCCATTATTTTTTATTCCGCAGGGCAAATAAGCAAAGCCACCCCCCGGAACAACAGAAGGGACAAAAGAATGAACCCTTACCAAATGAAGCATGTGTTTGATCCAGTGATCAAGAAAATACTTGAGAAATATGGATTTAATATTGAAGAAGAAAAGCCGGTTGAGCATGAAATTATGCCAGCATTCAGGACTTCGACTACCTATAAACAGGTTAGCTTTAACTTGGGAAAATCTGAGTTAGGAAGTTCTGGTCCTTTACCAAATGAAGATCTAGTCTGGACCGTAAATACTATTACGGTAGATGAAGACTCCTCTTCAGGAGAAGAAATGATCATGGAAGAACCACCGGAAGAAACAGAAGTCCGTCCGGCTTCTCCAGAATTTGAAGCAAGAGGTCAAGCAACAGTTGATGACCTTCTTGAAGTTAACCTTGGCTCAGAACAAGACCCAAGGCCAACATTCGTCAGTGCTTCCCTCTCTGAAAAAGAAATGGAGGAATATCTTTGTCTCCTAAAAGAGTATAAGGATGTCTTTGCCTAGAACTATACAGAAATGTCTGGCTTAGATCTGAAAATTGCAATCCATCATCTCACAATTCGAGAAGATGTCAGGCTAATCAATGGGTACAAAGATGAGCTCGCCCAAAACTGGTCGCTCAAATTGAAGCTGAGGTAGATAAACTCCTCAAAGTCGGTTCATAAGAGAGTTTCAATACCCTACTTGATTTGCTAACGTTGTTCCCGTAAAAAAGAAGAATAGACAGATCTGGGTTTCCATAGACTTTTGGGATTTGATTGAAGTATGTTCGAATGATGACTTTCCTTTGCCCATCATAGAAATGATGGTCGATGCCACAACCGGCTTTGAAACCTTGTCATTCATGGATGGATACTCCGGCTACAACCAAATCAAGATGGCTCTAGAAGATGAAGAACTGACAGCCTTCCACACCCTTAAGGGAGTGTTCTGCTAAAAAGTCATGTCATTTGGCCTCAAAAATACTGGAGCAACCAATCAAAGGACTATAACTATCATATTTGGGGATATTCTCCATGAAAAAGTCGAGTGCTATGTCGATGACTTGGTTGTCAAAACAAGGCAACAAAGTAATCATTTGGATGATCTTTGAGAAATCTTCGACAGATTGCACAGCATTAGCTTAAAATGAACCCGCTCAAATGCGCGTTCGGAGTTGTATCTAGAAAATTTCTAGGCTTTGTGGTACGCCATAGAGGAATCGAGATTGACCCTACTAAGATAAAGGCCATTCGCGATATGCCCCCTCTAAGAAATCTTCGCGAGTTAAAAGGACTTCAGGGTCGATTCACTTACATCCGGAGATTCATCTCCAACTTAGCTGGAAGATGCCAACCGTTTTCCCAGCTGATGAAAAAGGGAATACCATTCAAGTGGGATCAGTCTTGTCAAGATGCCCTTGATAGCATCAAAACTTATCTCACCAACCAATGAGTCCTCATGTGTCCTATTAGAGGAAAGCCACTTATCCTCTATATAGCAGTGCTCGAAGGATCTCTCGGAGCTCTCCTTGCTCAGCATAATGATCAAGGAAATGAAAATGCCCTATACTATCTAAGCAGGACTCTAGTTGAAGCAGAATGCATATATACGCCAATAGAAAAAGTCTGTTTGGCCATCATCTTTGCTTTGAAGAAGTTAAGGCATTATATGCTCGAGCGTTCGGTGAAACTGATAACCAGAGCTGATCCTCTCAAATACATTATGTCCCGCTCCACTCTCTCAAGTGGAATGGTGAAATTGGCAATACTCATATCTGAATTCGAAATCGAATTTGTGCCCTAAAAGGCAATGAAATGACAAGCCTTTGCTGACTTCTTTGTAGCACATCCGGTTCCTGCGGACTCGCCTTTGGTCACTGACCTCCCTAACGAAGAAGTTATGCAGGTATGGGTCAAACCAGGCTGGAAAATGTACTTTGATGGAGCTTCAAGATGCCCTGATGGAATCAAACGCATCAGCCTAAAGGAGAACAAATCAGGTGTTGGTATTATTTTTTCACACCAGACAATGCAATGCTACCCTATTCATTCGCCCTAACGGAAGGATGTTCAAATAATGAAGCTAAATATGAAGCCTTGATAACAGGTCTTGAATTGCCTCTCGAGATCCCAGTGGATGAACTAACCATCTAGTATGGGGATCCGGAACTCGTCATCAAACAAGTTCGAGGTGAATACATTGTACGAAGAGCCAGCCTCCTTCCTTACCAGAAGAGAGTGGACTAGCTACTTGCTCAAATTCCAAGAACCAGCCTCTTCCATGTCTGTAGAGGACTCAACAATCAAGCCGATGCTTTGGCCGGTCTTGCAGCATCACTAACTCTGCCAACAGACAGGGTGCTAACTATCAGAGTGGGGGAAAGAAGAACTCTTAAACCCCTTCCAGAGATAGATCTTCTGGAAATGGTTTGCGCTATGACAATCAAAGAAAAAGATGAAGATTGGCGACAACCCTTTATCGATTATCTCTAACATGGTCAATTGCCTGGATACTGTGCCAAACGCACTGAAGTCCGTTGACGTATCAAAAATTTTGTGATGTTGGAAGAAACCTTTTATAAAAGGTCCCTGGACAGTATCTTAATGAGATGTCTCTCAGGAAATGAAATAGATCAAGCCATGGAAGAAACTCATGTCGGGATCTACGGTGCTCACCAAGCTGGGCCCAAGCTACAAATGCAGCTGAAAAGATTAGGCTACTACTGGCCTACGATGATCACTAATTGTCTTAACTATGCAAGAAAATGCAAAGTTTGTCAGTTCCATGTTGATTTTATACATTGGGCTCCCGAGCCTCTTCACATGACCATATGTTCATGGTCATTCGCGGCATGGGGAATGGATGTCATAGGACCATTTACCCCGCCATCATCTACTGGGCATCAATACATCCTAGCTGCAATGGACTACTTCTCAAAATGGGCTGAAGTCGTCACTCTCAAATAGATCAAACACCACTCAGTGGTGGACTTCACTCGGACCAACATCATATATCGGTTCGGGTTCCAGAAAGCATCATCACAGATAATGGGTAACCTTTTCGAAGCACCCCTATACACAAGTTATATGCTAAATTTGGTATCCGAGAGAACCATTCCACCCAATACTATGCAGCCGCGAATGATCTTACCAAAGCCATCAACAAGATTTTGCACAAAATCCTTAAGAAAGTTGTGGATAAAAGCAAACAGGACTGGTACGAATACTTACCCAAAGCCCTCTGGGCATACAAAACTACTCATTGGACTTCGACATAGGCCAAACCGTATTCCCTGGTCTTCGGCGGTAAAGCAGTTCTTTCTCTTGAAATTCAAATTCACTCCCTACGGATGGCAATTCAACAGTCTATCATAAAAAAAGACTCAGCTAAAGTTCGTCTTACAGAGCTCGAAACTCTTGATGAACGTCGTCTCCATGCCTAACAGAATTTAGAGATGTATAGACAAAGGCTAACTAACGCCTTCAATAAAAGAATAAGACTAAGGTCTTTCAAAATAGGAGATTTGGTCAGAACTCCAATCATCGTCACTTGTCAAACCAAGGGGAAGCTAGAACCAAAATGGGAAGGGCCATACGTCGTCGAGAAGGTATATTCTAATGGAGCGTACCTGTTGACTTCAAGGAGAGCGAATTATCCCTCCGACTAATGCAAGATTCCTCAAGCGATACTACTCCTAGGAATCGAAACGCTTGCTAGACCAAAATTTTAAAAGATGGTCTAAGTAAAATTTAGAACACAAAATGACTCACTAAGTTGAAAACCCTAAAGGGCAGCTTAGGTAAAAATTAGAGTCATGCTCGCTAAGTCAAAAACCCTATGGGGTGGCTTCGGCAAAAATTAGAGCGGTAATGACTCACTAAGTTGAAAACCCTAAGGGGCGGCTTAGACAAAAAAAATTGAGTCAAAATAAAATGCCCACTAGAACAAAACTTCAAGGATAGGGTCTAGGAAAAAATTAGGGCGACAAATAGCTCGCTAGACTAACACTATAAAAGTCAGTTTAGGCAAAAATTAGAGTGATTTGATAGGCTTCTGAATACAAGTTAAAAAGGTTCACAACGCTTCAAAAGTCTCCAAAATACTAGACCGAAGTCCAAACCCACCTAAGCATGAACGAAAACTGCCTATTCGCAATCAAAATGCGAATCAAAGCTTTAAAAGCCCCCAAAATATAAGACCGAAGTCCAAACCCTCCTAGGCATGAACGGAAACTGCCTATTCGCTATCAAAATACGAATCAAAGCTTCAAAAGCCCCCAAAATATAAGGCCGAAGTCCAAATCCTCCCAGGCATGAACGGAAACTGCCTATTCGCTATCAAATTGCGAATCAAAGTTTCAAAAGCCCCCCAAATACCAGGCCAAAGTCTAAACCTTCCTAGGTATGAACAGAAACTACCTATTCGCTCTCAAAATGCGAATCCAAATGCCCCTTCTGAACTATGTTTGACTTGATCCTATCATGGATACGCAGGCAGCCTGAGAAAATTAACTTGGATTCAGTCAGTTCTTCTAAAAGAACACTACCCCCTGGGATACAAAATCATCGTTATTGCCCCTCAATATGGGTGAAACGAAGAAAAATGTTATCTGATACATGAAGAAGAAACCACAATTCTAAGATTACAACGGAATATCTCCCTTGACCAATGTAAAATTCTCAAAGCCTGCTAGACCAAAATCTCAAAAGATGGTCTAGGCAAAAATTAAGTCACCAAAATACCCGCAAAGTTGAAAATCCGAAATGATGACTTAGGTAAAAGTTAGGATAAAATGGCTCGCTAAGTTGAAAATCCGAAAAGGACAGCTTAACCAAAAATGAGTCAAAACAAAATATCCGCCAGACCAAAACTTCAAGAAGGTCTAGGCAAAAATTAGGGCAACAAAAAGCTCGCTAAACTAACACTCCAAGAGTCAGTTTAGGCAAAAATTAGAGCAATTTGACAGGCTCCTAAATACGAGCTAAAAAGATTCATCATTTTTCAAAGGCTTGTTCCTAAATTACAAATCCAAAACCTTCCTAGGTACGAATGGAAACTACCTACTTGTGCTCAAATTACAAGTTCAAAACCTTCCTAGATATGAACGGAAACTATCTACTCGTAAATTACGAGTCTAAAATCGTCCCTATGGAACTACATTTGACTTGATCCTATCATGGGTACGTAGGCAGCCTAAAAATAGGTTCAGTCTGTTCTTTTAAAAGAACACCAATTCCTCAAGATACAAAGGGAAAGTCAAAAAAAAAGGGAGGAGTACAAGACAAAAAAATAAAATAAAGTTTTTTATTCATAGATAACAAAATGAGGGAACTCCACATATATTGGAGAACTCACTCGAGATAAACAAGTAGTATCTTGAGAATATGTTGTCAACTCCAACAAGCTACTGAGTTAAATAAGTAGTATCTTAAGAATATGTTGTCAGCTCCAAAAAGCTACTAGATCTAGCAAATACGGCCTTGAATATAAGGTTGGAGGTCCTAGCATCGTATTGGTGGATGCTATTCAGAATAGGATTCCTTCCTCGACTGACATCTTCACCATCATCTTTGATGCTGATCCATCTTCAGGGGAGGATTCTAGTTCATCAATAGCAGCAGAGGTGACGTCTGGAAGCAAAGCCAGGAATTGTCTTTTAGTGTTGTCTGCCGTGGCAAGCTGCAAAGCTAAATAAGCAGTACCTTGAAAAACAGGCCCCTCGGCATCAGTGAGGTGGTTGTTTAGCAGCATCAAGCAACCCAGGCTAGCTTCATCAAGATCGATGGATAGAATACAACTTATTCCCTTCAATGCATGCTCAAGCTCACCGTCAAGAACATCTGAACTTTTAACAGGTTCCAAGATATCGAGTTTGTCCTTATGGCATTCTATCATTAAAATAATGATAATGTTGTAAGAGAACATTAAAGCATCAGTCGCTGCTATCTGCTTTGCCAAGTCACACAGCTCGAAAATTTCAATCTTATCAATGATAAGATCCTTTATAGTCAGTCTTCAAATAATAAATGAAGGCAAACCTGGTTTCGTTGATCTTCAACTGGTCATGGACATTCCATCTCAAAGCATGTTGTGATGAAAGATTCATTCTGCAAAAGAAAGAAAGCATGAAGTCAGTAAGTGTACATATATATAGATCATTTACTAAAAAAAAACTATCATCACATTTCATGGATAAACCTATTTGGACTTAACCAAAATTGGAAAAGTCCAAGTCTGGGGACAAATTTTTGGACTTAAATTGGAAAAGTCCAAGTTTGTGGGCGAATTTTTGGACTTAACAAAAATTTGGAAAAAGTCCAAGTCCGCGGATAACATGTCCGCGGGTAATAATTAATGCCCACAAGTATGATACCCGCGGACATTAAATTAAAATCCACGAACAAAAGTCCGTGGACAAGATCCGTCTGCAAACAAGTCTGGGGACAGGAGATTATCTTTTAGATTTTTCTCATCGGAAAACCTTAGAACTCTAGTAAATGGCATCGAAAGTCTTGTCAGAATGTCCGGAAAGACATTTTGAAGCTTTTGGATGAGGAAAGTCCTCATCCCCTTCTTCTGAAGAGCCAAGAAACCCAAGAAAGTGTTTCTTCCCTGAAAAATTGGATCGAACATATCTTAAAAAGGGATAATCGAAGCGAAGAAGAAGGAAATTCTTCTCTGAAAAGAGAAGAGAGATCTAGAAAAGAACCAAATTTCTCTCTGATTCTGGAGAAGGAGAAGGAGAAGGCGAAATACCTTCTCCAAAGGCTAAGAGTCCTTTATATAGGGACCCCATATTGGATCCAGGCCATCCATTTCTTTGAAATGGATGGCCCAGATGGCTGAAATTTCTCCATCCACTCTTGCGTCGCAGTTGGAGTCCCTCATTATGGGGACTCCTTGAAACTAGGAAGGTTTCTCGAAACCCACTGCTATGTAGTGGGCTGTCCACTAAGGTACAGCCCTTGGGGTATGGAGACAATAAGCCTCCCCATGCACACTGCCATATGGCAGGATCTGAATGGCTGGAACATTCTCAGCCATTCATATCCTGAGGGACATTTATGAGTAGTGAAATCTCACCGCCCGCAAGGCGGGTGCATAGTGCATCTGCCTACACAAGATCACCACTCATTGGATGGGCGGTTAGACTTCGCGCCTGCCAAAGGCACGCGCACCAACTAGCCAAGGGCTGGCTTACCGCCAGCCCGCCTAGCATTAAATGCTAGCAGTAGGGCATTAATGCCCCGGGGACATCTTTTGTGATAGTCCTTAGGGGACTGACACATGGATTGGGTTTGCCCTCGTGGACAGACCCTTGTTCAAACTTGCGGACAGACTCCACGAGTCCATCCGCGGCCAGTCCATGACCATAAAAGGTCATGGATCTAACCCAGACCAAGGGTTAGACCCATGGTCCTACCCTGTATTGGTCCACAAGCTAACTAAGGTCAGACCCTAGGCCGCAGTCCAAATATACTTGGACCTGACCTAGACTGCGGGTGAGACCTTGGGTCTCACCTCTTTAATTACGGACTGACCAAGGTCAGTCCTTTCCCAAATGGCAGACATTATTTGACCGCCATGTGGCAGTGAATCCTTAATGAAAATGACTCTCTGTCATCTTTGGGAGATCCTAAGATAGAGATCCCCTCTCTTTCTCTAATGAGAGAGTGCCACATGGCACCCTATCTGAAATGAGAAGTTATCTCTTCCATTTTCTGGAAAGATCTCTTTCCCCTTTTGGGGGGAAAAGTTTGATCCTCCCAGGTTTTCCAGAAAAAGAAACCAATTTAGAGTCCTTCAAAAAGGACTCTCATCCGTTTGGTTTCTCAAAGATAAAAAGAAATCAACTGTCTTGAACAAATGGCTCTCTCTAAGGAGAGTTGACCTCTTTTGATTTCCTAAAAAAGAGGAAGTCAAAGGGGGGTCCAAAGAGGACTCTCCAAAAAGATATAAGAAGAGGATTTCTTAAGAGAAACTCTCACGAAGAGAAGGACGAAAGACACAAGGCGCTTACATACGAAAAAAAGGAAGAAAAAGCTTTCTTTGGCAGGAATAACAGCAACCAAGGAGTTTGAAGAAGGATCTCTCCCAAATGGAGAATACCAAGTGAACCCTCAATAATGTCACCTCTCTTTCTTTTTTTTCTTTTTGATGTTAAAACCTCTACGAGGTATCTTGTAACACCTACATGGGATCTGGGCAACCTCATTGAATAAATACAAATACTTTATTCAATATCTTGTTCTTTTATTATCTTTCTTCTTAATCGAAGGTTCTTCCCCAAATAGGGAAGGTAATTAACAGTCTGAGTTTACTCAGATTGAAATAATAGTCCCCTACAACAAACAATGAACTTCATACAACAATGGAGGAAATTTGAAAGCAAAGAAACAATTTTTGCACTTACATTGGCTGAGTTGCCCAACCACGAATTGTCATGATGAACCCATTATATTTGGGTCTCAAGCCATGGATGATGATTCTTCTCATCCTATCTTCATTAATATTAGCTTTCAAATCTAATTGTGAAATTTCACGGCAAATATATTTTACCTTCATAAAGTATTGGTTGATCATCATTTCTCCTTGTGAGGTTGACATGAGCTCATTTTCTAGTTGTTGTAGCCTTGCATCATTTTTCCAAGATGGCTGCAAAGGCGTCTCACGCCTCTTTTGCTGTAATTATGATTGTTAAGCTTCTTGATTCCACCAGTTGTGCTCACCAAATCCGTCATCGTGACTTGGTACATCTTCACGTACTCCACAAGTAAGCTTGATCCCACATCAATTAGCTCCATAGTCCCAGACTATGCACGAACAAGATTTCTCCTTCATAGTGCTCGAACACCTGCCTCCGACAACTTGGCTCTGATACCAAATTGTTGAATATAGTAGCAACGGAAACCCAAATAAAGAGCTTTTATTGATGCACTAACTCATAAAACGTATGACACTCAAGGAACACTCACACTAGAGCTCACTCACACACTAAAAGAGCTTGTGTGTTATTTCTATGCTCAAACAAGAGAACCCAACCTCTATTTATAGTAAGCATGTGAATGTTCTAGATTTCTAGAACATTCTCTCACCTCATTTCTTAGGAATTTTCTTGATCACTATTATCTATTTTTCTAGAGAGAGAGAGAGGAAGATAAGTCTAGAGAGAAGATTCTAAACAAGAGAGAAGTTAGAGAGAATTCTAGAGAGGGAGAAGATTCTAGAGAGATGGAGAGGGAGAACCTTGGAGAGAAAGAGGTTTCTAGAAGTGAGAGAGTTGGTGTTGACTCTCTCAACACATTATGTGTGTTTGTTTAAAAAGCGGGTGAAAGAAAAAAAATTTAAATTTTCTTTCAAAATAACCATTAAAAGATAGATGAAGTTTTTGGGAGAAAGTTTATCACTATCGAGAAAGTGCAAGAAAATGAAATTGTGGTTTTTTGCACACCGAACGTAAAAAAATAAAATGGAAGAAAACTCACTTTTCTTTATTTTCTCACAAAACGAACATACCCTAAGGAAATCTTTTATAAATAACAAAAAAATTTGACCTAACCTATCAAATGTTAGTTAGTCATGGTCAATCTTCATAACAACACACCCGCTTGTGCCCCTCATTTAAAAGTATTGTGCTTTATTTATTTATTGATTTTGGTAGGCAAAAGTTTTTGTTATTAGGAGTTTGCTTTTATTAGAATCAATCAAAACACACAAAAAAAAGGTATTGTGATTGATTCTAATAAAAGTAAACCCTCAATTTTTTATTTTTTCTTTGGTAAACATGGATATCTTAGGCTCAGATTCAATTCAGACTAGTCTAACGTGATGCATAGGTAAACCCCCAACTTATACATCTGATATTAAGAGGAGCCTAGATTCGATCTCCAGACCTTCTGATTTATTGTTCATCCTTCAACAACTACTAGGCTACACCTCCAACGGTTTTAAACTCTCAATTGATTGATAGAAATTTTATGACATGAAATTAGAGCTTTCATTTCAACTACATAGAAAGGTATGTACTCACTTGACCGACTAACAGTAACAACTATCCTAAATAAATGATATAGACATCTGATAGTGGTCAGTAAAAAAGAATCTCCCGTATATACCAAATGAGGTGTATCAATCCTTTCTTATTGGTATGCTTTCCATTCTATAATTCTATACTATATTAAAAGGTTGCATATTGAGACTTCTGATCTATTTCCTTTCATTATCATTATTTTAACATTATCATTATTTTAAACAGAATCTATTATATTATTTTGACTTTAATTTTCTTGGAATTGAACATAGGACCTCGCGCCATCACCATCCTAGCTAGCCCCTTGGAGTGAAAATAAAATGACAGCCATACCACAACAACGACGTGAATGGTTACTTTTGTCACGCCCAAAATTAACGCCTAAAATTAGGGTTGTATATCTGAATCCAAATAAATATTTGGCGGATATGATATCCGTATTGGACTGTTCGAATTTGAATTATATTTGAATTATTCGATTACTTTCAAAAAAAATTAAAAATATATAAATTAATATTAAAAATATATAGATATATAAATTCTTATTTTAAAAATATATTTTAAAGATTATATTAGTTTTATAAATTTAAGATATATTATCTTTACTATTATAATGCGAGAGGGAGGTGTAGCCTGATTTTTCCGAAATTCTCAAACTACCCTAATATAAAACAAAGCTTTGATTCAATGTTTTACTTTAACGTGTTAATGCTTTACTGTAATTCCCAAACTACCCCTTATCTATTTAAAGAATAGAATCACAACCAATTGTGATTGAACTTGGGGAGAGTTCAATCGCACCCACGGGTCAACACATGTCCCATTTAACTCCTATTAATTGTGGTTAACTCCTTCCCCTTGCTCTCACGTGCATCCAGGGGTGGAGCCAGGGGGGCATGGCCCCCTCAAATTTTTTGTAAATCCAGATGTAGTATGAATACTGGGCCCCTTAGTATACTTGCCCGCTCCCCCCCTCCCCCCCCAATTTTTTTGTCTTATATAATATAGTGGCCCCCCAATTTTTTTGTCATATATATAGTGGGCCCCCCAATGGAGTCCCCTTATGCCCTTGAGGTTGCCACATGTCCTTATTGACACCCCTTAACTATGGTTAAAATTCACCCAATCTCAAGATTCACCTACTTATCCTTGGTTTTTTGAAAAAAATATTTAAATAATTTTAACCTTAGGAGTTAATGAATTTTAAAATAGGGTTTGAAACCAAATTTGATATTGTGAATCTTAACCACAATTAAAGGGTATTAATAGGGACACGTGGCGACCTCAAAGTTATTACCAGGAAAAAAAAATTCTCAAAATAAAAAAATACCCAAAAAAAAATTTTCTCAGGGCTACGCCCCCAAACCCCCAAATTCCATACCCTCAAATCAAATTTTTTTTATACATGTATTACACCCCCGTGCAAATGAAAATTTCCTAACTCCGCTCCTACGTGCACTAATTTATATATATTATATAATCAGATAGACCAGTACTGAAATCCGTATCAAATAATAAACGAATTGTAAAATTACGATCCGAATTCACTTTGCCAGATATCTATTAACCGGATTCAAATACAAAATCGGCATCATCCAAAATAGCCTTATAAAGGTCACGCGGAAGACATTAAATGACCGAAATACCCTTTAAGACACAAATCATTGCCTGTCCTCCGAGGTCCACGAGTTTATAATCACTTTTGAGAAACGTGAAATCATGTGCTACCCAATCATGAATAGCGACTATAGTGGGCGGCAGCCCCCACGTGGGCCACATCTTAATTATCTTCACCCATATAAAAACAAAAGGGGCTTGTATTTTTATCACGTGTCATTTTCTTGTCGCATGCAGTCTTCCACATTGGCGGCACGAACCACGACTAGGATTCAAAGTATGTGTATGAAGCTGTCATCTTGCCCCTCCTTTTAGGAAAGGCCATGTAATCAAGTTCAGGGTACTAAAATTTTCTTTTTAGGGCATGGGGATTGTTGGGAGATGCTAGAAAAGTGGTCTTTGGCTTAGCACATCCGAAGTGTGGCAATAAAAATGAAAAAAGTAATTTCATTTTCTCTTCCATGTTTTTGACTTCTTCCCACTTCATATCTTATCCTTTTTTTCACCACATGTTGGATGATGTGTGAAGCTAGAGACCAATTTTCTGGCATCTAACATAGATAATTTCATAAATTTTTTTTTGAGGTTTAACAGTATTAGTAATTATTACAGTATGAAATATTCTTGATCTAGGGGAGTGTAGCCCTTGAATTAAATTTTTTTTTAGGGCTAAGATCGTGAGACATTTCGTCTGATTATGCCTATTTGTAAAATATTTTTTTAAGTTAGGGAACAATTGTTCCTTACCCATGACTATGTCCTTTTAAATTATATAACATTATTAGTAATATAAAAAAAAAGTTACAGTTGTCCCCCCCCCCCCAACGTCATGCCTATGCCCTCTTAAATTACCTATGTACTCTTAAATTAAATAATATAAATATTTTTATTTTTATTTTTTTTCCTCAAAAGTTTGAGCGGTAGAGCTCCCCTCGCTCCGCCCCTACCCCCATACCACAACTCTTTAGTATCAACAAAATATATTTTACCCCAAAGTACATGGGCTACAGCCCCTTGACCCCACCATTCAAAATATTTGTGATTTTTACAAATGATAATAGATAAATAATACTGTGTTAAAAAAAATGTGACTCACTTGCTAATGTTTTTAGGTTGATATAAAATCATTTATTTTATTATTAAAAAGTATGAGCAGAGATCCAGAGAGTATGCTTAGCATTCCTTTTTTAAATTGCGGATTCACACATTCCTCTTTACCTTTTAAGAGAATTCTTTTTAAGAGATGACCTGGTCAAGATTTAATTGAAAATTCACTCCAATAATAATTATGAGCAACAACTGTGGAATCTTTGTGATCATTGGTTGAGAATTATTTGGGACATTCAAAAAAATGCATTGCTATATGGGCTCATTGGTTGAGGAATCAAAGTGCTAATAAAACTATTCCTAAATATCTACAAAATTCTTAGTTCATAATCATAGGATTTGTACAATTACGCACTTAAGGTGCTTATTATGTGCTCTTCCTGTGATGGTGGCCTGGGATTAGGCGTGTTAACAGTTTGGGTTCGAGTCAGCCTGGCCCGGGCCCAATTAATAAATGGGCCTAGCAGAACTTGGTCCAAGCCCCCCTTAATAATGAAGAAGAAAAAATATGCTCTTTTAGAGATTTTAATAAACCGGCTTTATGGAGCCAGGATTGTCAAGCTAAACCCAACTAGTAGTTTAGTCTAATTGGTCCAAATCCAAGCCCATCAAACCAATCCCGGCCCAATGACACCCGTACATGGGATCGCCTAAATGTGAAAATATCTCTTCTGATGTGCACAGCAAGAGATCACTCCACTGGTTAATGGTGCTTTGTACTTTAAAAAAAAAAAATCTGATATCCTAAACTGTTTGGGTGTACCGTGTAGCTTCTAGGAAAGAAACCCAATAATAACAAGCGGGTGGCACGTGCGATGCACGTGAGAGCAAGGGGAAGGAGTTAACCATAGTTAATAGGAGTTAAAAGGGACATGTGTTAACCCATAGGTGCGATTGAACTCTCACCAATTTCAATCGCGATTGATTGTGATTCTATTTTTTTAAATAGATAGATCAACAAGAGCTAGTTTGGGAATTAAAGTAAAACATTAAATCAAAGTTTTGTTTTATATATGGGTAGTTTAGGAATTTCGGAAAAATCAAGCTACGCCTGTCTCTAACATTATAATAGTAAAGATAAGGGAACTGATAGTTTGCACGCTAGTGTTCTACTCTGCCCACACACCTCCACATGTCCCTTTTTCAACTTTTTTAAATCATTATTAAATTTAATTAACTTCAACCAAGGTTAAATGGATGAATCCTAGAGGTTAGTAAATCTTAACCACAATTAATGAGTATTGACTAACCTGAGGTTATTTTTCTAAAAACTAAGGTTAGATGGATGAACCCTAAGGGTGAGTGAATATTAATCACAGTTAATGAATATTAACTAACCTCGGGTTAATTTTCTAAAAACCAAGATTAGATGGATGAACCCTATGGATGAGTGAATTTTAACCGGCGTTAATAAATGTTAACTAACCTGAGGTTAATATTCTAAAAATTAAGGTTAAATAGATGAACCCTAAGAGTAAGAGAACCTTAACTAAAGTTTATAGATATTAAAAGGGACATGTGGCATCCGTGGAGGCGTCCGCGTTCCACTGGGTGGAATGCGGGCGCCCAAAGAATCATTTTTCTTCTAATACTAATAAGTGGTGCTACACACGGGAACAGATTTGGTCTTGCCCTCACAAGACCAAAACCGTCTTGCTCTTAGTGGGTTTTAGACATGTGGCGATAGAAAGGAGAGAAGCTATCAAATGGAGATAAGTCAAAAAAATGGAAGAAAATGAAATGAGTTCTCCACCACATGTCAGATGTTAAACCTATGCAAGATGGTTTTGTTCTTGCAAGAGCAAGACCAAATTCAATCCCTACATGCACCACCAAAATTTACTTAAATGCACCGGTCTAAAAAAAATAGGAAATAGTTAGTGAATACTTACGAGGAAGGCATCCACTAATGAGATGTTGCCTTAGGTTTGGAAATGGATTTCATGGGTACACCTATCACTACTCAAAAAAAAAAAATCTCTAATTAAAGTATTAAGCACAAAAAAAAAAGGCACAAAGACCAAAATGTTATCTTCTCTTAAAAAGGAATTTAATGATCTTCGTTTGATTTCAGGGGTAGAGACGGTGGTGGTAGAGGCGGATGGTTCGTTGGTGGACAACCTTTACAGCCAAGGTAGTCCACAAGTGGTATGAGGGGTTGGTTACGGTTTGAAACAATGCCGTAAAGGGCAAAGGGGCTTGGTATTGGGCACACCCTGAGCCTCTACAGGTTTGAAATTTTGATATTGTGACTCTTCAAAGCGGTCAAACTCAGGTACTCTCTCTGATGTTGTGTTTTTGACTTCCAACCCATCTCGAAATGCTTCCGAGCATCTAAAGAACACCCATTTCTTCAAATTTACCTTCCACAGTCTCGTCCCTTGCTTTGTATTTTTTGCAACACCATACTATTCGGCTATTGTTACTTCAAATTCTCATGTTTTCGGGTGGGAAGGAGGATTTGAGAGCTTTGGCTATGTTGGAAGACAATGTAAAGAAGTTGAAAAGTCTCAAGGCTTCACCTCGACCAATGCTTAGCAAGACCCAGATTGATTTTACTCCAACCATCTAAACAAAATATAAAACTACTCCAGCAACCGTCGAAACTGGTAGCACGACGATCAAGAACCAGAGAGATAAGATCTGCATTCTCAAAGTACCCTTTTTGATTGGAGGGACTAAAAAAAAAGTTTTTACTTTTCATATATTTTTTTTGTTGTTTAACTAAAAATTGGTATTTATTAGTAAAAATTGGGGTGCGTGTAACACCACTTTACACTAAAATAATAATAACTAGTAAAGACCCCGTGCGATGCACGGGTAGTAATATAGGGAGAAGCAAGGAGGGATGGGAAAGTAGCTTATGTCTTGGGGAAGATTGCAAGGAAGTCATGATGGATGATAAATATGGCAAAAGAGTAACATAAGGAAGCATTCAGCGAACGCCATTCCAGCAAGCTGGCATTGTGCAAGTGGAAGGGCTTGTCTAGAGTGATAAACATGTTTTTTCCTGTTTTGATTTGAAAGCGTCTTGTAGATAGCTGCCAATATGGATTTCGAATAAAGCCAAAACCTATATGGGTTAATGAAGCAAAAACTTCAGCTGCCAATATGGATTTCGAATCATCAACTAGATGATCATGGGCCCATTTGAAGATGTTCAGGTTGCCAACGAAGCTCCTTGTGTTGCTTATATATGGCCCAATTTAGTTAAGTTTTCTAAAGTAGCCCTTCAATTTTTTTAGTGTCGTTGGAAGTGATTTAAAATCCTTATTGGGAAGTGATTTAAAACTCTCGATATTTGGTACAAAAAGTAGAACCGACAATAGGGATAGAAATCATGGGCCGAAAGTAGAACAAAATTAATTTTGCAGACTAATAGGGAAATTTAGACCTTTTTTAAAAAAAAAAAACTTAAATTTTAAAGAGGCATAGGTTCAAGTAAAAGTTTGCCTCAAATCCACTAAATGTCAACCGGTTTGGGCGGTCCTATTTGGGTATAGCAACTTAAATCTATACTCAATCTCTACCATTAATTATGCCTAATTAGGCCGAAATCTAATTGAATAAAGAATAACTCCAAAAGGCTGAAATTGCTCATATAATCATTCAAATTAAATAAATAATAGAAAGTAACTAATTTATATTCTTAACTAACATTTTTAAATTTAAAATTTTCCCATTGGTTTCTCTTAATAATCTTGAAACATTCTTATCAACAACTGAGCCAAGAAAGGAAAAATTCCAGAGACAACTTTTTTTTTTTGTTGAAGAGGTAATCTAAACACACTCTCAGACATCAAATAGAAAAATATAATAACATTAGTCAGGTGGCTTAAACAATCAAAAGATAATAACATTAGTAGGTTGGCTTAAAATTTAAATTCAAACCTTGTCGTATATATACAACTGACTTGCTAAAAAGGCGACGGATATACACCACTTGAGGTCAGCTTGCAAGTGCCAACAAAATGTACTCTCCGAGTGTGTAGAAGACAACACATTTTTGGTTGCTTCCAGACACTTCTGCTCTACTATAACATACTCCAATGTCTCTCTTAGCTCAGTAATCGTAATATTTATAGGATCTAAATGTTTGTCTTTAGCAAGGTCGAGCTCATTAAGGATATGGCCAACATATATGCAGACTGACTGTCTCTGGCGTGGAGTAAGGATTTTTGAAACAAATGTGTACATCCCACTTAATGGGGCCTTTAACTCAAACTTGTCCTAGATGTTCCCATCAAAGAGTGCACTATATTACATGTGGGAGATGTCACTGTAAAATCGATGCTGGGATGATCCAAGCTCCAGAAGATATCGTTTCCTTCGTAGACACACTCCATGTCGTTTATAGTGACTATCAAAAGAGCAGAGAGACGGTGAAGAAAGTTAAAGAGAAGAAGTCCTATAGATATAGAGATCGTTGCAAATCCGAACCTCCTTCTTTGCTTCATCTCGTTCCATATCAGTTGAATCAGATCATTTGCTTATTATCTGAAGTTTCTGAAAGAATCTCGAGAGCCATGAAGCGATGTAGAAAGAGAAAATCGCTCGGTTTCAAAGAGGCAGTAAGGGGCATATATATAAAGAATAGGAATGTGATGATCCGGGGAGTAATTGAAGAGTTTGTAATGCTTGAGAATGAGGATTGAGAAAGTGTGAAGAGTCATACCGTTTAAATCTTCTCTTTCTTGAAATCCTAAAGAAAGTGTAAAAGTCACACTGATTAAAGCTTATTTATTGTTGTAATTAGTGTTTGAAAGGCTTCGTATTTAAAAAGGGCAAAAAGAGGATGAATATAAAAGGACTCTTTAAAGTTTAAACATATTGGTTCATTGCCCACAAATTCTCTACAATTGCCACCCACTTGCTTGACTTTAATGTGTAGAGGTAATAAGGCTTACTTAATGAGTTTGCCTTAAAACATAAAATTAATGATAGATGAGAAATAAGGAAGTGGGTCCTACTTTGATGACATGGCATGAAATATAGCTTGATGATGTGGAATCCCTAACTGAAGAGAAGAGACTATTGATGCCTTTGAAGAGCGTCACATAAGCAAAACATACTCTGGCTTATAGTAGTAGATAGATTGCCGGAATGAATAAAACATCAATGGAAAAGATTCTGATTGATTTTACAAAGCCCTATATACCCTATAAATATGGATATCCTATACCAACAATAAATATGGATATCCTATACCAACAATAAGGAAACTGTAAATTTGTTTGTCTTTTTTTGAGGTTCCTTTATCATTTACCCTATTGTTAGAAGTAATTATCAGTTAATAATTAGTAACGAGGAGTAGAACTGTGGAACTCTTGCAAAACATCACACTTAGATTAGATCTCATGACCTCTCTCATAATAAGGAGCACACCACACCATTGAAGCAAGCAGTAGGTGATCCATAAATTTGTTTCATTGGTGAACTTATCGAGTGTAAGACACCTAGAATAGATTTGGGCACTCCTTATTCCTTATAGTTAGGGTGGCAAAGCAACGGATTTCCTCTGGCAGATGCTCCCGAGTATTATACTCGGGCACCATTCTTTGCATGACGTGTGGGAAAACATTTAACTAGGGAAGTGATAGCATGCATTGTACATTTCGTTGGGTGTACACGCATACCTCCCAGGCTTACCATAGGTTCTCTTTAACATTCATTCATCCATAGGGTTGAATAATCTAACCTTAGTTTTTAGAAAAAAAATATTTAAAAAAATTAACCTTGCTTATGATTCACTTACTCATGTGGTTATTTTTAAGTAACCAATGTTGTATTATTTAACCCTATGAATAAGTAAATCTTAACCACGATTAATATATGTCAAATAAGACATGTGACGAACTTGTGAGGTGTAAGTGTACTACCAAATGGAACATGGAATACATGTTATCATTTCCCTAGTTAAATGTCTTCCCACATGTCATGCAAAGAGTGTTGTCCTAGTGTAATACTCGGGCATCAGCGAGAGAAATTCCGTTGTCGGGTGGCAATGGGTCCGGGCCAACACACCCTTTGAACAAACTCTCAAAGACTCAAGCTAGACCCAACTCTTTTTTTTTTTGGAAAGTCGGGGCGACTAGAGCCCACAACCCACCACACCAGGTAAGCCCGGAAAATCCATGCGGGACTGGCTCCAAAGAGGAGTAAGAAGTCGAACCATGTCCTTCTGCTTCATGAGGCGTAAGTCTCGGGAGCCACTGGCCCACCCCCTTCAGGCTTAACTAGACCTAATTCTTTATAAAAGTTTGGAAAGAGTTCAAGGTTTGGAAAGAGCAAACTCGAGCCCAACTCAATAAGGTATTCCTCAGCTCTAGCTCTGTTTCACTTATTATTAAATTAACTAAGTATTATCATCTGTCGGATTTAAGAATTCAAACCACATTTTAAATGGGTCAAAAAAACTCACCCGAAGCCAGCCCCAAGGGTAAAAAGCATCAACCATCCCATGAAAATGCTAGTTGGGTTAGAAATTGCTACCCCTATTCATAATGACAAAGTCGGAATTGGGGAATAATTTGGTAAGGTCAAGTTCGAAAAAAATCAGAAAAAGTGAAAAAAAAAATCAAAAAATTAAAATATAAATAATTAATAATTGTAAAAATATATCGATTAATTTAACTAAGCAATATACAAAATAATTAATGCACTTGCAAAACTAAACGAATCATTAATTTGTAAATAATTCGAAAAATTCACGACTAATTCGTGAATAATCTTTACTATTATAATGGGAGAGGCAAGCGTAGCCTGAATTTTTTGAAATTCCTAAACTACCCTTCTATAAAGCAAAACTTTAATTTAATGTTTTACTTTAATTCTCAAACTACACTCATCTATCTATTTAAATAATAGAATCACAATCAATCGCGATTGAACTCGGGGAGAGTTCAATCGCACCCACAGGTTAACACGTGTGCTTTTTAACTGTAGTTAACTCCTTCCCCAACCTCTCACGTGCATCGCACGTGCCACCCACTAGTTTAGTATAAATAAATTTCACGAATTTTTAAAAAATTCGGCGAATTGTGTTACTTAGACTCTACTATGAAGAGGATGGCACGGAATTAGCACTCATACGCGACAGAGGAGTTCAAATGTAATGCTGCTCGTCTTTTACGGTAGATCGCGACCCTAATCTTGAACCTGGTTAAAATAGCTTATACCAGAGCCATCAACTTCGTTTGAAAGTGATAACCTAGCTGAAACGTACTCAGCAACCTCCTCCGGACCTTGACATATCTCCATCTTTTCGTCCAATATTTCCTTTTTATTAATTGACGAAGAATAGACAAATTAGGATTCTATTATGGCGTATTATGCTCCTAAAAGTAAGGCCACACTAATGGCACCTCTGTCTTGCTACAAGGAGCAGAAATGATCGTAGATGCCATTTATCCCAACAAGATGATCTAGGTTCTCCCTCATGTGTCTATAGAACTTGTTTAAGACATCCTATGTGGAAATGGTTAAGGTCTACAACATCGAGAGGTGGGGTTTGTACTTTATAGTCCTAAGCTGGTCCTTGAGTTACGAGCCATTCAGGTAGGTGGACATTAGGCCAAGCAAGTCTCCTCTCAGCTAGCCCTAGTTAAGAGTGGGCTGGCCTAGGCCCAGTTTTAGGCATAAAGTTGAGTTTGGGCTACCCTTTGACCCACCTTTTTTTTTTCCTTTGTTGCGGTTATCATTTAACTACTAATTGTCACACAATTTTAATTATTCATTATAGTAATAATTCTATAAAATAGTATTAGTAAGGGTATCGAACCTCTGAGAATTGCATTGATTTCGTTGCCTTTTATCCAGATTAATTCTAAACCAATTAAATGGACAATTGATTTTTTTTTCCTTGATTAAACTAAAAACAATTAATTAAACTAATTAAAATTTCTAAATTAATTATCAATACTGGGTTTTAAATCTGTAGGAGAGAAGATTTAGGGTGTTCGAATCCACCACTAACTTCATAACTAATCCTATTCTGAATTTATTTCAGCCTCTTGATTTGTAAACATTCCAGTTAGAGTGACAACACATCCCCTCTAAACTAATCAAGAAAAGTTTAAGGGATCAAACCCTAAGCATATCATATATTCGGTTAACACGAGTGATATACATTAATCTACGGTTGTTTAATCACTCGTCTCCCCTTAGCATAAAATATCTTCAGATCTAATCTCTCAATATGTTAAAACCATTACATAAGACCTATGTTTAAATTCTAATAAAAATTAACACAAGTGATTTTAATTCCAATTTCCTAACACCTAAAATAAGGATAGAAATTCCATTGAAATCAAATATAAATCAAATAAATCCGGTTGTTGAAACAACTCTCTCATTATGCAATCAATGTTTCACAAATAAGAAATCAAAAATAAAACAAAATAAAAGACAGAGTTACTTAGCTAGGGTTTCATTGAATCCCTAGAATGGAAAGTTAGTTCATCGCAAGGGATGAGCACATCATCTTCATAGACAAAATTGATGAACTCTTCTTCATGACTTGTTTGATCTCCAGATCTTTTTTTTTTGAGAGATCTCCAGATCTTCTCTTCTTCAAATCCCAAAATCTTTACATATTCCTTATGGCTAAGGATTCTCCTGTTTTATAGAGAAAGAGAGAAAGATAAAGTTCTTGTTTAATTAGAAGTTCTAATTGAGTTACAAATCCTCTCTCTCTTTTCTCTACAAAATTCGGGCTTTTAAAAGTATCCAAGTGGGCCCAAAAGAGAAATTTCAAGCATTTAAAAGATCCAAACTCGGAGAGAGGCGATCAATCGCCCCCTCTAGGCGATCGATCGCCCAGAGCAAAAATTCTCTATTGCTTTTATATTTGCTCCACTCTTCTTCTATTTTGCTCCATTCTTTCTTCTATTTTGCTTCTGAGATCCTGATGAGTCTTCAAAGCTTTTAAATCTTCCATTTTAAACTCTTTTTCTTGCATGAACATGAAACCAATAGAAACAACCAAGTAGCATAAAAAGATTTAAGAGATTACTCTAAAGGGTTTATAAGTTATGTTTGAGGTGCATAAATGTGTGACATCTAGCATTGATCACAATCCCAAACTTAGACATTGTTAGTCCTCGAGTAATGAAAAATAAAATAAAACTAAACTAAACTATATCTACATCCCCTTTCGTGGGATCCCCGGTTGCATTTTGCATATGTAACAAGCTTTTTAAACCCCTAGGTGGCCCTAGAGAATGAGTGAAGTCTCTTGAAGGTTTCCAGTGATGACACCCACAAACATCTGGACTACCCTGCAATTGTGCAACATACTCAAGTAAAACATGTCAATCTCAAAACAGTGATTGAATCATATTCCAAATTTTCCAAAATCACAATACATACAAGATAATCCACAAATTATTAACAATGTTAAATTTTCAACTCTCCACATTCTCAATTTCACAATATTCTTAACCAGTTCTGAAAAGTTCAGCTTATAAAAAATTTGTCAGAATTTTCTTTGATGTATAATGTGTACTAACAATCGAATGTGTGATATCAACCTTACTTATCAATAGTTTTTCTGTCTTCTCACTTATCATTGAATTTCCTTTCAATTTAAATATATATATATTTTATAAGCGTGACTGTGTAGAATCTAACTCCATTAAGCATTCTAGACAACTCATGTAGTGAGTGTTAAGCCGGTGACTCCTAAACCAAAAGGCTTTAGGGCACCAGGTGTGAAGACACCTCTAAGGGCTTATTAACTCGAGTTAAATAGGTTACGAACTTAAACTAGTCATACTAGGTTATTTTATACATTCCAAAAATCACACGGTTTGACGCGAACTTTCTATGCTTAGTGAGGCAAGAGGCCCGGTTACTAAGTGTAAAACCTAGTCAGGTAACTCATTCTTCTATCACGTTTTCAATTTAGCCAAGGTTGGTGTTCAATTTCTAGGTCATCCAACTTCTTATGAGTTAATAAAAGCACTAATCAATTAGTTTGATTTCAAACCGGCCCCACTAGACAATGTATTAGAGTACTCGTGCAGATTTCAAAGTGTATTCACCACTTTAAAAAAAATTCAGCTTTTGTAGTTCAGTCAATGGTTAAAACATTATGTATTTGGGATTGTGTGTTCTCAAATTTAACCCTATCAATAAGATTTGGATTACCCTATATGTATCACAATCTTTAAATTTCATAATAGAACAATCTTAAAATTTTTATTATTTTTGCATGTTCTACCATATTGCATGGTTGCACAATCACCCAAAAATACTAAATAAAATAATGACTATTATTTCTCAATCTCAAACTTAAAGATTTTAAAATATAGAAAGGATTAGAACAATAATACCTAACTGGTGATAGGCAAGCCTTAAGTCCGGAAGGTGAAGGGATTGAAAATAGATTAAGAATGTATAAAAATCACTCCAAACTTCATCCAAACAACACCTAGCAAGGTTAGTACAATACAAGAACTATCCACACAAAAAATAGATGTTAAATCAATCAATATATCTCAATTAAGTAGAGAACTCATCAAGCAAGAATAAAATTGGGATATTTTAAATTTTTTTTTTTAGTTGGGTGATCGATCTCCCCCATTGGTGATCGATCTCCCCTGTGGGCAATCGATCTCCCTTTTTTTTCTTTTTTTTTTTAGGTATTTGGGCCATCGATTGCCAAAAACATCATTTTAGTGATTTTTTTTTAATTTTATTTTTTCGTTTTTGGGCGATCGGTCGCCAAAACCGCCATTTTGGTGATTTTTTTTTTTTTAGAATAGGGTGGTGAATTACCACCCCAAACTTGAATTAATGAAACAAATAAAGAAAGATCCTATATTAAACCTAAGAGATTTGGTTGCCTCCCAACAAGCGCTAAGTTTATCGTCTTCAGTCAGACGACCTTAACATCATTCAACCATCTAGGTAGACGGGATCACATAAGGCTGGAGGTATTGGGCCTTGGCCTTGAGCACACGCCCATCTGGGTCAGAGAAGAGGGATTTCCTATGCCTTTACAAGCTTGCAATTTTATGCTTGACCCTCACTTTATGTTTTTCCAATGGAAAACCTTTTAGATGAATAAGATCAAGCAAAGAAGGTCAATTCCCTATAGATTTTTCTATGATGGGGTCAGGGAGTTTAAGATGAGCGAGAGATACCTCTAAAGGATTATTAATTAAAGCATGTGGAGGGGCATCCTCAACTATCTTATCAATCATATCAACCAGGAAGCAATCTTCCCCCTTCGATTGTTGTTCGGGGGTAGTGAAGAAGTTCAACCGAACTTTCATGTTACCAAATGACACATTCATCACTCCAGTCCTACAGTTTATGCAAGCATTAACAGTAGTTAGGAAGGCACGACCGAGGATGACTGGAATTTGACTTTTTTAATTATGCACGGGTTCTATGTCAAGTATAAGAAAGTTGACAAGAAAGAAAATTTTCTCGACTTCAATTAGAACATCTTCAACTACCCTACAAGGCTTTTCGTAGATCTATCCGCCAATTGTAATACAACAGATGTGGGGCGAAGCTCTCCTAAGCCAAGTTTCTTATACACCGAGAAATATAATATATTAACACTAGCTCCTAAATCAAGGAGTGCTCGGTCAATAGAGTGATCTCCAATGATACATGAAATCTTTTAAGCACCGGGGTCCTTAAATTTTGGAAGAGTGTTGTGTTGGATAATGGATCTCACTTGCTTGGTGAGAAGGACTTTCTTGGACACATGAGTCATTGATTTGCGCTTTTGAGTGCACATGTCCTTGAGAAATTTACGTACGCTGGAATTTGCTTGATGACATCTATAAGCGGAAGATTGATTTTGACTTGTTTAATGACCTCTATCATCTCATCCATTTTAGTTTCCCTTTTCCCAAAAGATGAGAAATCTTTTAAGCACTGAGGGTAAAGAGCTTTGGACATAAAGGATTCCATGGGAGTGAGATTAGATAAAGATGGGGAAGAACCTTGGTCCTTCTTAGAGACACTCACCCGTTCTCCTTGGAGATTTGTTGGGCCTACATTGGGTTCTTTTTCCTTACTCTTCTTCTCTCTAAACTCGTTTTCAACTAGCTTCCCACTTCTTAGGGTGGTAATGGCAAGAACATGCTCACGATGAGTTTCATTCTTTTGAGAATCGTCAACCATATTTACACCCTTAGGGTTGCTCACCAATTGGCTTGGGAGCTTCTCTTCTTCTCTCTTGTATACAACACTGGCTAATTGTCACAATTGAAATTCAATCCTCTGGATAGATTGAGAATGAGAGTATAGCAGTTGAGTGTTGGCTTCTAAGTCTTTGAGAGCTTGCAACACCTTCTCCTCGAAAGATGAGTTTCTTTGAGAAGGAGGAGAGTGTTGAAATCCCTGTTGTTGGGAAGGATGATAGTTGGGCTGATTTTGAAAAGGCTGGACATTCGGCCCATGAGGTTGAGAGAAAGAATTTCCTTGAGCTTGGGACTGCCATGAGAAATTAGGATGGTTCCTCCATCCCGGGTTATAAGTGTTTGAATATGGATCATTACCTGGATGGATATAGGTAGCATTTGCATACTCTTGGACAAGGTCCGGGAATTGGGCAGCAGACGGACACTCATGCACATAATGTGCAGGGCTAGAACAGATAGGACACACCTCCCTCTGAGTAGGAGTTGGTTGAGGGGTGTGTAAGAAAGTGGTCCTACGGCCATGAGTTGGTCTAATTGAGACAGTTCATCCACTTTAGATGAGACATCTATAGAAGTGCCTACTTCATAGATGCCTCTCTTGGGATTCGAGGTAGATGATTGTCTCTCAGAACTGCTATTTGAGGCATGATGGAGAGAGTTTCCACTCAAATTTTCAAATAACTCACATGCATGAGCCTCATTTTTCATCATAAATGTCCCACCACAAGAGACATCAACCTACTGACGGTTGTAATGTGACAACCCATCATAGAAAGATTGGACTAATTGCCACTTTAGAATTTGGTGGTGGGGGCATTTACGGAAAAGATCCTTGAATCTTTCCCAAATCACATGAAATAGCTCCCCATCAATTAGAGCAAAGCTCGTGATGGTTCGCCTAATCAAGTTAGTTTTTCCTATGGGAAAGAACTTTTTCAGAAATTCTTGTTGAAGTTGAGCCCATGTATCAATAGAATTGGCCTCTAAAGAATTAAGCCAATACTTGGCTTTGTCTTTTAGAGAAAAGGGGAAGATGCGCGATCTAAGGGCATCGTCCGAAAATCCTTGCAACTTGAATGTGGTATAGATCTCATGAAATTCGTCAAGATGCTTATATGGATCTTCATTATTAAGTCCATGGTAGGATGGTATCATTTGAATGATATTGGACTTAATCTCATAGTGGGCTGCCAATGTTTTTGCAACCTTATGCAGGAGGGGGATAGATATGTAGGAGTAAAATATTCCTTCAAGGATTTGATAGGGTCATGTTCTTCCGCCATGTTCGGGAAAGGAATAGCTTCTAGGTTTGCTCTATGGATGGTAGAAGCCTTCACTTCTAAATTTGATTGGAATAAGGCTGAAGCTTTGAGGAACCTGACAATACGCTCTAACTCTAAATCAAGGGGAAATAAATCGGGATTACAAGACCTCCTACCGTGCATACACCCTATCAAAATACTCTATGTTTGACAAACACTAAATTGAAATAAATATCTACTTCAGAAAGTAAAATACTTACAAAGCTCTCCTGTTTTCCAAGATGTTGAGCAAGCTTTTCCAATCTATTTAGTTTGAGCGATTTGATACCTGAAAACACAAATATTTCCAATTAAATAAAATGAAAATTATTTTTAGATTTTTATTATAATTAATTTAAAGTTAATCTTTCAAATTAACAACTAGACTGTTCCAGCAATCCCCGGTAACGGCGCCAAAAATTGATTGTCACGCAATTTTAATTATTCCTTATAGTAATAATTTCATAGTATAGTACTAGTAAGGATATCGAACCTCTAAGGACTGCGCTGGTTTCGTTACCTTTTATCTAGATTAATTCTAAACTAATGAGATGGACAATTGAATTTTATTTTTTTTGCTTGATTAAACTAAAAACAATTAATTAAACTAATTAAGATTTCTAAATTAATTATCAATACTGGGTTTTAAATCTTTGTGAGAGAAGATCTAGGGTGTTCAAATCCACCACTAATCTCGTAACTAATCTTATTCTGAATTTATTCCAACCTCTTGATTTGCAAACATTCCAGTTAGAGTGACAACACGTCCCCTCTCCACTGATCAAAAAAAGTTCAAGGGATTAAGCCCTAAGCATATCATATCTTCAGTTAGCACGAATGATACACACTAATCTACGGTTGTGTAATCACTCGTCTTCCCTTATCATAAAATATCTTCAGATCTAATCTCTCAATATGTTAAAACCATTGCATAAGACCTATGTTTAAATTCTAATGAAAATTAACACAAGTGATTTTAATTCCAATTTCCTAACACCTAAGACAAGGATAGAAATTCCATTGAAATCAAATATAAATCAAATAAATCCGGTTATTGAAACAACTCTCTCATTATGCAATCAATGTTTCACAAATAAGAAATAAAAAAAAAAACAAAATAAAAGACACAATTACTTGGCTAGGGTTTCATCGAAACCCTAGAATGGAAAGTTAGTTCATCGCGAGGGAGGAGCACATCATTTTCATAGACAAAATTGATGAACACTTCTTCATGACTTGCTTGATCTCTAGATCTTCTCTTCTTCAAATCCCAAAATCTCTACATATTCCTTATGGCTAAGGATTCTCCTTTTTTATAGAGAAAGAGAGAAAGATAGAGTCCTTCTTTAATTAGAAGTTCGAAATGAGTTACAAATCCTCTTTCTCTTTTATCTACAAAATTTGGGCTTTTAAAAGTATCCAAGTGGGCCCAAAAGAGAAATTTCACGCATTTAAAATATCTAAACGCAGAGAGGGGCGATCGATCGCCCAGAGCAAAAATTCCCTATTGCTTTTATATTTGCTCCACTCCACTCTTCTTCTATTTTGCTCCACTCTTTCTTCTTTTTTGCTCCTGAGATCCTTATGAGTCTTCAAAGCTTTTAAACTTTCCATTTTAAACTTTTTTTCTCGTATGAACCTGAAACCAATAGAAACAACTAAGTAGCATAAAAACATTTTAAAGATTACTCTAAAGGGTTTATAAGTTAAGTTTGAGGTGTATAAATATATAACATCTAGCACCGATCAACTACGTTACTTGATTAGATCAGTCAGAAGTTAGCTTGGCCAGTGGAGCTCTTACAACTCGTACTCGGGGGGAATTGGATCTCAGACCTTCCTCCACTGAAGGCCACACCCCTACCACTCACACAAGGGGCCTAAAGTTGTATTTTTCCTATAAAATATACTTCATAGAATATAAAGTACATTAAATCTTAAAAATAAAACTTTTCCTACCCAACAAAAATTAAAAACAATTTATAATAAACATATAATTATATTTACATTCTACAAGTTGTACTCATTATTTATATTATGTGTGTATAATTAAGTAGTAGAAGATTGGGCCGAGTTCAGGCTTGCCACTTTCATTGGCAGCCCGAACTTGGAAAATTTTGAGTGGCTGGGTTCAAGTCCAATGGCTCGAGCTGAGTTTAGATCCAATTCAAATAAAATGGATTGGCCCTAACTGACCTCGACCTAGCTCAACCTTTTGCAACTTAGTCCTCTGTAGGGGTGTAGGCTCAACCCAAAACCAAAAATGATTGAAATTTTCAGACTTCGGGTTGTCTATGTTGAAAAATCGCAAGTAACCTGAGGCTGGGTTGGGCTTGGATTGAGGCTTCAGCCTCATGATGTATAAGGTGTTTATTTGTAGATTAAGCATGGATTTGCATACTTTTAGGAGTCGATTGGCATCGATCTTGATGATTCACTAATTCTCGAAACAAAATAATCTAGATTGTTTTGAATGATTATGTGCTAATATAAGAATCCAATTGGTAACAGCCAATTAGAATCATTAGTAGAGAACATAACTATGAAATCACGTTTGGATGGAAAAAATAAGGATTACTGTTTTATTATTCAAACTATATTACATAATAAAATGTTCATCCAACTATTATAAGGTCTCATTAAATTTCATATAGTATATATTATATACTATAATTTTTAAATATTCAAAATTAAACATGCCTATAAAATAGCACTTCAGACTACAATCACAAGTTGCACAAATGAAAAAATGATCTCGTTTGCACTCATTGAGTAATTGTTGAATGAATCCATTTGAGTTCTAGTTTGACGTTGTCCTTCATATTTATCTACCCAGCTAAACGAGTTTTGATTCTTTAAGAAAAATAAAAGGCAATTAGCTTATGGTTTATGACATAATGAGATTTTTATTTTTGTTAATGATAAACACAACACACTCACACATTGAGCCCAACACATCTTACCAAGGTTTAACTCTTGGTAAGAGAAGGAGGAGCCTTAAGTAGGCATAATGAATTTTCATTAATATCATTATTGAAATGAAAATCTAATATAAACATCGATGCAGAGGACATTAATAAAACTAGTGGTTGTACTTTTTTCTTAGGGGGGAGGGGCATAAACAATTTCATAATGCCCCTACCACAAGAACATGGAGGACATTTTTTTTTATCCAAACACCCATGAAAAGGGAAATTGGTGTTTTCTAATTTCTAAGCCAAACGTCATCATACTGGAAAATAAAATGGAAGGTAAGAGGTGTTTTTAGTTTTTAGCCATCAAAACGACTTGCCAATAAAAAGCTCTGAAATACAAAAGAAACTTGATAATGTCTCATGTAAAGATTAAACAGCATATAACTCAATCAAAGACACTTTGTTGAGGAGCAAATGTCATTCACATATCATTTAACAATGTCCAAGTCTCCATCATAGGAAGACAAAACAACAAAACTCTTTTAAATGGAATATACTGATTGTAATTGACAACCAACTCCACTTGTTATTTGTTTTCCCTCGTTTGGGCTCCTCCTCAAAACCCACTAGACAAATATCAATAATAAATTGTACTAGTGTTGTTCTCTCAGGTTTGGTTTAGGGTCTTGGGCCCATGCTTAGGCCTTAGGGACTTGGGTCCACCTAGGGTTAAGATGAGGGCTAGGCTAGGGCTACCTAGGGTTTGGTTTAGGGCTTCCTAGGGTTTAGGCTTAGGGCTACCTAGGGTTTAGGTTTTACCTATGGTTTAGACTTAGGGTTTAGACTATTGTTGTCCTAAGGTTTAGGTGAGGTTGACCTAGGGTTTAGGTTTGAACCAGCCATGGTTAAGTTAATTAACCTTGGTTAAGGGGGTGTAAAAATGGGGTGCTGACATGGATATTGGTTGAATGCGGGAGATTACATATAAAGGAATATGTAAAGGATTCTGCATGAGGCGATAGAGACCCAGAGGCAAAGTAGTGCGAGTTGGCACTTGCCTTTTGAGAATGTCATTACCCAGTTATTGATGGCCCAAGGCCATGTTATTAGATATGATGAGCCGGAGGCTAGGGCAATTATTTTTGGACAGACTTCTTGGAACAAGAGTTATAAAGCATTACAGAAGGCTACCAAGAAGAGGATCTCAACTGCAGAGCATCCCGAGGAGGATATTTTGACTGCCCAACTGGATGTGGCCATGACCCATCCATAGGTGATCTCCACCCTCCTACCCATGCTTCTCCGCGTGTCCCACCTTCACCTCACTACTCAACTACCCCCCCCCCCCCACCACAGTCTTCTACCCAGTTTGAGGCCCCAATCTACATGACTCGCCGGGAGTTCTTAGCCTATCAAAGTATTCAGGATCAATGATGGGAGACATATGAATAGCATTTTACAGCGAAGGCCAATTTTAGTATGACTTTACTTGAGGAAGCACGGGATTTTAGGCAGCATTCAGTTCAGTAGACACGGGAAACATGATACTTTTTATGATGAGGTGAGACAGCATTGGGCTGCACTGATCAGTCATTAGTCCAGTAGTCACAGCAGATATTTGATTTTCAATAGATGATGCAGGCTACTTTAGCTGCACATTTTCCTGCCAGACATACCCCACCACCCCCTCCTCCTCCTCAGTGATCGAGTCATTGTCTATAGGATTTTTTTTTCTCTTTTTCTTTGAGTCATATGTAAGGAGTTCTTGTAGAGCCCCGGACTTTTTCATGCGTAATACATGGCACTTTCGTAGCCAATTTGCCTTTAATGTAGTACAATTAATAAATAAGAAAGAAATTGAAAATTCCGAAATGTCAGAAATGTTCCTTTTCGAAGTACGAACCCAACGCAAGTTGAATCGTCAAAATCCGACGAACGAGTCAACAGATATGGCCAAAACAGTTTGGACCTGCAGAGCACTGATCGCTCGGTCCATGGAGCGATCGATCGGTCCAAAACCGATCGATCGGAGGCTATCGACTAGTGGAAAATTTTGTATGGGGAAATTTTCCAGAGAACTGATTTTTGACCGGGAGCTTGGTCAGTTCACCGATCGCTCGGTAGGCAACCGATCGATCGGTCATAACCACCGATCGCTCGGTCTTCGTGTTTTTACAGAAATTTCATTAAGGATGTTTCGGTCTTTTGGCGTTTCACTCTTTACTCTTAAGGTTTGTCCGAGCCTTTAGGGCTCATTTACCACACTTAGAGGATATTAGAGAGGAAGAGAGAAGAGAGGGCGATTTCTAACCTAGGGTTTCCATTTGGGGAAGAAATCAAAAGGGGTGAAGATTTAGATCAACCTCAAGCCCATTTTCGTCAAGATTCAAGCTCAAGAACTCGTGGAGCTCATGTTCCAAACTAGGGCAGCACCTCACGAACGTTTTTGGAGGAGTTTTCTTCCTCATTGATCAAGGTCGGTACTTCTTGCTACCCTCCTAGTTATAGTTTTCCCTTTTCTTTCCCTATTCCTTGTTCTTCATTATCTATGATGTGCTACGATTTGGATGTATGGATGATGTGGATGGAGATGGTTATTGGCGATTGGATGCCATGTGAATGATGTAATGAATGAGAAAGGGGAAGGGCATTGTACCAATAATAAACGCACAAGTACGTGGTGAATATAAACCCACCTAGAAAAGCATGATGTAGGTTTAATGAATAATGTACACAACCCATGTTTGATGAAATGCCAAGGTGAATGAAATGAGTATAAATCAAGAAAATGCATGCTAAATTACTTATGTAACTTGTTAGGGATTATGCTAGCATGAGTTCTTGTTTTCCCTAAAATATTATGAATGTCTATTTGTTTAAAAATTGCTATATGCTATACATTGTGAAATCCCCCAAATGTCATGTTTAAATTCAAATGCAAGTATGCACACAATCCCACGAGCACGGCATGCATGACATGATTTACGGAGGTTTTCAAGAACATGATTAGAGGTGGGACATATCCTACGATATGTTTTACCTCGTTTTTCACAAGAAAACAAGAACAAACATTCCACGAGGGGTCTCCCCTCACTCACAAGTGCATAGCATAAAGAAGGGTCTCCCTTCCCTCGCAAGTACATACATATCATGAAGAAGGGAGAAGGGTCTCCCTTCCCTCTCAAGTGCATTGCATAAAGAAGGGTCTCACTTCCCTCTCAAGGCATCTCACAAGCGCATCTCACAAGTACATCTTACAAGTGTATCTCACAAGTTACATGATCACAAGCAAGCACGCATGACATGCATTACATGACACGATCTACAAGAATCAAGCAAGATAGATAAGACGAGTTTTCAAGCACGAAAATTGTACTTTAAGTCAAGTCAAGTGCACGGTGTGTTCAAGGGTTTTATTGGCTTTTATGAATGCAAGCATGATTATATACTGCTTTACTTTATTGTTATGATATGAATTATTCCTGCTTTATATGTGTGAATTGTTTCCTGCTCTATGTATTGCTATCTGTATGCTATGACTGTTGGTTAGTATTTGGTACACGCTGAGTATTCCATACTCAGCCGTACTTCTCATGTCGGCAGGTGATAGCGGAGTGGCTGCTCCTTTTGATGTCTGTGCTCCGAGCCCTTGGGTGGAGGAGGAGTACGTCGAGGAACCTTTGGAGGAACCTCCAGTAGAGGGTTACCATTAGGTGGTTGTAGATTCTAAGTGATATAGCTGTGGGTGAGTTGAGAGAGATATATCCATGTATTTTGGTAGGCTTGTCCGCACTTTCTTTTGGACTTCTTTTGTGTAACTTGGATCACATATGTATATACATAGAGGTTTGGTTAAGTCTTCCGTTGTTTATATCCTCTTTGTATATGCTCTGTGGGTTTTTGCAGGATGGTTTGTCTAGCAAGCCATGTAAGTCATGATTAGTCGTCCAAAGTTCAATCTAACTCCTAGGGTGGGTTTTGGGTCGCGACAGTTCTACTCATTTTCTTTTCTGGAGTCAGTTGTAAAGAGTTTATCTCCTTTTCTCTCTTTTTGTTCTTCAAGTCCGTTGTGTAGATGCAAATTGTTTTCATTTTGATATATATATATATATATATATATATATATATATATATATATTGGATGTTTGTCTCTACTATTGTATATTTTGTGCCATGCTACTTACTCTTTTTGGTATTTTCTGGAAGAAGTTTGGGGTGATTGTTATTGTTAATTTTTTTTATTAATCCCCAATTTTCTTTTATTTCATAGAGAGCATTTCACATGTTAGGTATTATTTTTCTCATCCCTTTTTGTGCTTTATTATTATTTTTACATTGGGGTAAACTTTAAGTTTGGGGTTGGGATGATAGGTCAGGCTATTTTTTGTACTATTTTTAGATGATTGTACAAACATGAAACATGACATAGGGTAGAACATGCAAATACTAAATTTTTTTGGATTGTTTTATTCAGAAATTGAAAAATTGTGATGCATATAGGGTAATCCAAATCTTATTGATAGGGTTAAATTTGAGAACACATAATCTCAAATACACATTGTTTTTAACCCTTGACTGAACTATAAAGGCTTAAAATTTTTCAAAAGTCATGAATACACTTTGAAATTTGCACGAGCACTCTAATACATTGTTTAGTGAGTTTGAAACCGAACTAATTGATTAGTGTTTTTGTTAACTCATAGGAAATTGGATGACCTAGAAATTGAACACCAACCTTGGTAAAATTAAAAAAGTGATAGAAGAATAGGTTATCAAACTAGATTTTACACTTAGTAACCGGGTCTCTTGCCCAATTAAGCATAGAGAGTTCACGTCAAACCGTGTGATGTTTGGAATGGATAAAATAACCTAGTGTGACTAGTTTAAGTTCGTAGCCTATTTAAATCAAGTTAATAAGCCCTTAAAGGTGTTTTTACACCTGATGCCCTAAAGCCATCTAGTTTGGGAGTCACTGGCCTAACACTCGCTACATGGGTTGTTTAGAATGCTAAATCGACTTAGATTTTGTACAGTCACACTTATAAAAGAAAAGAAATATATTGAGTGAAAGCCTTATGGTTGGGAGTTTAAATTGAAGTGAAATTCAATGACAAGTGAGAAAACATAAAAACTATTAAAAAGCAAGGTTGATATCACACATTTAATTATTAGTCATATTACACATCAAAGAAAATTTTGACAAATCTTTTATAAGCTGAATTTTTCAGAACTGGTTAAGAATGGTGTGAAATTGAAAATGTGGAGAGTTGAAAATTCAACCTTGTTAATAATTTGTGGATTATCTTTTATGTATTGTGATTCTAGAAACTTTGAAATAGGTTTCAATCAATGTTGAAAATTGCATGTTTTACTTGAATATATTGCACAGTTATAGGGTAGTACAGATGTTTGTGGGTGGTATCACTGTAAACCTTCACAAGACTTCATTCGTCCTCTAGGGCCACCTAAGGGTTTAAAAGGCTTGTTGCATGTACTTGATCCCACGAAAGGCGATGTAAATATAGTTTAGTTTAGTTTTTATTTTATTTTTCATTGCTCAAGGACTAATAATATTTAAGTTTGGGGTTGTGATCGGTGTTAGATGATACACATATAAGCACCTCAAACTTAACTTATTAACCGTATGAGAGTAATATTTTATACCATTTTACATTACTTGGGTGTTTTCAGTAATTCCAGGTTCATGAAAGGAAAAGAATATTAAAAATGAGGATTAAAGGCTTCCAAAAGGTTCAAACAAAGGTCATCTACGAAGAAAAAGACTAAAAAAATGATTCTACACAGGTTTAGTACCTACGATAGATCGCAAGCCCAGCTGCGATCGATCGCAGGTCAGTGCGATAGATGGATGGAAGCTGCGATGGATCGCATAGTTGACAGCAAGAATTGAAGAAATTTTCCTATATGCAATCGATCACAGGTGTGAGTGCAATCGATCGCACTCGGCATTTTTGTCCAAATTTGTTTACTTGGATCAAAGGAAGTGGAGTCCTAATAGGTATCTAAGAACCCTGATCCGAGATTTACCATTCTCCCTATAAATAGAAGAATTTGTGGATATAAAAAAGAGAGTTTTCTTAAATCAAAAAGAAGAGAAGAAAATTTTGGAGATCAAGGAAGTCATGAAGAAGAGTGTATCAGCTTTGTCTATGAAGATAATGTGTTCTTCCCTCGCGATGAACTAATTTCCATTCTAGGGTTTCGATGAAACCCTAGCCAAGTAACTGAGTCGTTTTATTTTTTTTTTATTTTTTATTTCTTAGTTGTAAAACATTGATTGCATAATGAGAGAGCTGTTTTCAACAACCAGGATTTATTTGAATTATATTTGATTTCAATGGAATTCTCAACCTTGTCTTAGGTAGTATGAAATTGAATTAAATTCACTTGTGTTAATTTTCGTTAGAATTTAAACATAGGTTTTATGCAATGGTTTTAACATATCGAAAGATTAAATTTGAAGATATTTTATGCTAAAGGAAGACGAGTGATTATTCAACCGTAGATTAGTATGTATCATTCGTGCTAACCGAAGATACGATATGCTTAGAATATAATTTCTTGAACTTTTCTTGATTAGTTAAGAGGGGACATGTTATCACTCTAACTGGAATGTTTGCAAATTAAAATGTTAGAATAAATTCATAATAAGAATTGGTTATTAGGTTAGTGGTGGATTTGAAAACACTAGATTTTCTCTTCCAAATGATTTAAAACCCATAGTTGATAATTAATTTAGAAATCTTAATTAGTTTAATCATTGTTCTAATTTAATTAAATGCAATCAATTGTCAATCTCATTAGTTTAGAATTAATTTTGATAAAAAACAACGAAATCAGTGCAGTCCTCAAAGGTTCGATACCCTTACTAGTACTATTCTACGGAATTATTACTAAGAATGAATAATTTAAAATTGAGTAACGATCATACATCAATAATTTGTTATAATATAATCTTGTCAGTTATCATGATCAGATAACTTCCAAGACACATTTTTCATAGGTTAAATAGAGAACACTAGCTTAAAGGCGTTATCCATTTAACAAACTCTTTTTGGGCCCTTCCAAGCCATAACTCTTCATCCTTCTTCAAGGATTATTAATCATAGCATCATCATGACAGGCCATGCGCCATTACAATGCTCATCGTTTAAGAGACCTTTGGTACTAGACGAAGGTACCACTGGCAGGTAAAAACAATATCTGTCTTTAGGTCTCAATGTCAGACCGTTGAGAATAGGACTAAGGGGGTCAAACTCCTCCCAATAGCCCACAAGGAAATGAGGCCAGGAATCATCCTCAACCCCTCCTTACCAACAACTCAGTCAGTGACCCATACCACTGAAATAGGAGATGAGGAGCTAGAGCACACACACCCACTCTCATGGGAAAAAAACATTGGTCAGCCATACATTTACCCCTTGAATAAGTACACTCAAGATACACAGTGATTTGGTTCCTCCAAATTCTTGAGGTTCAGGATCATGGCAATCAAATTATGCGGAACTTTTGAGACATTTTAGGATTCATGGCGATCCGTTTATGCCAGATTTTTTAATGAGAACAGGAATTATAAAACTGCCTTAGGTTCTCGTAGAGTAATAAAACTCCTTAGGGATTGTCAACATAAAGTTCTCTATGACTTGGGATTAGTCTATTCATGATCCAAAGGGGCAAGGTAGTTTGTGGCTTAATCCATGTGGCAACTGGTCAATCTAGGTGGTGGCATGACATGATTGATTTGGCTGTACTTTCCACGTGTCAGAAAGATAAGCTAGGTCAGCTATGACTTCCAGTACCGGGACAAAATGGGTTTGGAGATCAGAGAGAGGAAGTAGGCTTTAGAGAAAAAGTCCCTCTTGTGTCGGTAGTAGGGAAAGCAACCGAGATAGAGAGAGCAATTCTCGGGCAATGGCTTAGATCACCAAAAGAGCACTTCTCCTTCTTGACATAAAGCTGGTAGGTCTGGAGGAGAGTAGTGTTATTCCTATCGTTAGTTAAAATATTCCCATGTCCAAAGTGAAAAATTATATGGATTCGAAAGAGGGGGGAGTCTTAAAGTATGTCCAAATTACGTCATCAACACCTCTTCATCACTTAAAGTACCTTTCGCCAACTACAGTCATCACTAAGATGCAAGATAACCAACAATTCTATAAGAGAGGAAGTCACTTGAAGCCAGTAGTAAATTAAAGAGATAACAACTTTATGTTGCAAACCTTAGAAGATGAGATCTGATAGAGGAGGAGTTTTCGAGAGAGACACAAAGTAGGAATGAGAAACAAAGAAGAGGATAGAGATCTTTGGGGAGAGTAGAAGACATGAAGAGTGTGAGGAAAAGAAGAAGAAAAGTGATTGGAGGTAGGAACATGAATGGTAGTGAAGAAATGGAATCGTCAATGACCCTAGAAAAGAGAGAGATAAAGAGTAATAAATGGGTACATGAATTGGAAGAGACTCCGTGGACTATAAGAAGAGTGAGAAAGAGAGGTGAATAACATGTGAGTTAATGCTACATATTTGAATCTAAAGAAATTGGAGGAGATATAGAGTCACCCGTGAGAGAGGAAAAAGAGAGTTGACAATATAAGGAGCCACACGGGTGAATTAATATCTTTTAAATGATTGTTATTGGTATAAGTGAGACCTCCTACCATTAAGTTAGAAAATAATAACGGCTAGAACTAAGTAATGATATGACATCTTTTAAGTGGATCAATTAAAGAGTATTTGTCATGTCAACAGACACGTGGCAACAATAGAGCTCAAACGAAAGCTTTTGGAGGAGCCACGTGAAGACCAACTTAGTTATTATGAAAGTATAGATATCAACATCGTGGTTATAAAGAAAAGAAAATTAGTACTGGCTAGGAGCCACGTGGAGACCAACTTAGTATAATATTGTTCATATGGTCACCCTCAGGAATTGCTATGATTTTCTCATCAAAATAAAGAAGGAAAATGTAAAAAATTTTGAAGTCCACATGTTTAACTCTTTAATTAATACTCGCTAGGAAAGGTTTTTGAAGATTAAGCCCAAGAATTAAAGGGACTAATGAGGGCAAGAATGAAGAGAAATTAAGGTGAGAATTAGGGTAAGGGCAAGAGGATTCAAGGATACAAATGGTTGATCCATGGTGTCCCTGGGTTCAAATGAGGAAGCATTTGTAGAGGAAAAATGAAGATCGTGGGTATTTTGGGGAAAACGGCATTTCTATCTCTTGATGACATGATTATAATTTATGAAGCTAAAATAAATTGGAATAATAAATCTGTGAAGAAAAAAATTGTCCAATTGAAAATGAGAAAAATTAATATAATTACAAAAATGACATTGTTCCTATCACTACCTTTTAAGCCTAAAAATGAACTATCTCACTGGTCTAACCAATGAAAATCATGTTTACCAACTGAAATTGCATTGTTCGACGCCGTTTGAGCCATACCTTGAGCAACAAAAAGTTTGTCACTAGTTGAAACAATGACAGTGGGTCAACTAACCACCACTAATTATCATAATAGTCATTTCAATTTTGACACGACATGGGGTACCATCTTTGTTTCAACTAGTGACATCCATATCTAAGAATAAAATGATTCTATAGCTGGTTCAACCAGTGACATGTTCATTTAGACAAAATTAACATGTAGATGTGAAACAACAATGCTGACCTCAATTTCTTCTCCTGGATATTTTAATACTTTGAGAATATCTAAAAAGGGTATCAATGTTTAATAATCAAAATAACCAAATTGCCCTAATATTGATTAAATTTTTAAGGATTTAAGGGGGATTTGTGAAGGTTCTAAAAAGGGTCCTAGAGGTTGGATTCCCATCTTAAAGATATTGATAATTTTGAAGGATCTGAGCCGCTTGAAAACCAAATGGCGTAGCCATGAAAAGGAATTGCATTAGTATATATAGACGTCTTGTGAACTTGATTGAATACTCAGTGTAAGAAATACAAGGTTAAATGAAATGCTATTTTTTAAACTAAACGCTTACATGCCACAAACAAAATTTTCTCCGCATCATCTAGACTCTATTGGGTCGGCACATTTTCACTTTATGTTCTACCTGCATTTTAATGAGTGCTTTAGAGAACTAGCTAAAGTTCTTATTCAATTCAATCCAACTCACTTCTCATATGGATAAATTCTCAAGTGTGTACTACAACTTAATAGAACACCTATAAAATATTTAGCAACATTAGAAGTTAAATCCATCCCATACTTGAGGCAGATAATACTATCTACATCATGTGAGAGGCTTATGTGGTATATCTCATGATGGTGCTTTTTTAAATCACACACAATCTTTTTATATCTCTTTAACCAAAAAAAAACTTACTTCTTATATCACCATTCACGAAGTTAGGTTACATTACTGGTTATACATTTAATAATCTTCAGTCACATCACCCTCTCCATGTAGGATAGACATATGCAAGATTGTCATATGAACAATAGCAATCTAAGGCAATCGTCTATAGGATATTATTTGCAAAAAATAATCCGCTCCTCACATGGTGCCACGAGTAGCGCGCCTCGCTCCCTTAAAACTCGCCACATGTCCCATTTTTAACTCACTTTAACTATGGTTAAGTTTCACTAATTCTCAGTGTTAATATTTTTAACCTTGGTTTTTAAGGGAAAAAAAAAAGAATGTTACAAATATTAGCCACAGTTAAAGATAGGGACACTTGGCAAGTTTTAAGGGGGAGACGCCACTCCTCACAGCACTCTGCGAGCAGTGGATTATTACTCATTTTATGCAGGATATTATTTCCAAAATTACCTTGTTAGTCAAGCTAAAATCCTGTTATAAAACTACGATTACAGTTCAATGTATATTGTAATGGAATCACCATCTTTCTCTAGCATGGGAAGACGTCCCTCTTCTTGCTATTCGTCATGGGCTTGATTGCTTTTCATCAATTCAGTAGTTTTTTTTTCTTCCACATATTCCACCTTGGCTTTTCTCAGTTATAGATCAATGCTAATCTCTCCATATCAATGGTCTTGTTTGGAGCTTATCCGAAAGGTAGGTGGTTACGGGAGAGATAGTTAGGTATCGATTTGTTAAAGTAAAGAAATGAGGGTTGAGCCCAATGTTACATGGTTCACTCGGTTCGAATTCGGGTTCGCAGTTCGTCACTCTAGAGTGAACCTGGTTCGGTAAGGGTACGATGATTTCTCCGTTCGCTTATGTTCTATAATTTGGTTCATTTGCTTGGTTCACTTAATAAGCATGTAAAACAAATATATATTTTATAATATATTCATATATATATATATATATATATATATGTTATAAATAATTATTTTGAAAATCCATAAAATATAGTATTATGAGTAGTTCACGAACCCAAAAGAAAAATTCGTTGAACCCAAAGTATAAATTCACCGAGTCCAAAGAAAAATATGAGCAAGCTCGAATAACAAAATGTTGGCGAATTAAATTCGATTGAAAGAATCGTGTGATTTGCTCAATTTCACAAATCAAGCCAAACCGAGCAACGAATTAGTTCAGGCTCAATATCCGGTTCACATTTTACTATACTAGACAACGAACTTGGTAACCCTCGACTTGAGCCTCTCCTTAGCTAACATTCGAAGTTAACCAAAGAACCGGCCTTTGGTCGGGGAGAGAGAGAATGGAGTTATCCAATTTCTTTATTGTCAATTTTTTGGTACGTATAGTCCTTAAATATTGGTGCATGTTTAAGGTAATCGGTAAGTTTGGCGTATAGTGTTAGTATGAAATTACACCAATTTTTTTGTTATTTTTTTTTTGTAATCTTAACATTGGGGTCTACTGGGTTAGTATTTGTTCTAAAGGAGTGTACACCAAAATGAAGACACCATTGTCAATTTTTGCTTTCCTTTTTCCGTGTTCAAGTTTGGTGTATAGCCCATAAATGTTGGTGCGTGTAGTATCATCCTACAACAATCAATGAAGAGGAAATGCAATCCCTACACTCTAAATCCAAATTCAAAAAATAATTCTACTGACCATTTAAAAAAATAATGCATTTTTTAAATTATTTTTAGACTCGGGTAGTTGCTGGCCAGCATTATTTCAAGAGGGTCATGTACTTTTGTTCATCTCATCAATGTCTTAGTTTGTTTATGTCCTTGTGTGCATAGTTATTAAGTATGGGTACAATTATAATACGACAATATCCGTTCAAGAAATATAAGTATTATTTAATAAAAAACACGACAAAAATATAGAAAAATTAAAAAAATAATTAATGATTATAAATAAGTAAAAATCATGATATTAATTAATAATAATTATTTAATATAGAATATGAGTTTAACACGGAAAAAGCACGACATATTATAAGTGTTTAATACGTAATTCGCGTATTAAATAAATATTATACGGTGATATGTATATAACAAGTAATACAGTAAAAATACATAATTTTAAACGATGAATCCTCTAAGAATATTATACGAGTATAATACACCACTACGCTTGTGAGACGAATAAGATTCGCAACAAAAAAAAAAAAGGGAAATACATAACTTACCGCCCAGTAGACTACTAATTCTAATGTACAGTCTTCATTGGTCAATGCCCCCCTTTTATACAACACATCAATTATAGTTAAAGATTCACTTACTCCTATAGTTAAGATATCTAAGTTTGATTTTTAAAAATCAAAATATTTATTTTCCACTTACTCCTATAGTTAAGCAATCTAAGTTTGATTTTTAAAAATCAAAATATTTATTTTAATTTCCTTAAGTTTAACCATAGTTAAAAGAATGTTAAAGGGCAAGTGACCGTGACATTAGATTTTCTATTCTAATGAAGGGTGTGCTAATAACAGCCCAAAAAGAAGCTACCGGACAAGATTCCGAATCTTGTTTTTATAACGTTGTTGAGACTTGCGAGTGTAAATTAAAAAATTGGAGGGTAGGGTTAGCAACTTAGCATCATCATCAACAAAACAAAATAGTTTAAAAAACCAGCGCATCGCAATTTTAGGTATATATTTTTTTTTCCCTGAGGAGGTATTCTGGTTCCAGAACCCCTTCCTCCTCCAGGGAAAATCAATCTCTCTCTCTAATGGCTTCCGAAAGCTTCACCGACAAAAACGCTGTTTTCAGAAAGCTGAAAGCTAAGTCGGAGAACAAGGTCTTTGTGTTGAATTTTCCATTATTTTTTCATTTTTTGTTTGGAATTCTTTTGAGCTGAATTCGGTATGTGTTGTTGAGATTTGGTTCAGATCTGAACAGATTTTAATCGGATCTCATTTTTGAATTTGTTTGTCTTTGTGTTTCAGATGTGTTTCGATTGCAATGCGAGGAATCCCGCTTGGGCATCCGTTCCTTTTGGGATCTTCCTCTGTATCGATTGCTCTGCCGCTCATCGTAGTCTGGGCGTTCACATCAGCTTTGTTAGGTAATAGAATTTACAATATTTCTTTTATTTGAAGGATGATCTAAGCTATCCATGTAGAAATTTCATTTGTCTGTTTGATTTATGTGTAAGTTAGGTTTTTTTTTTTTTTTTTTGGCTATTTTGATGTGGCAATCCCCAATTCTGTTAGTGTGGCATTGTATTTATCTTCCTCTTTAATATTTTTAATGTGTCGAAGGGTTGAGCCATGGTTAATCTGGCCGGCGGTTAATCTGGCCGGCAGTGATCGCATAGTTCAAAATTGTGTGTATAATTTATGTGTAGGATACAGCCCTTGAATAATAGAAAGGAAATGTATGGCTGGGAATTCATGTTTAGCTACATTAAAGCATTGTTTTGTTGGATATTTCCAACAAACCCAAAGAAAAATAATGATGGTGGAACAGATGCATATACTGTGTTTTGAACTTTTAATCAAACTAAAAAAAGGAGTCGTGTTCCATGTTGGGTGAACAAACATCTGAAAAGGTTCAGTCACAGGATATTCCTGCTAGTGGGATATTTTGAAGTTCTTTAAGAGGTCTAGATCATATTTATGTTGCCAAATTGATGTTTGAGTAGTAGTAAATTGACAACATTTCATAAGGAGAGACACCAAAGTGTTCCAAAATAGGACATAATCACTTCTGATACCTTCACTGACATCAAGAGCCAGATCATTAGATGGAAATCCATTTTGGAAGAGTTTAAAGATTATTATCCATCGACTTTGGTGTCAATTTAAAGGTTGCACACATGCATGTACTTCACAACATTTCGGTCAGCTTATTTAAGCACTCTTATGATGTAATATCATGCTCTATAGAATTTCCAAGCCTGGTCTCCAGATACATCAAGCGAGCTTCTGAATTTAAATGCACTAGTTCTAAAAGGAGGTTGATATGACATGGGCTGAAGGAAGTTCAATCTGTCTGCTAGTTCTTCAACCTTGAGAATAGAATTAATCTGTCCCTGATGATCTCAAAGCAGTTATTGAATACCAGAGTAAAGACCTTAGCAGACTTAATCTGGCCATGATAAGTTGTCCCTTAACAAATCAGTTATCATTTTGAAGTAGGACAGCCCATGGTAGTTTAAACACCCGTGCCTAATTTTCTGGATAGAAATATGTCAGAAATTCAAGAACTAATGAATAAATTAGAGGAAATAAAGTGCACAATGATTAAGAATGGAAGATTAAATAACAAGTCTGATAAATCAGATCTGGGTGTGATTCACTTCTCAATTAACTACAAAACAATCATATAACCTGAGAAGCATGTCATATTCTATCGGCTGGTCATCTAAACTCTAAATACACTCATGAGCAAGTAGGGCCGGCTGAGGTAAATCTATCAAACATGGAAAAAAAAAACTCAGCTTTCATTCATCACTCAAATGCTGAAGTTTACAGAAGTGACTCTTTTATAGACTAAAACTTGTGTTTTTAATCAGTAAATTAGATCATGCATTAAAGAAAGATAGAGTAGATGGCGGGCGTTCACCAATTGTTTAATGTAAAAAAAAGGGGGGGGGGGGTGAGACCAGAAGCCTCCTACCAACCTACCATTATAACAAGTACTATCCCTAGCCATGAGCAAAAACAGAGACCGAGTCCATGTCAACGAGGTCCTCCCTTATTGAACAGCAAGAAATGAGAAGATTCACAACGCACTTTTAAATAGTATTGAGGTTGGAAGAGGAATTATCAAAGGCCCTTTTGTTCCTTTCCTTCCAGATACACCAGCAAATAGCACTTGGAAAAAGATGCCACAGAACCCGCATATCCACACCGCGAATAAACTAACCCGGAGGGAATCACTGAAACTAAGATGAATTGTCCTTTACATCCTCATACTAGATAGGGCTAGGTTCCATAACCTACTTGTCAAAGACCATGCAGGACCAAATAATCCACATTCTCATTCTCAACCAAACACATGTCAACTGGCAAGAAAGGCTTTGGCATCTTTCTGCTATATCACACCTCGATAAAAGGAAGGGCTAATCTATCTGAGCCCCATTAGATCCCCCAAACTTCTTGGGCCACATAATTTGTCATACTTTCCATTTTGATCTCTTGAATATCCGCAATTGAAGATTTGTTGGCCCAAATAGTCTGCTTGATCTTAATTCTTTTCTCCTTGCAACCCAAACCTCTAATGTTCCACTATACAATTTTATATGTCATTAAACACATCGAACAAGACCCCTAATCCTCCAAGAACTTCAATCTCCGCCTGACCTACCATTATATTCCACACTACTAGCTAGTTTCTGGAGTTTATTTTCCAGTTTCTTCTTCTCCACCTGTTTATCCTATGGACCTGGTCCCTCTATTGACATTCGGTTTTTCTTCTCAATTTCAAGAAAGATCTCCTTGACTTTCTTTGTATGCCCCTCAAAAGAATAAAGATAAGCCTAAAACGTTTCCCACCTCCTCAATATCACCTAGAACCCAATCAGATATAATGCCTTGCCCATTGACCAAGAGATCTATTCCTACCCCTGACTAGGACTCCTCTTGAAAAGGCACTACCTGAGAATCTAACACAGAACCTTCTACTCCTAAATCCGCATCCTGAACCATCAACTTTTTATTAATGATTGCTTGATATTTGAAGATAGTGAGAGGCGCTACTGAAAGATCCCTGAAGTCATTGTCTTGAGATGCATCCAACTTTATCGTAAGTTTAACTAAGACCCAAATCCGGCCAACGCATTACCACTCTTAGATGTAACACATACTATACCTTTAATGAAAGTGAAATTTTCATTTAACAAAAAAAAATATGGAGAGGATAAATTGGGAATATGAGAATATTTTTACCTTTCACTTTGGTGGGGTGTGAGATGCCAATATTTTGTAAATTTCGATAATGTTTAGAACGTTATTTTCCTGAAATTCTAGCCTTAGTTGCTTTGAGTTCTGAACGGCCCTATGATTTCATATGTTTCAATTTCTTTTTTGAGCTAGGATGCATCATTTAGTTGAGCGGAAGATGGGTTTCATCTTAATAGGTGTATTTGGGGCTACAATAGAAGATCAAGGGAAATGAATTAGACTCTCTTAGCTTGGGTATTCCTTAATGGAGTCTTACTGCTGAAGCTGGTACTCTTTAGAGAGGATTAATGAATATAAAGTATAGACAGTTGAGAGCTATATGGCATAGATATGGATATGGGTGTCTGTCAGACTCGGATACGAGATGTAGGTCACGACAAACCCTAAAAAATAGTTTCAGGGACAAGGGAGGATTTTTAAATTTAAAATTTTAAAAATTATTTATAATTTAAACGTTATATGAATAATACTATATAAGATTCAAAAGAAAACAACTTAAATATGAAAAGAAAATTATTGCAAACATCACTAAGAATATATTACTAAGTACTGTTCATCAAACAATATAAATAAGACATAAATTAAAGAAAATAAACTAATGAAGTAATGAACATATCTTAATTCTATATTTTTTCCTCTTCCTTTTTTAAACTTCTTATCTAGTTGGCCTCAGGTAAGTGTGGCGGGGGTGCGCGAGGTCCTATGGGTGGTCCTCCCGAGCGCAGTATCTTGGACAAATATGGAAAGAGAGGAACCTCAGGGTCTTTGAGAGCATTTCTTCGCCCACTTCTCGTATTTGTGCCCGCATCCGGTCGGCTGTTTTAGAGTGGGCAGGGCTCCGAATTGATGGGGAGGAAATCAATGCGATATTGTCTTGATTGTAGATCTCCCAAGGGTGGAGGGCTTGGACAGCATGCTTTTTTGTTGTTGAGTTTATGTGCTTGTAAACTCTTTCATCTTCTTTAGCCCTCTTGTACTTGATCTTTTGATTTCCTCTTTTTATAAAATTATTTGATTACCGATCAAAAAAAAATCTATATTTTAATGTTAATCTTAAAGAGAGGTTTTTATGGCTCGAATTCAGCCTGTTGACACCCCTATTCCTCTATCTCTCTCTCACCCTTTCTTTTCTATTCCAGGGATTAGTAATTCCTCCTATTCTTTTTTTTTTTTAACAAATGGATCACGGTTCTTTTCCTCTTTCCAAAATGTGAATTCTTATAATATAAGTCACAGCATCTGTGTCTGAGGCGTGTCCGTATTCACACATTTTGACTCAGGACACACCTATTATCTACTTATCTTAAAGAATCCGCACAACATAGGTTGAGAGGGTTCCAATAGTACGATTATATTCAGCATAAGGGCCTTGGACCGTGGAAGGGAATAACTTTTTTTTTTGGGGATAAGTAAGCAAATCTTATAAATACTTTAGTAGAGATATCCATTTCAGGGGTGACAGTGAGCTAGAATCAGGTTTAGATAGATTTTTGGCACAGGTTCATGCCATGCTTTCTTAATTTCTCATTGTTTTTTTCTTTAAAGGAATTTACCACATACACACTTAAAGTTGCTACTAACATTAGTTAAATACTAAATGTGTTAATGTGTTTGTAGAATTTAAAAACTCTCAAACTTCATTTTCTCCCTTTGTCCAGTAAACTTCATTTTGTTCTTGTGATTCTTTATCATTGATTGGGGAAACCAAACTAATTTGAATAAGAGGTTTAAAACAAATCCAAAACAGAACTGAAAGCTAAAGAAAGAGAGGGGGGGGGGGAGGGGGGGGCGCTGTTCTAAAAAATTTTGGTTTCTTTTTGTAGGCAACCAATGTCATATCTCTTTTTCTTTTCAACGTTCTTGAAAAGCCCTAAATAAGAATACAATTTTTTTAGGTAGACTCATCAACTAAGCAAAAGCTGATCCTTCTAAAAGGAGAACTTTTTACACTGACCTACTCTCTCTTTTCCTCCAAGTTGATTGTTAATAGAAGGGAAGTTGTTGTAATTAAATCAATTTGTATGAGTTCTTAAACAGTCTAGTTTATAACAATTGTTTGAAATTGTATTTATTAATCCAAACTGGCATTTTGAACCCGTGTTGGATTTTTTCCTGTCATTTATCTTTTAAATTACTATAATGAATATGCGCTTCATTCAATGAAAAGAAAATGTCATGTTTCTTTTTCTTTTCATCTTTCTTGAAAAGGTGTAAAAATATAGTTTTTTTTAAGGTAGGCTCATCAACTAAGCAAAAGTTGATCCTTCTAAAAGGAGAATTTTTTAGACTGGCTTTCTACTCTCTCTTTTTTTCTCCAAGATGATTGTTAGTAGAAGGGAAGTTGTAATTAAATCAATTAGTATAAGTTCCTAAGCAGTTTAGTAGTTTAGTTTATAACAATTGTTTGAGACTGTATTTATCAATTTAAACTGGCATTTTAAACCCCTTTTTGAGTACCTGTTGAATTTTTTCCTATCATACATCTTTTAAATTACTTTAATTTCCGTTTCTTTCAACCCCCCTCCGGACGTGATTTCAACCTATTTGATTGAACCTGACCTGACCAGCCACCTTAATGTTTTCTGTTCTGTTTCTTTAACCTTCTGTCCTCTGTCAACCATACTTCTACTTAATATCTGTGCATGTATTGCTATTATTCAATTATCAAGAAATGGTCAATATGTCCTGATGAATTTTTTGTTCAAAAATTTAAACTAATAATGGATTATGAATTATTTATTTATTTCACTAGATCTACGAATCTCGATTCTTGGACTCCAGAGCAGTTGAAGATGATGAGTTTCGGAGGAAACAATCGTGCGCAGGTTTTCTTTAAGCAGCATGGATGGACTGATGGAGGTAAAATTGAGGCAAAGTATACTTCAAGAGCTGCCGAGCTATACAAGCAAATACTTTCAAAAGAAGTTGCAAAAAGCTTTGCAGAAGAGGCGGCTTTTCCATCATCACCCGTTACTTCTCAGTCAACACATTTAGCAAATGGACTTCCTGATGTCAAGGGTAAAGAAGATCTGAAAGGAAGCTCTTGCGAAAGACATGAAACTCCCGAAGTTTCTGTTTCACCTAAAGCTCCTTCTCATACAGTGTTTACCAGTTCTATTAAGAAACCTTTCGGTGCGAAGAAGACTGGAAAGACCGGAGGACTTGGTGTCCGAAAGCTTACTACGAAGGTAGATAGATCATGCTTTTACATGTATGAACAAATTTGTTATTAGGAAAAGTATTATAGTCTAATGTCTTGGAATGAAGGTTTTGAAGTGTATTTCTGAAATTTGTTAGTTATTGATCAACACAATTTTTGTCGGTGCAATTTTTTTTTTAAAAAGATATTCTTGTTAAATGTAGCCAAGTGAAAGTCTTTACGATCAAAAGCCTGAAGAACCAGCTCCTGTTGTTTCCACCTCAGCTAATAATACCTCAACATTGGGCTTATCTATTCCCTCTCGCTTCGAGTATGTAGAGAATGTCCAATCTTTGGAGACAGGTTCTGGAGAGACACGTGTTGTTGGCCATGTTGCCCCACCAAAGTCGTCAAGCTTCTTTGCAGACTTTGGAATGGAGAGTGGATTTCAGAAGGCAAGCTCCAGTTCCTCAAAAGTGCAGGTAAGTTACAAAGGCTTTTGCATTGAATTTCGAGTTTTGATGTGCATTAAAAATGGCAACCCAGTCAGGAGATAGTCACATTGGATTTCACCTCTTAATTGGTCATTCCAGTGCTAAGAAAATGCATACTCCTGAAAGTATGAGACAAACTACACTTCTAATCATGGAAATAAAAATCGCCGAAATAAATACGGAACGGGTGATACGTATAGGTATCGGTAGTCCCTTATACGATATTTATATTGATACGAAACTGGCGTTTATTAGTTATTTATGTTTTAATTAATTATGTAATTGTAATTGTGTTTGCTACTTTGTTTTTAAGTCGCTTCCCATGATTTTATCTTTGGTTCCTATAAGTCATTTGATTTTTAAAAAATTTAATTATTTTTTTCTTAAAAAAGAAAAATTAATATGCATCCCCCGAAACCAATACGTATAGGTTTCGGTTGGGACCGATACATCCTCCCAAACCTAATTTTTAATCATTGTTTCTAATAGGACAAAGTTTTCCATATTGTTGTGCAATTTGAATATTAAGATGTGGTAGTGGACTTACTGTTGTTGAATTCTTATTTTCTTTTGATTTAATTAGAGAAGTTGCATGCTTGTGGTTCTTGTGCCTGTTTTTATTTCATTTGTTGCCGAAGCAAGAAATTGTGAAGTATTTTGATTTCTTAACCATTTATAGTATTTTATAGGAATTCCGCTGCAAACAGAGAAACAAACTATTGCTTTTTTGTTTATAGGTTCCACAAGAATTTTATATTTACCAGTTAAAAACCTTTTGGGACATTTTTGTAGCTCAAATTTAAATTGTTCCAGGTGTCTCTCTCTTAGTCGGGATCCCTCGCGCCTGCATCAGGGTCTAGGCAGTTGTTTGATAAGATGCACTCACCTAATATGCTAAGGATCATTGCCCATGCGCGGATTTGACAAGGTGGTTGTCTGAGACCCACACAAGTTAGACTTTACATAAAAGAATGCTATATATAAATAAGGACGTTCTAGTTGGCGCCACCCACTACAACTTTTAGTGAGCGGCCTTGATGGAAAATGGACATGCGGTAGGTTTTTTTTTTAATCCGGGAAAATCCTTCCAAGGTGGGCCCCTTGAGAGATACGTGCAAAAAATCATCCCCAACAAAGATGTCTAGCAAGGATTAAAAACTTAGTTTCGGGGGCCGTAAAGGTCCTAACTGAAACCAATGCATATAGCCAATACGTATCAGTTTCAGGCAATATTTTTTTTTTAAATTCAAACAATCACAGTTTTAAAAATAAGGTAGTAGTCTAGTAGATGAGTAACAACATCTTCCATATAAATATCTTAAGTAAATGAATCATTTGCTTAAATAATATTTATATGTAAATAAGTTGTGTAACTATAAAACAAGGCAGGACACTACTGCCCACCTAGAGAGGCACCTAAGCGATGTTGGTCCAAAATAATTTGATCACCCATATGATATCAATTACAAAAAGCCTAAGCAACATCAACTTTAATATTATCTTATTACATCTCTCTTTAAACTGAAAGAAAACAAATAGTCTAGTGAATCAATAGTACGGATAATGATCCAAGTCAATCTTTCCATCCTGGTATTCACCTTCCAATTCCTCTAGATACTCTTCCTCAATCCAAGGTCCTGGAGTGCAAATGTCGAATCCTCCTAAACCTGCCAATAGTAACAATTCAGTTGAGCATTGACAACGCTCAGTATATATAAAGTCTAGCTAACAATATCAAAACATGTACACATGGTTATGTAGTATCATAAATAAGCATATCTTACAATTCATGGTTCAGAAACATGTAAACAGCATAATATCATTCATGGCATGTTGAGACCTGTGACGTGTGTAAACTTGTGAATCGTGTGCATGTTCATGCGAATCCCTGCAACCGTGTAATAATGCATGTAAGATGTTTCAATAACTCAAGTAACATGATATTCTCATAAATTGATATTCCGATGACATGTAACATGATATCCTTTGATTCAATGGCAATGGCATGTGACATGATGTTCTTGTCTTTGTGCTTGTGAGGCATGTGTCAATGCATGTAATCATGATAATCCTTGTGTTCGTGAGACATGTACTTGTAATACCTATCATGCGGTGAAACATGTGTTTGAGTGTCATGGTCAACCTTCATTTAGGTTATCCCTTAGATTCCGACATCACACCATCAAAACTCCACCAAAGCTGCTCTCACAACGATGGTTAGAGAATTCGGGATTGTTAATATCATTCTCTAAGTATTTGCCTATCTGAAATTTAACCACCAATACATGCATAATTACATATAATTTACATGTGAGATCATACAATGATATTTTATCATACATGGAACATAATCAAAATTCTAATTAATGTCGGAGCAATCATAAAATCATTATTACAATATCGATTACAATCATTAATCTCTAGATTCAATCTCCATTAAACACAAATTTCTTCCTCCAATTTCATTCATGTACAAAACCCCGAAAATCATCCCTTCATAATTTCAATCATACAAGCATAAAATTTTCAGAAAAACCAACCTGGTATCATGCACAATCATCAAATATCGTCTTCTAATTACAATCATAAAATCAGTAATACATCGAATCCAATATCCATTATCTCATTCGAAATATAACATGAAAACCCTCTTGAAATATGCAAACCCTACCCTTAACATAATCATCATGACATGAGAACATGTAAACATCAATTCATATATTAAAATACTTATCTTATACGTATTATTAGTTTAAAACAATATATAGTACCTCTCTCGATTGCTTCCCTACGATAAATCGCTTTTGAATGGCCTTGGATCTTGATTTCCAAGTTTTCTTCTTCAAGGCTTCTTTAGGGTTTCTTTAATCTATCTTGATTTCAAGAAGAGAATGTATTCGAATCTTTATCCAGGAAGGGAGCACATCTCAAGCAATGATCCAAGAAAAGAGATTCAAGATCTAATACCCGAGATCCAATCAATGGGGTATACGGCTTCACAAGCACAAGAGAAAATACGGTCCTAAGAGATGAGAGATTCAAAATCTCCAAGGGGGTGTGAACGACTTCTTGAAAGAGGGCTCACATCAAAGAGTATTCATGATTTATCAAAATCCATTATATCAATGATCAAGACCTAAGAGTTAACCACCAAGATCAATGAAGGGAGAAGGCGCACGACTACACAGTACACAAGAGGAGAGAGATGGAATTCACAGGGGTATACAGCTTCACAAGCACACGAGAAAATACGGTCCTAAGAGATGAGAGATTCAAAATCTCCAAGTGGGTGTGAACGACTTCTTGAAAGAGGGCTCACATTAAAGAGTATTCATGATTTATCAAAATCCAATATATCAATGATCAAGATCTAAGAGTTAACCACCAAGATCAATGAAGGGAGAAGGTGCACGACTACACAGTACACAAGAGGAGAGAAATGGAATTCACAGCCACCCGCAAGCCTTTGGGAGATCATGGCCATATCCCTACTTTGGTCATCACAGCTACCTCCTTTGTAAAAGATACTTTGAAAATATAGACAAACCCAAAACCCTTTTGGGAGTAATCGTATGAGAGAGGAGAGAGAGGGAATCAAGTAGCTCACGGCCATAAGGGTCTCACAAAGCTTTCTTCCCCAAGGGAGATTCTTCTTGCAAAAGATAATACCTCCACCATCTAATCTTGGTTCCTTTTATAAGAATAAATAGTATATTCCAATTAAAGTCAACCTACTTGTCCTTTTCAAGAAATATAATCTTAGATCCACGCATGGATCAAAGTGGTCTCACGACCTTGACATGGGAGCAGGAAGAGTACGGGCTGGATTTCTTTCAAGAGGGAAAAGTAGGGTTACTCTTGTGTACATCCAAGAGCAACCCTTTTATGGGTTTTTTTTTTTTTCACGGTTATTTCCTTCTTTGATGAGGAGAGCTCACTTTTACTACTTTTAAAAAAATGAAAACTCAATCATTGCAAGCCATTCTTTTTCCTTACTAATTAAGTCACGGCCATCATGCTCTCTCCAAGGTGATCTCGCGGCAATCCTCTCTCCTAGTTCCTCTTTTTATACTCTCCATCTAAGCTATCTTGTGTTCTCTAAAAGAAGGTGGGTCTTTTTTAAAGAGTGATGATGTCATGTCCAGAAAGAAGAATCTTTTGGGAGCTTAGTAAGCCTCGATTTTGGAAAGGATCCCACGGCCTTCTCTCTTGCAATCAAATGGCCACAAAGCCTTTTTATAATATTTTAAATATATATATATATATATATATAATTCATGCAAGTCTTTTCTTTTTTTTTTTGAAAAACTCATGTGCTCTTTATTTATTATGAAGATCTCCCCAAGGCTATAAATTCTTGAAATAATAATTCTCACTTCTCAAGCAAGATACCCATAACTAATATAGGGAGAAATTCAAATCAGAATTTAACTAGGGTGGCGTTTGGTAACACTAATCTAAATAGGTAGAGCTTATATGAAAATTGAGCTTAGTTGGACTTTAAATTGTTAAGTTGAAGGTTAATTGTATGTCTACATTTTTTGAAGTAGGGGTTTTACCCAGTGTTCAAAAACTCGACTCGGAAGTTAGCCGGGTCAAGTAACTCGGAAGACTCGAAAAAAACTCGACTCGGCCGACTCGGAAATATATATATGTGTGTGTGTGTGTGTTATAAAACTCTAGATAAATAAAATAAAATAAAAATCTAATATTTCAACAAGAGTATCACCAAATAACTAGCATTCATGATAGATATTAAACAACCCCAAACTAAAGTACCACTACCACTAATAAACAAAGATAAGCATCTCTAACAATTTGTGCCAATAATAATTTCAAAAAAAAATTTCAGCCAGATCAGACAAACAAATTCTTCCTAAGCCTTTTTCTCCAAGACTAAGTTATGTTGTGGTTTTGTTCTTGTAAAACAAAAAATGATCCGTTGTTGATCTGTTAATAACGAACAGGGTAGGCCTACTTTGTTCTAACCTACCCATTTGGGGTTTGTTGTAGACCATGCTATGATGGTTATGGAAGGCGGCCACCATGCTGTGACGACTGTGAAAGAAGGGATAATACAAGTTGTTGTGATTACTTTAGTGAAGGAAATTCATCATGCATGTGTCCCGTTAAAGACTCGCTCGAGTCAAGTTGATTCGAGTCAATAAACCGACCCAACTCGGCTTGACTCGTCTGAGTTTTCTCCGATTATTCATAACCGAGTTTTTCAAGCGAGTTGACTCGAAACTCAGTCGAATTGACTCAACCAAGTTTCGAGTCAACTCTTCGAGTTTTAGTACTATGGTTTTACCTCTTATTAAAAAAGTAGTTATGAGCTACTTTTTTAATAAGAGATAGAACCCATACTTCAAAAAGATGTAAACATTCAATTAACCTTCAACTTAACAATCTAAAGTTCAACTAAGCATAATTTTCAAATAAGCTCTACCTATTTAGATTAGTGTTACCAAACGCCACCTAGTTTTAGATCAAAAAAAAAAATCCTAATCAATTTGAAATCTAAATAAGAAAAGTCAAAGGCAAACTTTTCTTTATCTTTCTCTCTCTAACCCTAGGTCTCTAGTGTTTAGAAGGCATAAATTCATGAATTTGGGGTTTTAAGTGAGTATTAATAGGTTTAAAACTCCGAGCCCTCACATTTTCCCGCAAGAATTCATGTGTTTTCCCCTACTGTGTGGAAGTCATTCGATCGGATTTGCTATTGTGATCCAATTTTCATGTTCCAACTGAAATCGTTCGACCGGATTGGGGTTCGATCAGACGGATTAGCTATTGTATTTTATATTTTATGTTTTGATTGAGTTTGATCGATGAGATTCCCCTTTTTTTTCCTCCTTTTATTTTCTTATTTCCTATTTTCACATACCAATGGTATTCCTACTTAAACGTTTAGAGTTTTTGCATCCAAGTAACATCAACAAAAGGTCATGAATGACACAAATATCAACAATTGAATTTCGGGTCTCTACATGATGACTAGGTCATTTTCTAGACATCAGGTAGGGTTGATGTTGCCTAACTAGGGTTACTATGTATACATATGTGGATATATATAATATGCAGTTGGCCTAGGGTTTTCACATCTGGCTCCCCGTTAACGCCGGAACCGTTATGTAAAGTCCGTTACGTAAAGGTTTCGGTGACCTCCGATACCCGATATCGTACCTTTATCCATTTATCCCGAAACAAAACCGTAACGCCCGAAACCGTTACGTAACGGGCGTTACGCCCGATACGTAAAGGTTTCGGGCGTAGGACTGGGTTTCAAAAATCCCTAAACTCATTCTAAAACTTCATCTTTGCTTCCTCTCTTCTTCTCTACCTATTCTTAGTACCTTTTTTTTCCTAAAATCTTTTTGTTTTTTTGTTAATTAACAACTTGATTTAGAGTTTAATTCATAGATTTGAAGGAATCCAAGGCATGTTCTTTATTTCGGGTATGTTTCAACCCTCGACCCATCTAATTTCCTTATTTCTAAATTTTGAGCTTTATATTTTCTTTAAAAGTATCTTGTTACCCATTTATTATATGTTTTTTTTTTTTTTTTATTGGAATTTTTTGGATTTTTTTAAGCAAAAAAGAAAAAAAAATAAGTAAAGGCTGAAACCGTTACGTAATGGCGTTACGTAAAGGTTTCAGCTGTGTCCGTTACGGTTCCGAAACCCTTTTTTTAAACCTAGCTCTCTCTCTCTCTCTTGGCTCGTAGTTGCTAAGCTATTTTGTTTTTAATGTTTATTTTCCTTTAATTACTTTACTACACGGTAGTAAACTATGCTTTTAATTTTTTGCAGTGATGGCATGGTCTTTATTTTTACTTTTTTTTATCATGGTTTAAAAAATCTCCGAAACCATTACGTATCGCCTTGATACGTAACGGTTTTGGTTGCCCCCGTTACTTGATACCATACCTTTACATTGTTTTTCCGAAAAAAAATATGTATCGCCCGAAACCATTACATATCGAGCGTATCGCCCAATACGTAACGGTTTCGGTTGTAGGACTCGTTCGCCACACCAATTCATTATCTTAAAAAAATACGTATCAACCAATGCGTAATGGTTTCGGTCGTAGGAATCGTTCGCCATTACATGTTTTTTTATTTATTAAGATTTTTTGAATTTTTTTTAACCAAAAAATAAAAAAAAAGAAAAAAAAAAAGGCCAAAACCCTTACATAACGGCGTTACGTAACGGTTTCGGTCGTGTCCGATACGATATCCGAAACCGCATTTTTAAACCTTGTTTTTTATAGTCAATCTTTGCCTTTTTCACTAAATATGGATATATTTCATTTTTATATATTTAATAAACAAAATAAATTTTTGATAGGTTAGGCATCTTCGCCTAAGCAATGCATATGCTTTGTTTGGACACTTAGGGGCCATTTAGCATCACTCTTGGGAACAATTTTTTGTTCCTGGGCAATAGAAACGCAGAATTATGTTTGGTTGAAGTTGGGAACTGCACGTTTTTGAAGATCAGTCTGTTTCTAGCATGTTTTTTTTAGGAACAAAAAAGTCACTCTCGAGGAATGTTCCTCAAAAACGACGAAAAAAAGAGAGACCCTCGTTCGACACTCAAAAAAAACACTCATCCTCTCCTCATCTCTCCTCCCCGCGTCTACCTCGACGACGACCTACTCAAGTAATGCTTCTCTGCTCTTTCGCTCGCCATCCCTCCCTCTGTCTGTCAAGATTATCATATAAAGAAATTATAAAAAGAAAAAAAACCTACAACTCTTCTCAAGCCTCTATCCCTTTATGGCGGAAGCCGCGGAACAGAAACCCTCGAATTGTAGCATTGTTGGTATAACCCTATTATTCTTTTCTTGTGTTTTAATAGTGAGGGCTTGGACTGAGGCGATTTCAAGATCTTCAACTTGCCAATTGTTTTCTTTTAAAGGTGCATTTGGCAACAGTGAAAGAGCTGTTATATGTATATGCCCTCAAAAGCCAGAATCACATTATTAATTAGATTAATGAAATTGGTATTCGTATATTGTCTCCTACATGCATGACTTCTTATTTGGTATTCAAATTAAGTGTTTTCATATGATAAGAATACAAGACTCCTTATGTAAACATTGTAGAAGAACCTTGTTATAGTTGTGAACCATAGACAGGAAATATGGTTTTTCAGTTATCCTTGTAAACCTTAAATTGTTTTAAGCTAAGGCTATGGGTGTTGATTGGGCATCACAGTGTCACACTCTATTATAGCTTATACATGTTATGCTACTATTTGATAGTATGACATATCTCCATCATAAAGCATAGAGACCATAAAGCAAACATGTAAGTGTAGGGAACAAGTACATACTACATAGCATGAAAGAATCAATATGAGAATACTCCATGGAATGATTATTGTCAGTATCAAAGGGTGGTGGTTCTCATTGTATTGTGCAAATTGTCCTTAGACCTGAGAGGTATGTATTCTCTTATTCATTGTTGTATGACTTTGCCATTACCAAACGATGATGCCTAACCTAGGGCTGTATACAGGGTATGTTGGGTCATGCACATGATGTATGAAGAGATGCAAATGCTCAACAAGGAATCCACTACTTCGATAAGGAGAGAATATTCAGTTTATATTGTTTCTACCATGCTATCATCAATTTTGCAACTTAAAGTTCAATACCATAAACATACCACTTGTCTAGAAATGTATATATCATAAAGACACAAGAAATATAAAGGTTGTACCGATATCGTACATGTTTCAAGCTTACGTCTAATATTCGTATCTATATCATCCCAATATCATACCTATGCCTCAGCTATTTTGTACATATGTTGTGCCAATTTTGTGCCTATGTCATACTAATATAAATTGTACTTGAAACGTTTTCACTACATTGTAGTGCCAGCACTAGCACCCCACCTACTCCTTGCAACTACCTTAAGATCTTCATTTTCATTTGATTATTTTTCAAGTAATTTTTCCTTTTGTGCTCTGATGGGCGAAAGAATAACATCTGTACCACACTCCAAATGGATGTTAACACATTGATATCAGATCTATTTTCCAACTTGTGAGGGATGACGATACCGAATTGACATAGCATGGCTCACCCAATGTGGTCAAAATGTCACTTAGCTGACAACCTCACCTTGCTACGACCCTGAGCACACCAAAATAGTGTCTAGGCTGGCACTTGTTAAGAGTCTTAAGACAAGGCTAGTGCTGCCTAACCCTCATCTTCTAGGCACTACTGCAAATAGAGGTTCTCCTGCCGCACATAAAGTTAGATATGATTTATGGAAATATAAAAGAAAGAAAAGAAAAACATAAAACAAAACATTTTTCCTGAATAGATTTTGTCTAAGTTTTTTCTAGACAAAACAGATTATTGTCTACGGTTTCAGCATTTGGCTCTCTCCCCATTTCTCCAAACCATGCTATTTATTTCTCTAGTGACATTTTGGACAGATATATTTTTATATATTTTTTATTTTAAATTTTAATGATATCTAGTTTTAATAAATAAAATAAATTTTGGTCGCCTAGACTTCACCTAAGCAACACCTAATCAACACCTCACCTAAGAAGCCCCTATGCTCGCCTAAGCGTTGCCTGGACATTTTTGATCATAAATCGTTGACCATAGTTCGAAAACTCGGCAAGTCACCCAAGTAACTCGGCCAGTTACTCGACTGGACTAGATTTCGAGTCGCCTCAAAACTCGAATGAGACACTGTTTGCCGAGTTACTCGGGTGATTCAGACAAGTCTGAGCCGAGTTTTTTGACTCACTAGACTAGGTCAAGTCACAAAAGGGTATTTTTATCATTTTTTAAAACCTAAACTCAAACGCCACACTGTTTTTGCATCATATTTTTTGGGTCTACAAAGACAACCTACTATGGGTTCTGTTAAACCTAGTTTTTAGGTTTAAGGCTGTAAACAAGTGTACTTTGAGTTTTTTTAACCCAGGTTTTTCAAGTTATTACTTATATATTCCGAGTTGGACCTAGTCAAGTTTTTTTCAAGTTTTCCAAGTTACTCGACCCAGCTAACTATCGAGTCAAGTCGAGTTTTCAGGTTTTTGAACCATGCTTTTGACTACACTGGGCTTAATTGAGAAATTGGTGGGTAAGTTGGATTTTGTTGCTCTCTACTAATTTCTTTACCAAATGCTTACTTGCATGTATTTCCGTTCTAGTAGCATTGTGAATGTCTTCCTGAATCACAAATCCATTGAAATTAAGTGCTTTATGTAAATGTTAATCCTCTTCTACTTTTGCATTGACTGGGGAATTTCATCATTCCAGGGGACATTTTAACGAGCTATATTTATAATAAATAATAGCAAAAGAAATAAAAAATTTAGGGAATTAATTTTCCGGTGTACAGAAGGTCTCTATTTACTCCATCTCATGCTAACTTGTTAGTGCTTCGAAGTGAATGTGCGCAAAGTTAAACCTGTAAGTCCATTCTGAAGTATGGTTTCAGCAATCTAAATGGTCTCTTATTCTGCTGCATGCTGAGGACGTTATGGTTCTGGTTCTGGTTCTTTTACTTTTCTATGGGATGTAATTGCATTTAATATTATTATCCGATGCAGGAAACTGACGAAGCAAGGAAAAAGTTCTCAAATGCAAAGTCTATTTCATCAGCCCAGTTTTTTGGAAATCAGAACAAAGCCAGTGACATGGAAACTCAAGTTACATTACAGAAGTTCTCGGTACGTGTGGTTGTTCCCATCCCTTGTGGAGGGAGTTCTAATAAATACTTTTTTTTTTATCGGTGAGAGTTTTAAAAATCCCATTGGATCTCATCCTGTAACTAGTTTCAGTCTACCTGAGCTGATCTCACCTTATCAGTGATAGGATTATGAGAAAGAGAGAATTATTTTTTATAGATTGTAGAAGTTAATTATTTTACGTATTTATGACTGATCCATATATCATGCCTCATTTTTTGTAGAGTTCAACGGCCATCTCTAGTGCTGATCTCTTTGGTAACGATGTGGATGATTCCCAACTTGACCTCACTGCAGCTGACCTCATCGACCGAATCTCTTTCCAGGTACATATTGCAATGCGATTGTGTTCTGGTTGCTTATCTTACTATTGACAAACTGGAGAATTGAAATTGAAGGTTCTTGTTCTGTTAAAGAATTTTTTCAGCAAGCTAATTTCTGCTTTCTTGGGAAATTAAGATTTCAAGAACTTCTTAACACCAGATGGTATTCAGAACCTTGGATTGAGCTTGTGTTAACTGAATAAATTTGTGTTCCTTTTTCAGGCATCACAGGATATCTCTTCCCTTAAAAATATTGCGGGAGACACTGGAAAGAAGCTCACTTATCTAGCTTCCAGTTTCATAACAGAATTTCAGGATAGAGTCCTCTGATGATTGGGTGCATCATCATTATTGCCGTTATTGTCAGGATATTGACGTATACATGTTTAAAAAAATGTCTGATGAACTCGTGACAATACCAGCCAATACCTAGTAGATGATTCTTTCGGACGATTGAAATAAGATTTAAACTTGTTCAGTGGCTGCCTGTTGGCTGCGTCCGTATTTCTTGTAGTGGAGATGATGCTTCAAATGGAATATACCCTCTTTATGTTTTAATTTTAGTTTGTATTTTGAAAATCTTATGTCAGATTATAACTTTGGACCGACCCCAATTCTCAAGGCAGTTTGTGCTCTGTTTTTAGGAGAATTTGGTAGGGAGTAGAAACAATCACAGTGCCTGTTTTGTTTCAACTTTTTTGTTATAGTTATACAAAAGAGAAATTACATATTCTACAATATCTGGGTAGCTCAGCTAATAATAACCTGGTCAGAAGAACATGGCGGGGTTTTTATTCAGGCTTGGGATTGGCAATGCAGGCATTGTTTGAATGGAACATGATCTGTGTTGCCGATGATGAAACATGAGAAGCAGGTTTTGAATGTCACTGAATTGGAGTTGTTGTGGGTTATGAGATGACCAAGATGGGATCCATTGAAAGGTGTGATGTATCACGCCTTCACTTGAGCAATCTTTCGAGTTTGGATCAACTGGAGGTACCTACGAACAAAGGTGTAAAGAACTTATATGGGAGAATGCAATTTCCCTCATCTACTGCGGCACAAAGCTCTAGCAGTCCAAAGGTGTGTGACACAATACTAGGCTGAATTCCTGGGATTAGCCATCCAAGAACAGTTCTAAACACAACAGCTGAGGACTGAGGATCTTTATCCAATGGCGCACCCACAAGTCAACATTCGTATGTCCCTTTCAATTCCCTTTAACTGTGATTAAAAGGTTAATATTTTTAACTTTGGGTTTTAGAATTAAAATTTTCAAACAAATTATTAACTCTAGGGTTAAAGAGCAATTAAAGGGACTTGTCAGTGTAATGTGCGATTGGACAAGATCCAGACTCTGAATTCAGCCAAACTTGGCAAAAAGACCAAACCTTTTATTGCAATTTTATTGGAAATAAGGAGTTCACAGAGGGCCGTGCAGAAAACTTTCTTCCAGGCTGTTGATAGTCTTCTCTACATATGAACAACTGGTTACCAAAGACGAATTTATAATCACCAAAATTTACAATATTTTAGCAAAATTATTTCTTATCTTCAAACCTCGAAAAGTAAAATAGACATGTATATTCTAAAAATGCAATAAAGATATACCCTAGTAAATTTAAATATAATAATTACATTTTTTTTTCTTTCTTCTAGGAATTTTAAAACTGCAAAAAACAGTTTAAAACTCACCATTACTTTCACCTTTAAAATCCTCATAGTGGCATCCATTAAAATCTTCTCTTTATTGAATTTAAGATATACAAACCATAAGTATTAAAAAAAAAAAACCCACAAAGTCACCCTGACTATCCTGAATTTCCACCCCATGAGAACAAAATCCCAGATAGTTGGAACTCAAAAGAGCAACTTACATCTTGTTAGGAGAAATACAGGATGACTGATAGTCATGTAAATAGCTGGGTTGGGGAAAAAAGAAACTAAACAGCATAAATCATTCCTTAGACATGCTATTTAAACAAAATCTCCGGCTGCCACAGCATGATTTACAGAACGGGGGCTGAGCTTCCGGTAAGCACTTGGACGGTTGGCCTCTCTATCTGAAGAATCATCCTCCAGACGTCCCACTCTCCGCTTCTTCCTGTTCAAAGAGCCTTCACTATGGGACCCCATCATAACAGCCATTAATTTTATGCTTCGTGAGTTAGGCATGCTCCTCATTAATCTAAAAGCCTCAGTTCTCTTGGAATCCTCTAGAGCCTTGTTAAGTTGTCTTTTACAAGGTACCCGGTTCTCAGATCTTAAATGGTTACGTGGAATATGATAACTCAGATCTGCTAATCACACCCCACATAAACAATATTAGTTTTTTTTTACCAATACTAGTTGAAAGAATAATGGCAGCAAATGCAATGGAAAACAATTATAGGGTAAATGCCTTTACCTGGAGGCTCTTCAGAATAAATATCTGGGCTTGGAGATCTGGGCTCTGGTGTTTGAGGATGGATAATGACATTGTTTCTAGCTTTGTTGACCTCCTGACTGCAATTACTTGCTCCAAGTGGTGATGGAGTAGAGAATCTCTCAACATTGTTTAGAGGTTTGTTAACCTGACCACTGCAAGTACTTGCTCTACAAGGAATTGGTGTACAGATTTTGTCCACATCATCTCTACATTCCTTGAAGTCGCCACTGCAAGTTCTTTCTCCAGAAGAAACTAGTGAACAGTTTCTCTGCACATTATCTTTAGTTTCTTTGACCTCACTATTGCATATACTTCCACCACGAGGAAATGAAGTACACATGGTCTCCATATCATCCAGGACAGACTTTGGGGAAGTGTTGAGACTGTCTGAGTCTACACATAGCTTCTGCCTTTCCATTAAACTTGAAAACCAAGGTGAACCCTGCCTTGCATAGAATAGAATGTAGGCCTCCTGAGAAAGCACAAATTCTTCTCCAACCCTCTTCACCTACACAATGTGGAAAAAAAATAAATGTTGTCTCCAAGTAAGATACTGCTTTGTCATGATATAGGCAGTCAATGACTCCTAAAAGCTACTTCCAATCTATGCGCTTTATAATTCAAGTTTTTACAGGATTCAGTGATCCCAAATTTGTTAATAATGCTGCTTTAAAGGCAGGAAAAAAAAAGTCAATTGCATTGGACATGATTCAATTTAGCAAATATTACCTTCGAGTCGTCCAATCTGTACCATGTGTCCGGGGACGAACGAATGAAGCAAACGTAATGTCCAGACCAAGAAGAAAGTCCATTATGCACTACAACCGCATATAATTCATACTTCAAATCCACCTATGGAAAAATTAATAATAAGTAAAACATCAGAACTTGTTCATATAACAGAAACAGGAATTAAAAAGAAAGCAATGGTACCCATCAGATAATTTGAAAAGATACAAAGACAGTGGTAAACATAACTCACATGCAATTTACAGTCTATTCAACAGATACCTTGAATTTCCATATAATGAAACAATCTTGAAGTCAAAGAGTGGTGCCATTTTTTTTGGATAAATATCTAAGAATTGTATTAATATAGCTTCTGGATTGCCAAGAACTCACATCATTGTTCTGGCTGCTGCTAGTATAGGGCTGCAAGTCCAGCTCCAATGGGTACTTAATATACTTATCAATCTTCTCAACATAGGAGCCATCATTCTTGAATCTCTTCAAATGAAATGTCGCAACTGAAGGAGCCTGATCCAGCATAAGCTGTTTCTCTACTGACACTTCTTCCTTACAGTTTTCACAGGTGAATTTTGCCTCTGGATCTTCAATCTTTTCGACCTTGGTGAAAGATTTCAGAGCACTTGGAAGAGTATCCACATCTTCAATTTCCAAGCTTAGATCAATCAGGGGCTCAAAAGTGTCCGAACAGTGACCACAATTGCAACATCGAAGCTGAAATTTACAGATAAAAGTCAATAAATGATGCAGGAAATTGTATTTAGATTTCCATGCCCACAACTCTAAGAGATCGCCAAACTAAGTTTACATAGACAGTTAAACATGCAAGCTTTGTATGCTACAGATGAAAAAGGCTTCCAGCGACGGACAGGAAAGCCCCTATGGATGGAGATAAAGTTATTCCCGTTTAAACTAAGGTGAATAACACAGGAAACCAAAATCAGAGCAAGATACGTAAATCAGAAACAAATATAGTAAGGGGAAAAGGAGAACTGCAAATCATTTTTCAGCTCACACCTGGCTTCGGAGACGGCCACCAAATATCTGCTTCACAAAACTATCATCTTGTGAAGACAAGCACCTATCCTTTGAGTTTGAATCCAAACAGCTGCTGTCGAGCCTGTCCAACAAGCATTGTAGGAATTCATGGGCATCTTCCTGCTCAAATCTCGAGAAAGAAGAGGACAAATCTGGTAATTTCTAGGTCAAGAATCACAATTAGCAGCAGACTGTATTGTAATATAATATCAACCCTACTACATTACTAGAAAGAACAAATAATAATAATAAGAATGATATGTTTTGTAAGATAAGTCTAGTGCCATTGGACTTAATAGATTATATTTAACAAACATGGAATCAATTAAACACCCATGAAATTTCAATAACAGACTACGAAATTAAGACCAGACATAGAAAACACAAGTATACAAAATCATAAAGATTGGTGGAATTGGATACAGCTCATATTATCTACCAATTTGAAAGGTGAGATAATCCCTCCAGAGGAAGACAAAGAAAGTTCAATGTGGTCACGGAGAGCACAAAAAACACAGAACCCTTCACTACCACCTGCAAATTCCCCAATTTTCAAATCAATTCCACAAAATAGAAAACAGAAACCAGAAAATGTAAAAATCCTTAAAAGCACTAATCATTAAAACAAAACATGAATAAAATTGAGACGATCACGGATCTTACGATCACAGGGAGTTGCATGATTTGAGGAACGAAGCCCCTGCACAAACGGGACTGTGTGAGTGAAGCATTGTAGAACTGCATTAAGAAAGCAAGTATTCCCAAGATTTGCAAGCCCTGCACCCTGAAAAAAGCCAAAAAAAAACAAATGGAGAAATTCAGAATCAGAAAAAATTTTAAAAAATAAAATTAATAAAAATAAAATAAGAGAAAGAGAAGAACAACATACAATCATAGAAGGTTTGCTTTCTCCATACGAATTCGGAGAAAACAAAGAATTGGGTTCCTCAAAAGAAGGCCAAATCGATGATGTCTTGGAAGAAAACCAGGGTTTGATATCTGTTAAAGAAGGCAAAGTCGAAGAAGGCGATGGCGGGTCGTCTTGAGAGTCTTCCGAAGGAGACGAAGATAGAAAAGCCGAGTGACCGTCTAGGGTTTCTAGAAGCGGAGGTGGAGACATGGAAGGCAACAGATCCGCTACAGTTTCTTCAAGAGGCAAAGAATTATCTAGGGTTTCGAACGAAGAAGATGAAGCTGGAGGAGGCGATGGATCATCGTCTAGGGTTTTGGAGATCTCCGACTCCATTGAGACTGAATTTGATGGGTTTTGGTGATGGGAGTCTAGGGTTTCTTCTTGAATGAGGAACGAGGAAGGAAGGAATAAGAGATTTGAAATCAAGGGATTTAATAATTAGGGTTAGGCGAAGAAGATGAAGGAATTTTGGTGGGTTTTCAGTTTTCAGATTCGGATTTTGAAAATGGAGGGAAACTTCTAAGCCGCCATTTTTTCCTCTCCAAATCAAAAACAAATTTCAGAGAGAATGGGGGGAGAGGAAGTTACTTATAATTCGACGAGGCTAGGGTATGGGCGTAAATGGGTTGAATTCGGGTCGGTCCGGGCCCAAGTCCGCCCAATTACCGAACTGAACTGGTTCTAATCGGGTTCGGGTCAAGGCGTTGTTTTGTTGTGTTTTTTTTTTTTATATCAGGCCGGGTAGTCCAAGTATAAGTATAGCCCAAGCCCTAGGTAGGTTGGGTTGGCAATTAGTTGGGTTGGGTTGGCTTATTTCGGGTTGGGTAGGAATAATGCTTGCAACGAACTTAGTCCATTTCTAAAGAAGAGTGTTAGCCCTATATTCTGGGCTTCAGTCAACCAAATATTTTAAAAATATTCTATTAAAATATTTTTTTAATGTTAAAGCATACATTCTTAAAAAAAAATTAGGACACTTGGTTGATTGAGGTTGAGAGTAGAGTAACTCTCATCATTTATAAATAAGTTGAAAAATAAAAGCCAAGTAAATAAATAAATAATAGAGTAGAGCGACTTCTCAACCCCAAGTTGCTTATTTAACTTGGGATAAATAAATAATAGTTGAAATTATAATAGTAATTTTATTTAATATTATAAGGGAAGTGATTTAAAACTCTCGAAAATAGATACTATCAAGAACTGGACCGTTTGATTGAAAATCTAATTGAATCAAACATTAAGTAGGACCCACCATTTAAAGCATGTGCATGGGCTGGTTAACAATCTATCATGCTCGTGAACAGCTCGAGTTCGCTTGTTTATTTAATAAACAAGCCAAGCTCAAGCTTGATTTTCAAGCTTGTTTAATTAACGAATAAGCTTGAACATCCTACAACTCGGCTCGGCTTGATATCACTCTTACTTGGCACATATTGGATTTCCAATCCAGTGGTCCAGATAGTATCGACTATCTAAAGTTTTTAATCACTTTCCATATTATAATAACAGTTAAGTTTAATATTTAATAAGTATATTAAGTACAAAACTATGTATTTAGTAATAATATAACTACTTCGGGTTTTGAGATTCAAACCCGAATCGATTACAAACGGGGTGAAATTAATGAAATACCAACCAAATCAAAACCCGCAATCCAACACGTCAAAGCACAGATGGGTTTGGGCGCCATGAATTACCATTCCTGCTGTTACTTAAGAAAGAAAAGTTGTGGCATGTTTGGTTAGGGTCTACTTTGAGCTTAGATGGAAAACCTTACAAGTGTCTAAGCCCAAGCGTGGTCCACGATTTTGTGCTGTGGTTAGGACATCCACCCCTTGAGCTAAGTCTAAGTGGGTTTTTGTTAGAATGCAAACAAGAGCGAGCCCGCAAGTTAGTTATTTTATTTTGAACACAGCCTACCTACACACCAGGGATTTGTCCCATTGGTAGTGTATTCCCTGCTATGGGGGGAGCTACCAGGTACCATTCCCGAGAGGGTGGGAGTTTGTATATACTCTTCACCCCGCCCACTACTGAACAGATACTAACACCTAACCGGCATTGCGGCCTAAACGTACATCTCCGACCCAAAAAAAAAAAAAAACACAGCCTACCTAATTTGAAGTTACAATTAGTTCCTCTATGGTGAACACATGGAAGTTCGGGCCTTAAAACCCTATTGTAAAGGGCTCAGGCTCGGGACGGGCCTATTCAAAAATCAAACAAACCAGGCCCGAGCCGAGCCTATTGGCACCCGTACGTGACATGTGTTTTGCAATCCGACGGTTCAATGTTCAATCCCATGTGAATCCTTTGATAGACGAGATAAAATCAATTGGATCGGACAAGTGAGTTTGACAAATATTACTAGTATAATAATCCCTCAAAAATTAAGGATCATTTGAAAGGGGAAAAATAAGTATAATTATTTATTATTTATTTTTATTTTGGTTAAGGAGGGTATCCCAACCCTGACAAGGAAGGAAATAGTCCCTTTCAATATAGATAAGGAAGTATATTTTCGTCATTGTACTTGTTTCATTTTTTTATTTTATTTTTTTGGTCACTATTGTACTCGTTTCTTCACCTCCAATGAAATAATCAATATCCTCAATTTTTTTTGTAACTTTTTTAAAAAGATGGTCAAATACTCAAAGGGTTAACTTAACCGTGGATCTGCACATGCTCTTGAACCGTATTTTGTCCAACAGGTTTCTTGAAAAACAGTATACATTTGAATTTTCATACAAAGGATATTATTATTAGGTTTTGATGATAGAAAATACATGACTTTTGCCCCCCAAGAGCTTCAATGTGAACAAGAACCAGGCACGGACCCCACTGAAGCTGACATATAACTCCTTTCCCAAGTATCAGCTGGCGCCGCATCTGCGTGAGGGACATGACGAGGATTCTTCTCTCTTTTGTCTCCCCTTATCTGCTTCAACGCGTGTTTAAGGGCAGGCATCAAAGCCTCCATGCACTCCGCAACCGCATTTGGATTCCCTGGCATGTTGATGATCTGAACATAGTATACAAAACAAAAATAGAAAGAATAAAATTTTCAGTGTCAAAAGTGCCATGCTGTTCCATTCCATAATGCACATTATATTACTTCCTACCATCCCTCTTCTCAACAGATGGCTACCTCCCATTCTCCGAACTCCAAAGTTGGGATTACCTTAAGTTTCCCACAGGATAAAATTTTTACAAACGGCCGCAAAAATTGCACCATTTGGTTAATGACTACTCTGATAAGTGATATGATGCTGCCTATCTAATCAGTTCTGTCTTGGGCTTGCCTCCAAAATGTAGTTCATGAACTGAAGTTTTTTGGATAAAAAAATGATAATGTAGTGATGAAGTTTGAAAATATTGGCTCCAGGAAAAGAAAATAGAGGAGAGGCTAGAAGCAAAATATGGTAAGGACAATTCAATAATATATCATTTATGTGTGTGGATTAATTGCTGTTATGATTCAATGAATTAGAAAAAGTACCACAAACAAACATTTCAGAGGTATCATTTTGATAGCCATATTTTTTGGCACTGTTTCAAAACATGAGCTGGAGCAGATGGGCTAACCAGTTACCCAGACAACAGGCCCCTCCGGATTTCAGTTTGAACTAGAAAACTGGCAGACTGCTAAACCCAGACAGATTGCATCAAATTGCCCGGGTCACTGCAGAGGGAGGGTAGCTTTGGGGACAGGAAAGAAAAGGTTCAGAGTTTTTGAGAGAGAGAGAGGACAGTTTTTGGGCAGGAAAGAAGGGTTCTCGGTTTTTGAGAGAGAGATTTCCATCCCTGCTGCTGCCGCTATCAGAGAGGGAGTTGCAGTAAATCTGGAGAGAAGATGGTTGGCTATTAGAGAGGGGAAGGAGAGAGGAAGAAAGAGGAAGAAAATGGGAAAATGTATCTCACCATGATTTTTCAATAGTATCTATTTGTTTTATGCACATCATTAGGGTTTTTCAAAGAATTTTTAACATTTCCCTATTTCTTCTATTATTTAAAATTTTGATATTTCTTTTTATATCAGCTTACGTCATCAGGGCTGACCCGGCTCGACCAGACCAGCCAGTCTAAGCGGGTCATACTGAACTGCTCATCTAGTTGGTCGACATCTGATCCAAGTTTAAAACCTTGTTCTTAGGAATGTTAATTCAGGCGAAGATACTCTTACCAAAGAGGGAACTTCAAGGCTCATGTTGTATATCGGGATGCTTTTTCTAATTTCTTCTTTCATTTTGATGTCTCAATTTGCCATAACAAATGTGTGTGTGTGTGTGTGTCCTTTTCTACTCATGGAATAATAAAGTATCATATTTTTCCAATTTATTCATGAGTTGAAATTAATTTCTATTTTTACTACTAATAATTTACCAAGATGAGGGAATGGGTGATCATGGTTAGAAAGACCTGATTTGGTGCGGAAAATAGAAAATTCTTCAATTTTTTTAGGAGAGGAAAGATACTAAGTTGGCCTTACCAATGTTGATCCTCTTATCCCAGCTGCAGACCGTGAGAGCATAGCAAATGGAGTCACCTATTACCCGTAAAAGAAAAGGTGAGATTTAGTAATCGAGACATAAAACTGAACTTCTAATTGCATGCAATAATGGGGAAAAATGAAAAAAAAGAAAAAACGCGAAGAAATGAAATGTCATTTTGTTGGATGGGTATTAAAATTGACAGCCAGTGTCCCGACCACACATTTTTGTGCATAAATAAACAAATATTGGGACACAGTAAATGGACACAAAGTCATCCTGTTGATGAATACATGCATACATACATACATTAATACACACACAGGATCGCACTGACATCACACATAATATATAGACGGATATCCCCATGCAGGCATAAGTGGTTATAATATGACAAACTTGTCTACTGACGCATGTTAGTGTCAAGCTCGGATACAAAAGATAGATTTTGAGATAACAGATATACTAGTCCATAATCCGAATGACGAATATTATATTAAATAATAATGCATATCCATCCTATTCAAAATATAGGAGTACCTATGATTACATAAAATTTTGAGATCAATAAAATTTATCCTGAGGGAGAAATTGTTTAGGTGATATTTTATTGGCACTCTCTCATCTCTTACCAGGTTCCTTTGAACTTTAGAATTTCATTAATGCTTTTTGAAGTAAAATCAATCGTTTTACCCTAACACGTGTGAGAACACGCACGCACACAATACACACATGCATATGAATTTGTGTGTGTTTGTTGAGTATATAAGCATTAATACTCAAATCATTGTTGAAGACAAGAAAGCAAATATATAATAGCTCCCCCAGAGTAGCATGTCCACGTGCCCTACACTAGTGCAACATGAAAATTTTTTAATCTTCCCTTTTACAATGCATGCATTGTATAAATTATTGGATAGCCAAGGCTAAAACCATTGAATAATGCATCACCCGTACAATATGTATATGCTCACAAATAACCTGGGAATGGTCTAATAATGTCACAAGTGATTTTCTTGAACCCCATATGTTTAGTGGTTGGTACCTTGAGACTCTCTTGCATCATAACATACAGAAGACCAGGTGTTTCTTTCTCTATCAAACTTTTCGTTGCTTCGGGGGTAACATCTCTTGGGGTGAAGCCAGTGCCTCCTAAATTTGGAAGTCAAATAAAAAAGGAAAAATGTAAAGGCAAAAAAACAAAGAAAAGTCTACTCTATTTCAATCAAAGAAAAGGAAGAGTGGAAAAGCAAGAGCCTAACCAAGGGTAAGAATGAGGTCCATTTTGTCAACGTCGCTCCATCTCTGCAGAACATCTTTAATTTTTCCCACTTCATCTGGAACCACAGCTGCCGCAACTACCCTTGCCCCCCCTAACCTTTCTGATGAGGAATTTACAACAGAAACTGCCCTTGGACCGCTGCAAATAATATACACAAATGTTCAATAAACAATGTGTAGCTCATGTTCATCTAATCGAATTTTTGATGCACATAAAGGAAAGAAAACAGGTATGGACAGTCTAGAATCAGTTTCCTTAAGCATAGAAATTTATTGGATGCTAGGGTCTTCTAACAAGATGGATAAAAGAAAAAATGGACTCAACTCGGGGATCGGTCTTTTGATTTCTGAGTTTTGACTCAATCAAATTAAGAGAAACTGACCGAGTTTGTTAAGTTTCAGTTAAGTCAATCACTGTCTCAAGCTGGACATCAGAAAACCGAAGACAAAACTTAGTATCCAGAGCCTCAGCAAGATAAGTTTCCTCATTCAAGTCCTAAGTTAATTAATGAGTTTTTGAATGTTGTTGCAAAGTATCTAGTGCTACCATGCTACACACTTAACAAATAGCAAAATCAACTCTGCTATATTTACTTTAGCACCAACAAAGTGACCCCTTTGAAACAACGATCCAAAGAGGTGTATCTAGATGCATTTAGTTTGGATATCAATCTTTTTATTCTTTTTGTTCCTTATGGAATTTATTATGAGATAAAAAGTAAACAGAATAGAGTTTTCCCAAGTAGAGAAATTAGCTATTTAAGCTGCTTTTAGTCAAATAATCAGCTAACACATTGGCACTTCAAAAAGTATAGCCACAGTACTGGAACTACGAAGTAACGATGTCATCTATAGAATTAGTAGGTCTCGAATGACTCTTCAACTTCCATGAACCCAGTATATGAAATAGTAGAATTCTAACAAAAAACCGAAACATATTCAGACTTTGCAAAAGAGTCTAATTCAGTTAATTGGAGCCCTAACTGCCAATTACACTGGACAATACCTTGAAGATTTTATATTGGTTGTTTCTAATGATGCCTGTTCCCGCTGGACTAGATTACCTAAATAGCTTAGTTTGATCCACTCACTTTTTATATCTACCCCAAACAAGAGAGGTTTACTTTAGAGATCATTTTCCTCAAAACAGAATGTATTAAACAAATCTAAAATCATGAAAACAGTTAGGAAAAACCAAGAAAAACTTCTGTTGTAGCTCTATAATTGACTTTGTACTTGATCATGCAGGGCTAACTGCTTTCCATAACATGATTTAGTTCAGAGAGCCTAAAGTGGATGTTTTATTATAGTCCCCTTCCCACCCTCTCTTCCGAATATCATCACTAATACAAATCAAGGCTATACATCACTTATTGTGCCTTCAGAATCTCTTAGATCTTTTTCGACAGTATGTATATGTCGTCCCAGTGGCTTATGCAGAATTTAGTTTCTAATTCATTCCTGCAAGCATAAAGCATGTTCATAAATTAGAAATATTATCTATGGAATCTTTTATAATGTAATTTCTTGGCTTATCAGGAATATTATTATTAAAGTAAGATAACTACACTTCCTAACTTTCCATCTCAGTTAATTTTGATGGGAAACTTAGATAACAAAGATTAGTTTTCTATCAATGTTAAAAGGTTTATGTGATTTTTACACTGACATTTTGAGATTTTTAACCTACATTTTAGATTGGAAGATAATATTAAGAAAAAATATCAAGTTAATCAGGGTACAATTATGTAATTATACAAGAGGATAACATCCTACTTTGTGATCTTGTTAGAAATCAATTTATAATACTGTAGAGTATGGATAACTTTCACTAAGGTGTGAAATTGAATTTGTAGCTTTTCATACTGCATTGGGTGAAATGGAAAATTCACGAGTCTAAGAGATTCATCTATCTCATGTTTATGAAGCTTGAAAGCAATATATGGGTTAAAGAGACAATGAATCAAGCTTCTCCTTACAAGTTTTCCATGCTATCTTTTCCTTTTCTTCTTTTGGTGGGTGTTTTTCCCCTAAACCTGTACATTTTTTCCTTAAAAGAATTTCATGCTATCACACAATGAATCAAACTTCTACTTATAAGTAGTAGAAAAAGGGCTAATTAAAAAGGATAAGAAAGCTTCTCAAATGTGCAACCAACGCATATAGTTAGCATGAAAATCTTCAGTCAGAGTCTCGGAGATCATGATTCAAATTATAATTTAAAAAAATTGTACATAAAACCCAGCATACCTCCTATCAGGCCCCACCCCCGATGCAACAGTATCACTCACAGTAAGAATCGCTACTCTAATCTCAGTATCTTGAGATTCAATCACAGTTTGTTTGTGTGATGTACTTCTTTGCATAGCAGGATCGGAATCTAATGACAAAAAATTCTCACCCACAGCAAAATTGCTTATATCAGAAATTATAATGGCTGATACAGAAGTTCCGGCAGAAAGTACACTGCCTGTAGCTGGCAACTCCAACATCGCATTTGCAGACTTCATACTGAGAAGCCGACTGCTCATCTGGTGACCAGTGCTCTCGGCAACAAAACTGAAATATATCAAGAAAAAAAATGTGCTTGGTCTATTATCTTCATGCAATTTGCAGTGGCCTACAAATTTGAATGCACTCTGAACCAATGACCACACCAGCCGGTCAGAGTCATTAGACCTCTCAACCTGGGAACCAGGCCTTAAACCGGGTTGGTTGGACTTGGACCCAACCCCAAAATGCACTCAAAACCTATGACTCAGATAGTTCGACCATATTACCATTCAACCAGGGCATTTCACAATGACTAGTTGAACCTGAGTGATTAAAAAGAAAAAGGAAAAGAAAGATTTCAGCTTTTTGCGAGAGAGGGAGAGAGAATATTTTCCATCTTTTGAAATGTTAAGTTTTTATTAAGATATTAGATGATGTCACCAGACAAACTCAGGTCAATCTAATGGTTCAACCAGATTGACCCGATCAGACTCCCTGCACGGTTCGATCTCCAGGGAACCAGGTCAGGTCTTCAAACAAATGAGATCCAACTTTTACCCTGGATTGCCGGACCCATCATTGACTTTCCACCTAATAATGGCACGATGAAATTCTGGTCGGACTGAATCCGTCTTAATGGGCTGCACAAGCCGAGCATGCAATCTGTACAAAGAACAGAGGAATAAAGAGGACAGCCATCAATATATGTACAATAACTCTATGTACTCATACCACTACTCAAGCAATAGCAACTGAAGAAGAGAAAACATGATAGACAGCATTGTTTTGAAGTTTTTGCAACCTCAGTAGGTGAGGATTTGCCCATCCAGAAAGACAGCGAATGGTGGGAACAATGAAGAGATGGAAACAAACTAAACAGCTCACTGGATTTCCAGGCAAACCAAATGCAAGAATCTTCTTGGCTGCCGTTTCCTCTGTTGATTTTACAAAGATCTCTGCAAATGTTAAAGGCTTTCCGGGTTTCATGAGAACCTGAAAAGGGGATCGGAATTGAATTTCACCAAGCTAAGAAAAAAATATATGGTACAAATAGTTGTGCTTCTATGTACTGAACCTAAAGATACCAACATCTGCATAGACAACAATACATCCCTGCTTATATATTGCACCTCCAGGAATTAAATAACGGAGGATCGCATGACAAAACTTTGACAGAAAGCTGGAAAAATACAAAGGTGAGCATCAGTCTACCCTGTTGAAATATATTGTCCCTTTCTTTTCCAGCAAAGGTTTGACAAAATCCCGGTCCCCCATGGAAACGCCTCCAGAAGTTAAAAGAATGTCAATCTCTGAAGAAATGGCCTTGTCCAGAATCCTCTCAAGATTTTTTTCATCATCACGAGCAATACCAAGGTCAAGAACTTTGCAGTGCTGTTGTATTGTAGCTGCCAGTAGCATCGCACGATTGGAGTCCCTGATCTACATAAGATAGCAAAACAAATATCTCAATTTTCAAAGGCAACCTTGCAGTAGATCCTAAGGGCAGGCAACGGAAATACAGAATAGGGTGCACTTGGTGCACATGCAGGTTGAGGCACACCATCTCATAGCTCCCATCTAGGAGGTTTTGTACACCAAAATCAACATGACCATCAACTCGGCGTTCTGAATTCATTTTGGAGTGAGCCTTACTTTCCTTTCTTGGCATTTAACAGAATGCAATAGCTCAGACAGTTAGGATCATCTGATCAAGTTGGCTCTTGGAGCATGAGATCTCCTTACAGAGATCTCCCAAATTCTGTGTTCAAAACACCCCTTGAAAAATTGCCACTTGTACCCTTAAATTATCAGTAGGCCCCCCTTAAAGTGTAGAGGTAAATTAAGAATCTCTCAACCCTAAATTCAGCCCGGAGAAATCCATTTCAATGTTTAATGCTACCATTGCCCTAAAGGTAATTCAAATTTACAATTGTTTTACAAATATCCAGTACCTGGCCACGACTTAAGCACCCTGTTGTTGGCTCTACAAGCTCATCACCTGTGGAAAGCACTGCAATTGTCGGGCTAGGATATACCTACATATAAAAAGTATGATATACTCTGATAGTCTGATCCCCTGGCTTCTTCCAAATACATAAATAGCCAAAAGAAAAGAAAATTAGTAATACCTTCACCATCATTACACCCACAGTGGCAAGTAAACCGATTTCTGAACTGCCTAGTCGTTCACCGGACCTTAATACCAAGGCATCTTTCTCAATGTCAAACCCCTAACAAGAGAATAATACACTTCAAATTTTATTACTAGGAAAACAAAGACGAGAATATTAGTATCCAGGAGTCAGCTAGTTGTCAGATATCGTCTGGCATAATTGAACAAAGAAATTAAATAGAAAGGTTGAATAGGAATAGCTTAAATTGATCCCAAAAAAAAAAATGAAAGCAAAAAAAATCTTAAACCAGGATAAATTCAAGAGTAATCTGGTAAAAATTGGAGATAAACTTCACTCTTTTTCCTTCCCCTTTTAGTTCGTAATTTACTTCAAAAAAGAAAATTAGAGGAGATCTAATATAATGGGTGGTGCACACTGAATTGGTGCATGGAATCAAAGCATTACCCAAAAGGACGTAACAAGTCATATCGAATCATATTGACCAATCTGCATGTGTATCAACTAAATATTGATGCATGTGGGTTGAAATTTTCTTAATAATATAATTTCTTAAACACTTCGAGTAATTTTCATGCATATCATATTACATGTCAACATTAATAAACGGATCGTACATTTAGTACTTGTTTAGGCGTGCAGGACCTACACACCATTCATTATGGATGTCATAACCATCCTTCCAATGGACTTTTTCTGCATCACTATCCATACATTTTATTTCTGACCATCCGAAAGAAAGTAATAGATCAGATTATCTTATACTGATTGGCCTTATGGTCTACCTACAGGCACCTAAGATTTTTTCTTTGCACAAAATACGAATAGATGTTCGTCATGTTGCATGTTGGAACTGTCATCAGTATCTCCTTGCTTGTTTTCCATAACAGTTACCTATATTATAATTACACATGGCTCGTAGGTCATTATAACCTGTCCAATGAAAACAAAATGTTTTCATTAAGCAAGCAATTGACTCTGACTATTTTCACCAAATAACAAAGCAAGTAATAAAAATATACCACCGGACGAATATCAACGCCTTGGCTAGTTTGCACCAATATTCGGACTCGCTTTGATTCACCTGAAGCATCTTTTATTTGTTCAGTGTCCTCAACTTGCACAACAGCGTCAGCACCATCAGGTATAGGTCCTAAGGAAAAAAATTGAATCATTATGTGAACAGAATTTTCACATACAACGAAGGGCATGTTTTTATCAGGTCATGCAAAGAAAGGCATTGATTTGCACAAATAGTTTATGGTTATTTTGCATGGCATGGGAAAACCAAATTTATTTTTCTTTCTATTCTTTATTATGCATACTCATCAATCATAGTCATCCTTTTTTTATCGGTAAAGTTTAATAAAATTCATTAAAAGAGAAGAATTTACAAGTTGGTGGGGGGATGAGAAAAGTGTTGTCCAAATTTCAGGATATATAAACAGTAATATGTATATTCAACCTTTATTTACTAAACTTTTAGTAACATCAATAATTAAAGTAAACAATACAATACTTAAATTTCTGTTACAGTAAACAAAATATTAATTCTATCTTTATTTACTAAATATTCTGTAATAGATATCACTTAAAAGTTACAGAATAAATAATAACTCACTGGTTTCAGGATTGATAAGAACAGCAGATCAAGTCGAGATGAACTCTTTCCTTAAGACAGATTTCGCCCTTCACACTAGTGCTTACGAAATTCAGACGTCTATCTCTCAGGATAAAATGATCTTTTCACAAGCAGAAGAAGCACTACTATCTACTTGTCCAGCGAACCAAAAACTAATGTAATATACCTCTCTGGAATGACATAGACTCTGTATGAGGAATAGAATGCACTGACCCAGAATTTTTCAAATTTTGAATAACTTTAGAAGGATTTGTTTATAAAGACTATTCATGTCTTTTCGGAATAAGTGAAGAGGCACCTATTCGGAATAGGTAAGACTGAACAGGTTCATCCATTTGAACCACCCATTGGTAACAATCAATTAGTCGGAAAAGATTAATTAAATAAATTTTGACCAAAAAATAAGCGGACACACATATAAGCCCAAGCCTAAGCCCGGCCCGGCTCGGTGCGGGGCAGGGCGGGGCGGCGGCGGCGTGCGCATGTGTTGGTTCTACCATTGAGCATGGGCTCACTCCTTTGCAAATTTGGGTGCCCAAAGGGCCCAACATAAAGAGCCAATTCTTGCTTATATATACCACACAAAGGATTCATATTTTTCCAATGTGGGAGTATTCATTGTTACCAACTACTCATTGTCATGTTCAAATGACTCACTTTGAATACAATTTCTCATTCACCTATTAATGACTTTGATCAACCAAATACATGAGATTATTCTCCACATGGAGGTGAACACATTCTCACTTGGTCCCACCTAAATTTTTGCTCAAAGTTTGCAAAACTCATGTCCTCAAAGTCATTTTCTTCCAACAAAAAGTTCCCATACAAATTACTCACAAGCCGCAAAAAATTAATTGACTCCATTTGTGCATAAAGTTTGAGGGTGATACCCCTTTAAACTCAGGGAGATGAGAAATCCAGTTGTGGAGGTGCCATCCCACATAGGCACAAAGTTTAGGCAAGGAAGATTCTACTCCTTGAAAAATGCGATTGTTTCTTTCCATCCATAGGCCCCAACAAACAACAACTTGAAGCATACTCCATAAGATGCAATTACTGCCTACCTTAATCCTCAATTGTTTTATGCTCAACTTGAATAGCCAACCATGTAGCGCTTCAGCATGTGAAAGAAATTGGAGTGTTTTCAAGTTTACACACACAAATAAGAGGAACATATTGGAACCAACAAAATTGCATGACTTGGTGTATCCGAATGAACTTGCATTTAATGAAGAATAGTACAAGTAACAAATTGAGGGATCCAGAACCAACTATGATTGAGAAGATCTTGGCATTCCCAGATGTACCTATAGCTGAAGCAAAAGATGGTCTTCAAGGTGGAGACCCTCTTCCAGTGAATCATCAGAGAAGGAAGATGAAGACCATGATGATGATGATGATGATGTATTTGATTGGTTAATGAATCCAACCCAATGAGTGAATATGGAGTGATTTTATTGTAATCCTTTTTGTTGAATGATGAATGATGATTTTTATATTTTGATGGTTGATATCTTGTGTTGATGAATAATGATTGAATAGGAATTCGAAGTTTGATGTTTGAAATTTTCAAATTGAAATGATATTATCAACGTTTTGTTGATTATCTACTAGTTATTATGCATTTTAGCTATTGAGGTTGTTAGATAGATTAGTTGGTGTCATGTTTCTATTTTTTTGTAATTATTAATTTTATTAACCTGAACTTAACCCCAGTCGAATAAAAACTGCTGAACCCGAACTTTGTTACTATGCTTAGAACAGTCCACACAACATAGATTAATAATAATCAAAGTATAAGAGAACCAAAGCTACTCAATTAAAACAATAGTAAGACTTTTTTCATCTCTTTGCTGTGTTTTGTTTTAGGGGGTGTTTACGTATAAAGTCATCTGGACTCAGTCCAGGGGTTTCCTTTATAAGAGCGAGATCCTCACCATTCACTGGGCAGCAATTGTGTGTCATAGATAGGGAATGCTCCTCCCTAGTTCTTCTTCTCTTTTTCTTCAATACAATTTCAATAATAAATTATAAACATGTGGATAAATTACTTTTCTTACCAATAAATTTGCATGACAAAGGTTATTGAAGAGAGATGGCATGCAAAAATTACAACTTTATGAGCTAAGGATGGAGACCAAGAATAAAGAGACTCACCTCCAGTTGTTACATATGCAACAGTTCTTGGAGTCACTGTCACACCGACCCCATCATTTCCAGCTCTTGATTCAGTAATTATGGGATATTCACCAGGCCCATCTGAAGCAACTACTGCATAACCATCCTGCAATAACCATCTTTAGGACTTGCACACTATCAACTACTTAAGCAGATGCCAACAGCACCACAGGTGCATGGAAAACACCTTGTTCATCAAAGCTTATAAACATATTAAGCTAAGATCAGTGGTATTATGATTGGATTTCAATTAGATGAAAGAAGCAGTAAAAACACAGAAACTTCATGCAGAGAGCATCATAGATTCCAGAACAAACCAGAAACATGTGTAGAGATATTGCAATTGTAGGATCTGATATTACAATCTAAACAGCTAATGCATGTGAGTTTTAAAAAAGAATGCATCGTGTCTGGATACTCTGGACTCGTGAAGTCTTACTTTATCTCTTATGAGGAAATATATGTCGGCCATTAGATAGACACTAAGGATGATATACCAATGAAGTGTGACACCATTCCACCATTTGATGGATCCCATGCACCTTGAGATCTTCTACGCAAAAAAAAATTGACCCGATTAAATAATCCGAACCATTAGAAGGTTAAAACCATCTAATTAGGCTAATTTTCTTTTAGGATATCTCCAATGCAAGATCCATTGATTGTGGAAACCACCTGCTTAATATTCCACCATATGAACTCTATAGTCTATACCATAGCTACTTCTCATTATGTGCTATCCAGAATACACATCAAGTTTTCATCATGTTTGATTTTGTGATTTCTTAATTTGATCTAAAAATACTAGGGAATGCAAACCTCATATTCCTTCTCCATCTATTTCTCAGCAATGTGACATTAAACGAGAGAAGGAAAATGGAATGGAAAAATAGCTAGAACATAAAACACTAAGACAAAAGAAGCATTAACAGATTCAATCCACGTCACCCTCCCCCTCTACCCACATGCACTTTGTTCAGTATAATATAAATGTTGGATGACTCATTGATGATTGAACTGATAATGTGAATGATCTAGACTTCTAGTTATACTAAACCAAACCGATTTTAATGAAATATTGTCTTCTTGGAATTGATGAACTAAATCAAAATAAAACTTTACAGAGCCTTTTTTTCGGCAAAAGAAAAAAAAAACGGATAAGTGACTGACAAAAGAAAGACAAAAACAAGATTTTCAAGAATGTGACTCAAGGTTAAAAAGTAAAAAAAACATGGGTGAATCCGAAATTTCGTGCAAAAGGGAAAATCAAGTCTACATGGTCTCAGTCTCTCCCTCAAAACACATATAATTACATCAAGTAAATTATCTTGGATATATTTATCTTTGAAGCAAATTAAATCAGTTGTTAATTATTTTCCAAATCCTCCATATACCAATGTATATGTTCCATTGAAACTTTCCTCCACTTTAAGTGGGAACCCATACCCACTATCCAAATAGCTTCAAGATAGTCAATTTTGGAATTTATACAGAAAACCCAAACCATACCCATGATTTTTTTCAATCGAAACAGCTCAAAAGATTTGGAGATTAATCAAAATCCCATTAACAAAATAAAATTCAAACATTTGGCTGTAAACACTATCAGTTATTTCGATTCTCGAGTGACAAAAACTGGGATTGATTAAACAAAGTTAGAGAAATGAATTCACGATTAATTGTTTGGGTTTTTCGTTCTTCACCTTGACTGAAGCTCGATAAGGAGGTAAAGGGTCGGGAGCTCGAATATCTTGGGCCAAGATCTTGTCGAGAGCGTCGTGAAGCGGCACCGTTATGGGTTGAAGGCGCTGAGCGACGCTGAGGACTGTATGGAGAGCGTCTTCCATTGACAGCGTCGCCGGAGGAGGGGACCGGAGACTACTGCCTCTGCCTGAACCGGAGGCGATATCTTCTCCATTTCCTCCCATTTGTACTGAAAAAAACAAGATCTTCTTCCAAAATCAAAAACTTAAAACAAATTAAGTGATTATTCTTCCTCCATTCCCCGCGAGGTTTTGCCGAGGAAACGATTACCAGACCAGAATGTGTTTTTCTAATACCATCGACGACTACTCCGAGACTGGTGCATATCCCTCTAGCTGGAGGCTGAAGGTATGGGTGGGTAGGGCAGGGTTTTACTAAGCCCTGCCCTAACCCTAGAGGGTCTGAACTAGCTGGGCCCAAGTCCGAGTCAAGGCCTAATAGAAGAGAATTTTTTTTTGAGGAATGCTAGCCCTACTCTCAGTCAAACTCTACTCCCAGACTCCATCAATCATTTGTCCATTATTGATGAGAGATAGTACTTTAACCACCATAACTGATTTGATAATGGATAAGTGGTTGGTGGAGGTTGAGAGTAGAGTTTGACCGAGAGTTGGCTTGGCACGCCTCTATTTTTTTATACACCATCACAACCGAGACTCCTCTCATTTAATTCAAATTTTGGTTTCACTCTCATCAAATTTTGTATATTTTCAAGGCACTAGTTTTCATGATTAAAAATCTCATTATAAAAAAATTGTAAAGATGTTGTTATAAACTAAATTATGTCAAATCTTTAAAACTTTTATTAAAATAGATTAAGATATTAGTTTAATTGAATCATATTTTGAAAGATAAGTCATGTTGTTCATCGGTGAAAACCATATTTGTTTGCTAAAAAATTGAATATCGTAATGTTAATTTAAATTATTATGGAATAGTACTATTTGGAGATGAACACTTATGGTAATACATTAATTATTGATATACGACTTTTTTTTTTTTTTGGAAACGAGGGTATCCAGGCCTCTTAGAGCACCTAACTGTTCCCTCGGGCACGTGCAACACCTCCCAAGCCACACGCACCAGGTAAGACGAGATTACTCCTTGAGGGTGGCCAACAGAGGGAGGGGATTCGAACTCAAGACCTCCACTTCTTGAGGCGTGGTCCTGGCCAACAACCCAACCCCCTATTGATATACAACTTACACCTTTCATTCAACAATCTCAAATGAAATGATGAAGGGAAATGGTGCCGGTGGAGCCTCGACCTTTGTACCTACTTTTGAGTTTTGACTATGTTTTTAATTAATAGGATAATAATATATCCCAAATCTATAACAAGTTCTCCATATTAGTTTGCTTCCTATAGTATGACTTTTTAGGGACAATTAGGTATTTATTTTCACATAATAATTAGGTACTAGAAATGAAAAAGTGTGTGTGAGACTCACATCAAATTAACTTGTCTGAACAACTTACTTTAAGAAATTATCAATCTAACTGAATCACATGACCGTAACTAATATTAACGGAATTGGAGAATAAGACCGTGCTAATCATCTTCCCCAATCTACATACATTCATCCAATGTTATTAGAACCGGACCGGTCATCAAACTGGTTGAGTGGCCAGTTCTGGGTTCGACCGGTCTGATTCAACCGTGTCTTTTTTTTTATTTTTTATTTTTAAAAATCAATTTTTACCCATATCTGACCGGTTTTGACCACCGGTTCCTGATTCAACCGGTCGGTTCCCACGGTTTTCACTAAATAGCTCGTTTCTGAATGATGCCCAATTCTAAGGGTTTTGGGAACCGGTTAGGAGACCGGTTCCCGGTTCTACTGGTTCGACCGGCCGGTCCGGTCCGGTTCTGACAACACTGCATTCATCATTTGAATCCTTATATTTAATAAAAATTTGCTCATAAAGTATGTATATTGTCTTTGCCCAAACACACACGTGTGCATATATATATATATATATATTATGGAATACAAGTGGATGTGAAGGGCTAGGCCAGACTAGGTAGTGCAAGCCCCTAGCCCACCCTTGGTTAGGAGGGCCTTGAAATATTGGGCCTTACTGGGCCTCAGACTTTTGGAAGGAAAAATTTATCTCTATTGTGGGTTTCAAAGAGTCAGGTTGGGCATCCTCGCCGAAGGGATAGATTGAAAACCCTAGGTAGCGGTGACAGTTTATGACCAAATCCCTTAACCCGACCAACTATTCATGGGCCATGGTTGAAGATTTGGACCCCTGGGTTGGATTTGGGTTATTCTCTCTAACAGTCCATAATTAGAACCCTCTATTTCTCTCTAACACTCCCTCAATTAGAATCCTCTCTCCAAACCCCATGCAATAGTACCTCTACTCTCTTCATTTTTTCATTGTTTTAGGTAATTAGTTAAAATGTCTATGCTTGCAAATTGACTAGGATTTTATTCAATTATTTCTATATGATTCGCATGCTCCATTCACTACAAGAGCTAAAATTGCTTAGGCCACTAAAAAATCCAAAATATAAGAAATACAAAGGATATTAGAAAACTCAAAATCTAAAAGATGAAATTTGAATCTCACTGGTATGCAAGAACTACCAAAGACTTAATTCCATTCTTGGCGGATACATGGGCAACCTTGATTGGTGCAGCCCCTACCTAAATACCTCAGTACCTCAGGTAGGTCCATTTTCTATTCATTAATAATTGTGTGGTAATATTTTCTTTCATTATGAATGAATCAATGTGTATTTCTCTAAAAACAATTCCTTATATTAGCTTAGGTTTAAGAAGTAGGTAACCATCATAAGATGGAAGCTAGGGGTGCCTAACATCTTCCTCTTACCCTAGAGTCCCATAATTGATCTTATCCATTAAATGTAAGGGGTTCTATTTTCCCTCCTAAGAGTTCAAAATATATAGGTTGCGACTCTCAATAAGGCAGTTAGCATCATTCCGTTCTCTCGAAGGGTGGAATGATAGTAAATTTCTACCGCTCATAATTGGGTTGAGTTTGACATCCCGAACATTGGCTAGTAATACCTTAGTTAATTTAGTAATAACTATAAATCACTATGTTCTTAATATTTTATTAAATATTGTTGTAAGGGATAAAATTCGTAAAAAAGAGTAAAAAGAATGGGTAAAATAGGAATTTCTCATGCTAACAAATTCTAACAATTTAGCCGACATAAGCCCACTTGGGCTATGTGCTGGCTCTCTTGAGTGTTGTCTGACAGGTGACCTCATCATGACTACACAAGTCATGAGGACTCTAAATGCCTATAAATAAGCAAGAATCACCAGAAAGAAAAAAAGGATGGGGCGGAAGGCAAGAGAAAGGGCAGAAGAAGAAGAGGAAGATGGAGATCTGGGAAGCTTAAGTCATTCACACCCCTACCCCGAAGGGCTATATTCCCTCAAATAGGCCATGTCCGCCAGATGCTCTCCCTGAACGGTCACACTGCCACTTGCATGACCTTGTAATTGATCATCTGTTGAGTGCAATCATACTTGAACTTGTGCCTGACGCTGTGAATAGTGCCAAATCCGTTGTCGCGTTGTCTGTTATGAATAGTGCTGAGCTCGTTGTCCGTTGTGAGTTGCACAAGGTACCCGTTGTCTGATGCACAACGTATACGTTGTCTGTGCCTTATCCGAGCTACGTTGTCTGAGCTATGTTGTCTGAGCTACGTTGTCTGTGCCTTATCGGAGCTACATTGTCCGAGCTACGTTGTCTGTGCCTTATCCGAGCTACGTTGTATGTGCCTTATTCGAGCTATGTTGTCTGAGCTATGTTGTTTGAGCTACGTTGTCTGAGCCATATTCTTTGTGCCTCCTGAGTTACAATCTCCAGAGCATAACACCAGAGCTCGTCCTCAAGCGCATATACCTAGTGACCTCACGATAAGTATCTCTATACTATTATGTTCATGTGCTTGTGCCTTATACTGACTTTATCATCGGAGTTTATTTCAGGGTGCACACCCGCCCCCTCAGACTCATTCACAGGTGGAGTTTTGCTATTATTCCTCTACCAGCAAAGCAGCTACAGACGTGTGGCTTGTACGAGATTTTTCCCTTTCAATTGTCATAAATTATAGTATAATCAATTGATGTATTTAATAGTTTTCTAAACATGTTAGGCAAGCAAGCTAGGATCGATGGGCCCCTTAATGGTTGGGTTTGAATTTATCTTTTTCAATCCATTTATAAATGGGTTGGGTTGATTGTATTCCTACCAATGCGAATCAAATGCGTTGTGACTCCTCTATGCGGTCGAAGATAGTGTTAATGGATTGAGACAATGTTGTACACTTCAGCCATTTGAGTTTTAATTCAAGTTAGTTGTTTAACTAGCTTGCATCACACATAACTTAGATCTTATAGGATAATATATGCAAGTTCACATAATTGAAAGATTTTTTTTTTTTGGTAAATTCTTAACTAATTTAAAATATTGATTGGAATACATGCTTCTATGACTCTGTAAGAATAGAAGGTTTGGAAAAAAAAAAGGAAGCACAATTGAGGAAACCAACCTTTCACCTGAAACAAGGGCCAATTGGTCTGATAACTTCCAGGTTGTGATAAAGAAAAAACTCTAATTAGGTATTCATGGTAACTTATGTATAGAAAAGTCGATTTAGGAAACCATTCGTGGAGTTCATATTTAGTATACAAATATTGGGTCCCGTGGTGTCATCTTTGGCAACCTCTCAGTCCAACAACATCAACAACGTCTCCTTTCTATGAGAGTTAGAAGAAGAGGAATGACATGAAGATTATTTCAACTTTTAGTTTCGGATATTTCCATGGCCTAAATTTGACTTCGTGAACCATTCAACTGCCAATTCAGCTTCAGGCTCTCCATTTGTTGAAAATTTAGAGACAAAATATCCTCAAACTCATATTTTGTAATACAGTCAAATTTACAAGAGTAAAATGATATATTATAAGTTTATTTCACACTGATTTCTTTCTCAAAATGACTTATCTTTCAAACCATTCATATGCTCATATGACATCGATCTCAACCCCCATTACAATATTACTATCCTCATCTCCAAGAAGAGTGTTCACTGTTATGAAAAGAAAACTACATAAATATGATTCACAAAAAGAGCCATTTTTCTTTAGCTCTTCACAATTTTTACACTTTTAGTTCTCATTTTCTACCTAAGATTTGTTTCCTGGTGTCTGGAACTCTAATAACTATTAATTGTTGGGATTCAATTAATAACTTGTTAAACCTAAACCATATTATTTAATCCGAGATCTAGTTCATGCAATTGGACTTCTAGAATTCATAATCAAATAGAGATGGAGACTGAAAGAGATAATCACATACCAACTCGCTGGAATATCCTTATTCTTTTCTCGGTGTGACGCTAGACTTTTCGTACTGCGCTTGAGAAAAGATGAGAGAAGTCTTCCATTTTCTCCTTAGGTATGATTCAATGGGGCTTCTAAATAATGTAAGAGAAAAGAGGGACTTCTCATTTCTTTATATACCCTTGGAACCCTACCCATCATAAGATCCAAGGACTGAGAAGAATCACACCAAAAATCTAACGGTCGCCAACCCTGACCATATTTGTTAGCTTTAATAACACTTATGGGTCCATGTTCGATCACGTTTCCTTAGTGGGGCCCATTAACCTTATTATTCTCTATTGACATCATACAATCCAAGTTTTAAAAACCTAAGGATTGCGCCAAACCACATGGGTTTTATTTAATATAAAGAACTTTAGCAATCTCCCACTTGGTCCAAGCAATCCTTAAATGAAAATAAAAGAAAAAGACTCATCAGATTGAACAACCTTAAAACATGAGTGACCACTCTTTTATTTTTAAAAAAATTGTTGTTGAGAATTAAGTGTTCTTTTAACTTTCACTCTGATTCAAAAGCACCACTAATGGTGATCATGGAAGCATATAGCATCTACTAGCATTCATTACTATGATGCAAGTCACTCCATGGTTAAACAGTTAGTAATACTAATATTTCCGAGCGGAACTTTATGGTGGCTTAGTATGATGTGATATAGACAGTACACAACCTTATGTGATCAAAATGTGTACGTCCAGAAATTGTTCACGCTACATGCATTTAAGCATATGCATGTCATTCTGATACTTTATGGCAACCTCTATGTAAAGTCCATCACCTTGTATCCAGAATGAAGGCCTCAAACATGGTGCCCAACCATGTTCAGCCTAAGCAACTTGAGAGCTTTGTACGGGGCTCTTGAGCAAACTTGACATCAATGGCATCCACCATGTGAAGTGTAGAGACCTGCATCTGAATTCCCCATTTCTATTTAATTTAATAAGGATATATTAGTTTTATGTTATGTCATTATGCATGTGTTAATTATGGCTAAGCTGTGTTGAGTGTTTATATTGGTTAAGTGTTGGAAATGGTGGAAAAACAGAACATACGATCGATCGCAGGAGACCTACGATCGATCGCACTCAGTGTGAAAAACTAGGGAAATCTCTGTTCGGTTTACGATCGATCGTAGGAGAGTTACGATCGATCTTACTAAGTCGAATTACCTGAGAAATTTTCTGGGTAGTAAGCGACAGATCATCATCAGGTGCGATCGATCGCACAAGGGAGCTATGATCGATCGCATAGTATGTGCAATCGATCGCAATCACACGCAGAAGTTTTAAAAGGGTTACAAAATTCGGAGTTTTTAACCCCCTAGGCTATAAATAGAGGTTCTATTTCGAGGGTTTTAGGGTTCTAATTAACTTTTCTAAACTTAATTTGACAAAGAGGGGAGAGAAAACCTAGAGTTTCAAAGGGAGATTGCTCAAGAAGGAAAGTTTTGTTTTGAAAAGAAGAAGATTGCTTGGAAATCAACCCCAAAGCTTCAAGGAGCTTCATCTTGTGATTTAAATCTAAGGAAATGATCCTAAAGGTCGATATGCTTTCTAATTTGCTCTATTAAGTAATCTCTAATCTTAAGTATATTTGATTAAGAGTCTTCTTGCATGATTTTCATGGAAATGAGTATATAATGATGAATGGGGGATTCTATTCATGAAATGAAGATTTTGGTATGTGTTTAAGATTATAAGAATTAATAGCTTATGCTCTATGCTTTGTTAATTGATGAATGGATAGGAAATGGTGGAAGAGAAATGGTGATGAATTGAGATTGAATGAATGGTAATGTGATTGGTATATATATCTTATGGTGATGTATGCTTTTAATGGAGGATGAGTTATATGAATTGGAGGAAAGGTGTTTGTTCTTATGTGTGAATGGAAATGAAATAAGCTTGAAGTTAAGAAATGTATATTGAAAATAAATGAATTATGCTGAGAATGTTGGATATGGTTCTTATGCTAAATTATGTTAAAGATGTTAATGATGTTTTTCATGTTAAATTATGCCCTATTTATATTGAATGGTGATGAATATTCGGGTAAGCCAAAACTTAGAGGAAAATATTTCAAACCGGGAATTCTCTAACTATATAGTATGAGACAGTATAGTGGAGTTTTCATGGTAGGAGATCAGAATCTAAGTGATGACCTACTCGAATGTCAATTACGACACTCAAGCACATGTTTACTTGCATGCTAAGTTTATAAGTCTCATGAGTCTCACAAGCATGCATGCATGACTCGAATATCTCACAAGCTCATAAGTATTGGTCAGTGGAAGGGATATAGAAGCTCATAAGAAATAACTCGCAAGCTCATAAGAACTATCTTGCAAGCTCATAAAAACATGCATCATGTAAGATCAAGTCTAAGAGTCTCTCACGCTCACAAGTCCACACGAGTCAAGATGAAAATATGATATGTCTTGCATGCTCTTACGCACTCTGATTATATGTTGACGAAATGATTATGTTATTGAATATGTTCTAATAATATCAAGTTGTAAGTTAGACTGCTTATCCGCTTAGTGTTTTCAATACTCAGTTGACCTATTATTGTCGGCAAGTTTAGAGCTGAAGCCGATAGTGGAGCCTTGGATAGAGGGGGTGTACGGAGAAGAGGAAGATGATCTCTTCACCAAGGAAGTGAGGGACCTCGACCAGTCTCTTTATTGTTAGATTTCTTATTCGTTTTAAGAGAATTGTAATAGACTTTAGATGATATTGCTTAGAGTTTATGCTTTATGGATTTTAATAATGGTGGGTTATATTGGGCAGATTACATATGTACAGGATGGTTTTGTTTATAACGAAATTTTATTATTCTCATTTTTAGAGACTCGTGTTGGTATGCCTTGTATGTCTTGGGATTTAAGCAGGTTTAAGAAATGTGGGGACTCAAGGTCCCATTTTGGTCAAGGTGGGATTTGAGGTCGTTACATGAAGTCCATCACTTGATGTCTTTACCTTTTGCACGTATAGTTCAAATACATAACAAAATCAAATGATGCATCGATATTTCATTTGCATAACCATAACAATTCGAGAGTGCAAAACAATGACATGTAAACCATATAAATGACTAGAACATAAAGCAATAAACAAACACTCCCACTAAATAAAAGAATCAAATGACTCTAAAACTTTCATAGGAGTGACAAGTTTTTTAAAATTTCTGATGGAGAGTCCTTTAGTTAACGGGTTCACAATCAAAACCACAAGCAATGGAATTCAAAAATTTTAGCTCACTAATGAAATTTTATGGCTAATTGGCCTGATGCAAGGCCTCAAAACATGCAACATATTCTCTATCCACAGTGAATGATGCCACCAAGGACAGCTTGGCACATCTCAATGAAACAATACCACAAGCTAACAAGAACACATAAATGATGTGGATTTCAAATTGTCTTAACAAATAGAAAATACAGAATCCGAATAACTAACAACTTCTAGTTTATTACATCTCTTGTAAACCAACATGAAGTCCTTTGAGATAACCCCAAAAATCTAGAAGTACGATCTCTGGTCATCTTGATACCCAAAATATAACTTGTCTCCTCATATATCTCATATCAAAATTCTTTACCGGGTATAATACAAAAATTATAAACCTGCTCCCATTGACCTTGAGGTATATGCACTGATCCAAGTAGATCATTATTTCAAGTTTACCATTCAAATTGTCACAAGAGTCACAATTACCCTGAGATAAATCTACCTTCACCTAATGACCGAGGAATTAACAGGTAATGAGATTAGTATCCAAACAAAATATATTTTCATAGACTTTAATTCCTTTTTTATTGCATCCAACCACTCAAGAGAGTCCTCACTATTCACAACATCTAGAAAACTGGAAGGATCTGTTAGACATTATGCCCAAAAAATTCATTTAGATTGTAAGATTCTTATTGATTAATTAATAGAGACATCTTCTTTATCTATTGTGAATTTATTATGGGTAATTGACCATGATCATGAGATGATCTATAAGATATGAGATATCGACAAAGTTCCCTAAGATATATTGTAGGAAAACTATGTGATTGGACTATCACATGCTGATATAGCTTTCCAGTGCCTTATACCTTATATAGTCACAGCTATGGGTGAAGTTAAGCACTTCACTTATATGGCTATCACAATGTTAAGATGTTCTCAATGGTTAAGATATAGTTTTATTTCAAACTATTGTAGTGGAAACTATACATTAGCATATGGGTGCTTAAATGTACATTGACTGATTGCATGCAATGAGAGACCTCTTGCATAAACATACTATCAGATAGTTGGTCTCTCATTCATATTGAACAGTTTCGATGATCCTTAGATCTGATGAATTCATTTATAACTGAGCAGTAATCTGACTGTTTTGATTGCACCTAAGTGCTCTCTAACTGAGGGACTACGATAAGGTGACAGTTGGATAATCAGAAAATTGTTCGAGTCATGATGAATCTCAAACAAGAAATCCATATTCATTAAATTAAGAGATTATCCAAGTTCCGGGTAAGACAATCGATTAAGCTTAAATCCTACGTAGGTGATTTTGAAATCAAACAAGTTTGAAATATATTCTTACTAAAATATATTATACCTAAGAAAAGTTTTTCGTAAAATGTTTTACATGAGAAAAGGTTCTGTCGCGACCCAAAACCCACCCTAGGAGTTAGAGTGAATCTCGGACGACTTATCATGACTTACATGACTTGCTTGACAAACCAACCTGCAAAATACCTGGAGCATATACAATAGAGGACAAAAAGGCATAAACATAACTACAAAGCACATATATACATGATCCAAGTTTTGAACAAAAATAAGAACACAAAAGAAAATGCGGACAGGTCCGCCAAAATACATCCATCTAATCTCTCAAGCTCACACCCACAGCAAAATCACTCAGAATCTACCACCTAGTAGTAGCCCTCGACCTGAGGTTCCTCCACAAGTTCCTCGACATACTCCTCTTCCACCCATGGGCCAGGAGTATAGATATCAAATGGAGCAGCAGCTCCCTCAGTACCTGCCGACATAAACGTACGGCTGAGCATGGAATACTCAGCGTGTACCAAATACTAACCAACAGTCATAGCATAACAATAGCGATATCTAAAGCAGGAAGCGATTCATATAATAACAGGAAAGTAAAGCAGTTTATATTCATGCTTGCATCACAAAAAAGCCGATAAAACCCTTGGAATCATCGTGCATTTGACTTGACTTAAAATACTCGTTTCGTACTTGAAAACTTGTCTTGTCTGTCTTGCTTGATCTTGTCAAGCGTGTCATGTCATGCATGCTTGCTTGAAATTTAAACATGCTCATGTACTTGTGAGATGCACTTGAGAGAGAAGGGAGACCCTTCTTTCATAATATGCACTTGAGAGGGAAGGGAGACCCTTCTTTAATGAGATACACTTGTGAGTGAGGGGAGACCCCTCATGGAAGGGAGGGAAGTGTAAACTCCCTCCTATGCGATGCTTGTTCTTGTCCTCTTGTCAAAAGCAAGGTAAAGCATATTGTAAAATATGTCCCACCTTTAAACCGTATTCTTGAAAATACCGATAAACCATGTCATGCATGCCGTGCTCGTGGAATTGTGTACATACTTTCACTTGAAATTAAATATGACATTTGGGGATTTCAACAATACATAGACTATCCATAATTGAGTAAGAAAATGTTCATGTCATTTAGAGAAAGCGAGTAATCACACTATCATAACCCTAGCAATTCCATAAACCTTCAAGCATGCATTGTTGATTTACTACTCATTTTCTTCACCTTAGCATTTCATCAAGCATGTGGTGTGTACATAATTTGTTAAAGCCTACATCATACTTTTCTAGGTGGGTTTATATTCACAACATACATGTATGTTTATTATTGGTACAATGCCCTTCCCATTCCATTCATCACGTCATCCACACGGCATCCATCGCCCAACATCCATTCTCACACCACATCCATTTATCTCTCATTAGGTTCATACATTAGGCAAAACAAAGAAGAAGGAAAGAAAAATGGAGTATGAACTAGGAGGGTAGCAAAAGGTACCGACCTTGAAGAAGCGAGGAAAACCCTCCAACACGCGCGTGGAGTTGTTGCCCTAGCTTGGAGAACGTGCTCCTCGCTTGCTTGAGCCGTGAACTTGAAGAAATCTGAGCTTGAAGATGATCTGGGGTAGCCAAACCTTTGATTTCCTTCTCAAGTTGGAACCCTAGGTTAGAAAACCTTCTCCTCTTCTCACTCTCTCTCAAATTGCAAGCTTGAGGGTTTATGAAACCCTCAACCCACAAACTTGGGTTTATATAGCAAAAGGGATGGTCAAAGGCCATCATACCCTTAATGATCTGCTTAAAAGGACCAAACCAAGCAAATTCGTAAAAGAGCGGTCGACCGGTCATGAGGAGCGGTCAATTGGTCCAAAAGACCCTCTCTGGAAAATAACCTCATACAAAATTAATACGATAGCGGTCAACCGGTAGGTGAGCGGTCGATCGGTCATCTTAACGGTCGAGCGGTAGGCTACCAGTCGATCGGTCCTTGGAGCGGTCGACCGGTTGGTCTGTGATCTGCCTATTTTGCTGATTTTTCTTATTTTTCCTACTTCGGTGTTTTGGCCATAACTTTTGATTCGTTTGTTGGATTTTGACGATCCAACTTGCATTGGATTCGTCTTTCGAAAGAGAACATTCATTGGTAGTTTAGAATTTCCAATTTCAGCTTTATTTATGGACTAAATTATCCCCAAAGTTGACTGATCCGCAAATGGAGTTCAACAAACCGGATTTCTAATATATCCGACTTAGGAACCCTACTTCTTAACACTTAAGTTCATTAAAACTTCTCATTTCATGGAAATTGGAGATTACAAAGGCACCATATCTTGACACGCATTCCAAGGCATATACACAAGTTCTGGGGTTCTACAGTTTCTCATGGCTTAATCAAATATCTTGGAAACCCGGATGATATACAATGGGCTATGAGTTAGATAGTATATTAGTCTCGAAAGCCCATTAGGGATAATGTTATTGGAAGGATCAATTGAATTAAAAAGTTCATGTGGCGGGATCCTTATTGGTTAATGTTCTTACACTGGGATTCAATTGCAACATGAATATCTCACGTCACTTGCAATTCCGATGTCATTCTTATTTAAGGGTCAATGAGATAACATTAGGTAAGCCAGTGTTAGAATGTTGCAGAGCAATCTGTGGAGATGCTCACATAAGAAATACAAGTTAATTAATAGATTAAATGTTAATCTATAATTTAAAGGATTAAAAGTTAATCTTTAATTAATAGATTAAATGTTAATCTATGATTTAGATTAAATGTTGATCTAAATTAAAGAATAATAATAATGATTATTTAATTAATCCAATATAAGGGGAAATGGGTTTGACCCATATCCATAAAACCCCACTAGAGTGGACCTTATTGGTGGGCCCAAGCCCATGGGATTAATTCCCTAGGGTGGGCGCCCATTTGGAGATTCCTAATTGGTTAGGGATTTTGTTAGTTAAATAATTATCATTTAATTAATCCTTATCTTATGGATTAGATTCCAATCTTGGAAAACAAGAAACAAAGGGATAAAATTAAGTTTTTATCAAAAACTTAGAGTGCAAGACTCCCCAAGGCTCACGCCCCCCTCTAGGTCACGCCCACCCCTTTGGGGCTTTCTAATTTGATTAGAATCCCTAATTGTTAGGGAGTTTGTTGGTATCCCTAGAATCTAGGGAATTTGTTACACGCCTTTAATTAAGGAATCCTTTTAGGAAAATGAATCCTAAATTAGAAAGTTTGTTATAACTAATTAGTTATGGATAAACAAAGAGTTTAATTAATGATAAGAGTTATCATTATTTAGAAACTCTTTAAGGGATAACTTATAATTGGAGTAGGATTAGGATTTGATCCTAATCTATATATACCCCAATACCCAAAACGTGTGAGAGGGATTACTCATTATTATTCTTCCCCCCAAACCGTGAGCTAAGGGAGAGAATTCCTCTCCCCAATTTTTGTGAGCCCCTAGGGTTGTTCTAAGTTGTTTTTGAAGGATAGGGTATTGTACCCTAAGGTTTTGTGAGATAGAAAGTCTACTCCAATAATCTTCTTCTCTTTGTTTCTTCAAATTCCAAGTAGAGATTCAAAAGCATTGCGGGGATAACGAACGAGGATCGAGCTTTGAGTATTTCTTCGAGAAATCTTTACAAAAATTTCTGACGGTTCATCCTGTTTTATGCTTCATCGGTGAACATCATTCACCGAGGTAATTATCTAAACATGTAGTTAGTATTATTTGCTTTCTATGGTGTAAAGATCTTTGGGATCCAGTTTTCCACATAAATTTTTTATCCGGATTCCCTTCAAATGGTATCAGAGCTCATGGTTAAGGAGTATATTTTCTTCGTTTTAAAGGATAATTAAATAGGTAAAATAATTCATGAGATGAATTTTATTTATTTATTTATGCTCGTAGTTTTTATTTTATTTGTTCATGAGATGAATAAATAAATAATTATTTTTATATTATTTATCGAATGAGATTTGAAAATAATAATAATTAAATAATTTGAAAAACTAGTATTATAAGTGTTATAAACAAATTTTGAAATAAATAATTTATTTTGAAATCCCCTTTTTGAAAGATTTGATCATTTAAAATATATTTGTTAATTGTTTAAAATAATTAATGAATGATTTTTCTTATAAATAGTTTTTATTCAAAAAATTTTAAAACCCTGTTTTGTGATGAGATCATATTTAGGATTTTCCGTTCTCTTAATTTTTTATTTTAATCTTGAATAATAGTAGAACAAATCTTGAATAATAGTAGAACCAATCTTTATAAAATGATTTTGCATTCAATAAAATAATAAAAGATCCTAGAGATTTAAGAAAATCCTATCTTATATTTCAAAAATAATTTTATTAAAATTGTTTGTTGGAAAATATAATGCTTTTATTTTCCAGGTTTGATCTATATAAGATATAAATTTTATCGAGCCAATTGATAATTGTTATCAATTTTTAATCTTTTAAAATATTGGAAAATGTACTCCATCACCATGTTGCATCTGATTGTATGAAATTACAGTAATGGGTCAATTTTTTTCTATGATAAATTTTTTATTATGCATTCATATTAGAAGAAAATATGTAGTAGGATTTTGGCAAATTTGTAAAGGGCAGATTCATTCGGTTTCCCTGAAAAGGGCGTATGGAAATCTGGTTTCCCTAATACCATTTAATTTCCATATCATGCATTGGTCGAGATGCTGTGAAGGAAGATGTTGCGGTGATGATCTTGATAAGATGATAAAGTAAGGGATTGCGAAGGAGTTTGCGAGTTGCCTTTATTCTTATCTCATTCTCTTGCATCCATGCATTTTAATTTTCATTGACCCATAATGATTAATCTCATATGATGTTTATTCTTGTTTATTATCATGAGATGATACTTGTTTATTTTATCATGAGATGATATCTGTTGTTTATGTTTAATTATTCTGTTGAAATAATTGCCATTAATATATCATATGTATATAAGACTGAGGACAAGTCCCTAAGTATTATGATCTTCTACCATACACTGTGTGATCTTATAGTGGGGAGTGTAAGTAAGCTGACAGGCCAAAGCCGGGTCTAATCCCTCTCACTTATGTGAAAACATGGTGAAAAATTTATAAATAAATAGTGAGAGCAACAACCAAAGCGTGAGCTTTCCCTAGGTATTTATTAGGTTCATGGTAGGTGGGCACATGCATAAGAGATGTCATACAATATTAACACGAAAGTGTGAGTATAACATCCATTATTGATCAGACAGTAGATCGAATGCTCCAAGATTCACAAGATGAGATCTATAAAAGTAGAGAAGATGGATTCTATCTGCCTATTCAAGGCGATGTGATATTGCGCCCAAAGGTGGGATTACATTAAGCCAGTGTCTAGGTATTCGATGCCAATTGATTCTTCTGAAATTGGCAATACTATTAGAAACATACCCAAAATCTAATAGTAATTAATGAATTCAATAGATCCCTAATACTATCTTTATTTGTCATTTGATTAGGTCATGAAAGACCTTCACCCATTAACTGAAATTCTTCGTGATGAAAAGTTAGTTGGAACTAATTATGTTGACTGAAAAAAAAAGGATTAGAATAGTATTTGCTGAGAATAACCTTGACCTGTGTCTTAAGACACCTAAACCCGAAATTCCTAACGATGCATCACCGGTCCAAAAGGCTGAGTTGGAGCAATGAGAGAGGTCCAATCAGATGACCAAGTGTTACATTATGGCTTTGATGTCTAACATTTTGTAAAGCCAGCATGAACACATAGATAAAGCTAATGACATTTGCAAAACCTGCATGAGATGTTTGGTGAGCAAAATAGGTTACCTCGACAAGTAAAGTTGAAAACCCTTGTTAACACCTAGATGGCTGAGGGAACTCCAGTCAGAGAGCACATCATAAAGATGACGGGCTTATTGAATGAGCTGAAAATTCTTGGTGGAGAGATGGATGCCATCACTTAGGTTGACACTGTTTTGCAGTCACTCCCTTCGTCCTTCAATGCGTTCGTATTAAATTATAACATGAACAAGAGTGAAATATCACTAAGTGAGCTTATGAACTCACTTATGGATGCAGATGATTGATTAAAAAGTCAACAATGGGTGAAACTTTAATTGTCGATAAACCTGATACATCTAAGCGATCTAAAAAGTTTAGAAAAAAGAACAAAGGTAAAGTTAAGTTTAAAGATAACAGGGGTAAGGCAAGAGTTGTCAAAGGTTCTTCAGGAGACGCTGACAAGGATAAATAAGGCAAGAGAAAGTGTTTCCACTGTGGTAAAATAGGTCACTGGAAGAGGAACTGTAGGACTTACCTCGCAACTCTTAAGAAGTGTGGTGCAAATACTAAAGGTATGAGATGCTTTGAAATATTAATTACTGTTGAGTCAAACTTTCTGGATGGTCCTCCTAACTCATGGTGCGTGGATTCTTGATCCACTGTACATATTAGCAATTGTTTGCAGGGGTTCAAGGAAACCAGAAAGCCGACCAAATAGGAGCATAAGCTTAAAGTTAGCTTGGATGCAAATGTTGCAGTCAAGTCAATAAGTGTATTTAATCTTTATTTACCTTATGGAAAGACATTAGTTTTAGAAGACTGTTTTTATGTGCCTAGTACACACAGGAATTCAATTTCAGTATCTAGACTTTTATTTTTTTGATTCTCTATCATTTTTAATTCAATAGTTGAAATTAAGAAAGATGAAATGGTCTTAATTACTGGTAATCTTATCAACGGTCTTTATTTAATATTTCATTTGGTAAATAATGAAAGTCTACAAAGTGACAATGCCTCATCATCTAGAATGTCTGGAATGAAGAGACATTGCACAGAGTCAACTTATCTTTGGCATAAGAGACTTAGTCACATTAATCTTGATAGGATCAATAGGTTAGTAAAAGATAGTCTCATTGAATTCCTCAAGGTAGAACCACTCCCTACTTGTGAGTCTTGTCTCGAAAGGAAGATGACCAAGAAGCCTTACCCTAAAAAGGTAGGAATAGATGAAGAAAAGTTGAGACTGATACATAGTGATGTATGTGGTCTATTTAACATTGTTGCACGAGGGCAATATTGGTATTTTGTCGCATTTACCAATGACTATTCTAGATATGGATATATGTCTATTTGATGCAACATAAATCTGATACTTTTGAAAAGTTCAAGAATTCAGATTGAAAGTTGAGAATCAAATAGACAAATCCATAAAGACACTTCGATCAGATCGAGGTAGTGAATACCTCACCAACGATTTTATGGATTACTTAAGAGATAATGAGATTATCTCACAATGATCAAGTCCTGCCTCACCTCAAAAAAATGGTGTTTCTAAAAGAAGAAACCGAACCTTATTAGATATGGTTTGATCTATGATGATTCATGCCGATGTACCTAATATCTTCGGGGGTATGCTTTACAAACTGCCATTTACATTCTGAACCGGTTTCCTTCTAAATCTATACTGGTTACACCCTATGAATTGTGGACTGGATGAAAACCTAGTTTACAACATCTAAGGGTATATGTCACGACCCAAAATACCCCCTAGTAGTTAGGATACTTTGGCGACGTGAACTCATAACCAAACCATCTTATATAACATATGAATGCTGTACAACATATAAAACCTGTGATAGCGGAAGCGTAATACTAATCTATATATGGTAGTGAAAGCGGACTACAAAATTTCTATCAATAGTATATGTCTCAGTTTATACATGACCCAAAATAAAGAGCGAACATACTCCCTCAACAAGATATATGTACATGTCTCTCCCTCTCGTCACTCATGATGGGCCCACCTAACAAAAGCCCTCTGCTCCTCCTGAGCCCTCTGCTGCTGAAGACTACCCCAAGTCTCCTCCTCCTCAACATACTCTTCCTCGACCCATGGTTCTTGAGGACGCTCGCCGCAAATGTCAAAGGGACCTACCGACATAATATGTACGGCTGAGCATGGAATACTCAGCGTATACAAACCACTAGATAGTAATATCATAAACAGTAATCCAACATATATCACGGTTTATCATTTCACATGCATTTCTGAAATCAGCGCGGAAAACAAAATCATATCATGTGCATATATCTCAGAAAATACTATCGGAAAACATCTTCTTATCATCTTTTGTCTTTTACATCTTCTTATCATCTTTTTTCATCTTGCACCTTTGCATATACGGGTTTTTAAAATACCTTGGCTTTTATCTTTTATTATCCTGTACGGGTATTTAAAATACCTTGGTATTCATCATTTGCTACCTCCGGAGTAGGACAACTAGTACCTGTACCCACGTAAACTGGGTGGCCTAATGTTCTCCTCACCTTCGGCTACCTCAAGGGTAGACGACCAGTATCCATCTCCCTTCCGGGCGGCCTGCTATCATCGGGGTCCGATGCCAGTATCCCTTTCCCTTTCAGGCGGCCTGCTATCGTCGCATCCCTGTCGGCTTTTTCCGTATACTTTCCATCTTCTTGTATTTCTTGTAACATCTTATGCTTCTTGTATTTTCCGTATGTATCTTGTGCTTCTTATGCTTTCCGTATACATCTTGTGCTTCTTGTACTTTTCTTATACTTCCTTTGCTTTTTGTACTATTCATGTGGTTCATTTACATCTTATACTTTTCATGTAATTCATTTGCGTCTTATACTCTTCTTCTTCTTATTCTTGTATTGCATCTTATATACATGGACTTCTTCTTTTGGATACCCATAATATAAAAAAACTCGATCATGCATATGCGTATGTGTCCGTGTAGCAATTGTGATATAACATAGTAGACATTAGGGAAAACCCTTTACATATGGTCATATGTCTCATACTCAACATAATTCATCCATCACCATAATCCATATACAATAACATCACACCATTCCAATCACATTTAAAATAAGGTTTGTCTACTTATTCTTCCCAAAACTTGTTGCTTTAACATGCTTTTCATCTTGGATACTAACATATAGAACAACTCAAAAACTACCATCTTTTATTTGTTGGTTGAAAGCATAACATCATCACATTTAATTCACACCATCATTCATGGGATTTTATCTTGATGTAGAAAGGGTTTCATGAAATCAATTGCTAGAAGAGTGTATTTATACATATAAGAGGCTATATATAACTATACTTGTCAAGAAAATCATGTTTTTCATTAAGGGTTTATGAAATTAGAACCTAGTAGAGTGTATCTACCTTATGGGATGAAATCCCTTTGATCCAATGTTTGAAAAGGCTTGAAGAAGCTTGTAGAAGTGAAACCCAAGCTTGATGTTGGAGATCCAAACTCCAATGGCGCGTAGGAGCGAGATCAAGGCTTGATTTGTGCTCTTCTTCTCCAAATCCAAAAACCTCTCTTGCAATCCTCCACTCTATTCCCTTCTCTTCTAAGATCTCTCTCTAGGTTTAGGGATCGCCCTCTCCTCTCTTCTTATCTCCCAATCTCTCTAAGTGTCGAAATGAAGCCCTAAAGGCTCGGGTTAAACTCTTAAGGTAAGAGTGAACCGACCAAAAGACCATAATACCCTTACTGAATTTCTGCAAAAACGCGAGTACCGAGCGATCGGTGTTAATGACCGATCGATCGGTTGCCTACCGAGCGATCGGTGTGTTGACCGAGCTCTCGACCAAAAATCAACTCTCTGGAAAATTTTCCCATACAAAAATCTTGACCAGTCGATAGCTACCGATCGATCGGTTTTGGACCGATCGATCGCTCTATGGACCGAGCGATCGGTTGCCTGCAGGTCCAGACTGTTTTGGCCATATCTTTTGACTCGTTGGTCCGATTTTGACGATTCAACTTGCGTTGGGTTCGTACTTCGAAAACGAACATTTTTGACGTTTCGAAATTTCCAATTTCTTCCTTATTTATTAATTATACCTCTTTAAAGGCAAAATGACAATGAAAGTGTCATGCATTAAATGTGAAAAGGTTCGGGGCTCTACAGTATAAGGTTGTCGTGTGCATGTTCGCAAACTCAAACTCACTAAGTTGGAATTTAGAATAGAAAAATGGAACTTTGTAGGGTATCCAAAGGAAACTAAGGGTTTCTATTTCTACTCCAAGGCAGACCAAACAATAGTTGTTAGGAATTATGCCACCTTCTTGGAGGAATAAATGGATCTTCTTAAGAATGTTGAATTTCATGAGATTAAAGACAACACAGGCAGTATCCAAAATAAACCTAATCCTTCCACTATTTATTCTTCTAATTCTACTCCACTGAGAAGGTTTGAAAGAGTTTCTAGACCACCAAATAGACTTCAGTATTATAATAATGAGGTTTATCTAGTTACCCATGATAACGAGGATACAGATCCTTATACTTATTAGGAAGCTACATTAGATGTAGATGTATCTCAATTAAATAAAGCCATGAATGCTGAGATAGATTCCGTATATGACAACGGCGTCTGGACTTTAGTAGATCCACCAAATGGTATAAGGCCAATTGGATGCAAATGAATTTACAAAAGGAAGAAGGGTGCCGATGATAACGTGGAGACCTATAAAGCAAGACTTGTTGCAAAAGGTTCCACTCAAATTCAAAGAGTTGATTATAAGGATACCTTTTCACTTATAGCTATGCTCAAATCCATCAGGATAATGCTAGCTAAAGTTGCACACTATGACTGTGAGATATGGCAAATAGATGTCAAAACTGCTTTCCTTAAGGGGATATTAGAAAAAGACATCTATGTGAAGCAACTTGAGGGCTTCATTGCTCCTAACAAGGAGAACATGGTTTGCAAGCTAAACAAGTCGATATATGGTTTGAAATAAGCTTCTAGATGCTGGAACCAAAGATTTGATATTTCAATCAAAGAATTTGGATTCCAAAAGAATTAAGAGGAATCTTGTATATACAAGAAGGACAGTGGGAGAGCAGTAGTATATCTTATTCTATATGTTGATGACATCCTACTCATTGGGAATGAAGTAAGGTCATTGTCATCAGTCAAGGTTTGGCTTTCTCAGTATTTCTCAATGAAAGATTTGGGAGAGGCACCCTATATTCTCGAAATAAAGATTCTGAGAGATAGAAAATGCCGAATGTTGGGATTGAGCCAAACTTCCTACATGGATAAGATCTTGTCTAGGTACAGTATGAGTGATTGTAAGACAACTCTCATTCCTTTTAGACATGGTGTTACTTTGTCTAAAAAGATGGCTCTTATATTAGCTAATGAGATCGAGCAGATGAAGAGGTGCCCTTATACTTCGGCAGTTGGGAGCCTCATGTATGTCATACTATGTACTAGACCGAATATCTGTCATGCAGTGGGAGTTGTTAGTCAATTCCAAAGCAATCCAGGTGTTAATCATTGGACTGTTGTGAAGCACATCATGAAGTACCTGAAAAGGACTAGGGATTATGTGCTTACTTTTTAATCAGAAGATCTAGTTGAATTGGGTTATAGTGATTCCGATTTCCAATCTGATCCAGACAATAGAGCTTCCACATCTGGGTATGTGTTCACACTGGGTGGTGTTGCTGTCAGTTGGCGCAGCATAAAACAGAAGAGTATTGCAGATGTCACGACCCAAAATACCCCTACGAGTTAGGATACTCTGGTGACGTGAACTCATTACCAAACCATCCCATATAACCAGTAAATCCTGTACAACGTATAAGACATGTGATAGCGGAAGCGTAATACCAATCTATATATGATAGCGGAAGTGTACTACAAAATTTCTATCCATACTATATGTCTCAGTTTATACATGACCCAAAATAAAGAGTGAACATACTCGCTCAACAAAATTTATATACAAGTCTCTCCCTCTTGTCACAACAAAAGCCCTCTGCTCCTCCTGAGCCCTCTGCTGCTGAAGACTACCCCAAGTCTCATTCTCCTCAACATACCCTTCCTCGACCCACGATTCTTGAGGACGCTCGCCACAAATGTCCGAAGGGATCTGCCGACATAATATGTACAATTGAGCATAGAATACTCAGCGTATACAAACCACTAGATAATAATGTCATAAACAAGAATACAACATACATATCACAGTTTAATCATCTCACATGCATTCTTAAAATCAGAGCGAGGAAAACAAAATCATATCATGTGCATATATCTCGGAAAATACTATCGGAAAACATCTTTTTATCATCTTTTGTCTTTTACATCTTCTTATCATCTTTTGTCGAAAACATCTTCTTGTCATCTTTTATCCTCTTGTACCTTTGCATATACGGGTATTTAAAATACCTTGGCTTTTATCTTTTGTTATCCTTTACGAGTATTTAAAATACCTTGGTATTCATCATTTGCTACCTTTGGAGTCAGACAACTAGTACCCATACCCACGTAAGCTGGGTGGCCTAATGTTCTCCTCACCTTCGGCTACCTTCGGGGTAGACGACTAGTATCCATCTCCCTTCTAGGCGACCTGCTATCATTCAGGCGGCCTGCTATCGTCGCATCCCCATCAGGCTTTTCCGTATACTTTTCATCTTCTTGTATTTCTTGTAACATCTTTTGCTTCTTGTACTTTCCCTATACATCTTGTGCTTCTTGTACTTTCCGTATATATTTTGTGCTTCTTATACTTTTCGTATACATGTTTTACTTTTTATACTTTTCTTATACTTCTTTTGGTTCTTGTACTGTTCATTTGGTTCATTTGCATTTTATACTTTTCATGTGGTTCATTTGCATCTTATACTCTTCTTCTTCTTATTCTTGTATTGCATCTTATATATGTACTTCTTCTTTTGGATACCCATATTATAGAAAAACTCGATCATGCATATGCATATGTATATGTGTCCGTGTAGCAATTGTGATATAACATAGTAGACATTTAAAGGAAACACTTTGCATATGATCATATGGCTAATGCTTAACATAATTCACCCATCACAATAATCCATATACAATAACATTACGTCATCCAATCACATTAAAAATTAGGTTTTTCTACTTGTTTTTCCCAAAACTTGTGGCTTTTAACATGCTTTTCATCTTTGGATACTAACATATAAAACATCTCAATAAATACCATATTTTATTTGTTGGTTGAAAGCATAGCATCATCACATTTAACTCACATCATCATTCATAGGATTTTATCTTGATATAGAAAGGGATCCATGAAATCAATGGCTAGGAAAGTTGATTTACACAAGTATAAGGCTATCTATGTCTATATTTGTTAAGAAAATCATATTTATCAATAATGGTTTATGAAATTAGAACATAGTAGAGTGTATCTACCTTATGGGATGAGATCTCTTTGATCCAATACTTGAAGAAGCTTGAGGAAGGTTGTAGAAGTGAAACCCAAGCTTGTGGATAAAGATCCAAGCTCCAATGGCGCGTGAGGATGAGATCCAAGCTTGAGGAAGCTTGAAAGTAGGGATTTGAGCGCCACCTTTTATCTCACAAGAAACCCCCCCCCCCTTTTTGATTGTTTCCTCGTGGCTTAGTTCGGGAGAAAAGTCATGGCTTGCACGATCCTTTCTCCCCTTTTTGGTCTTGAGAAGTTTGAAGGTTGAATTTGGGGGTTTCCTTGATCTTGAGAGAAACCCCTCCTTTGGAAACCTAAGTTTCTTCCATTTTCTCTCAAAAAGTCCCTCTTTAGGTGTTAGAAATCTTGGTCCCCTGAAAATGGGGTATATATAGGTCTTTGGGTTGAGAAAAACCCAAAAAAAACATTTCTGGGCGATCTCACTCAAGCGGGCTTCCATCTCGCTCAAGCGGGTTGCTCCCGGGACTCAAAAATAGCATTTTGGTCAATCTCGCTCGAGCGGGTTTGGATCTCGCTCGAGCGAGTTTTTTTTGCAAAAACGCGCTTTTGTATTTTGGCCATAACTTTTGACTCGGTGGTTGGATTTTGACGATTCAACTTGCGTTAGATTTTTCTTTTGAAGGGGAATAAATTTTATGTTTTATGCAACTTCAAATTTTGAGTTTTACTTTTCCAAAAATGGCTCTAAAGCCGAATTGGGTTTCTACAGTCCAGATTTAAATAGTCCCGACTTTAGAAATCGGACTTTTGACTCAACCCCGGCTCAAAATCAAGGAAAGTGATCAACATGAACCTTGAAGAGGGTTCCAATACCTTTCCAAAAATTCAAGAATCACTCAATTCCGATCATCGGTGATCACGCTAGAGCTTCTTGAATTTGAGGGAAATGTCAAAACATGCCTCTTCAACACCTAGAACACTTTGAGTGCTTTCACACTCTTTTCTCTCGGTTCCAAAACCCTACTCACACCTCATAACTCATTTTCCATAGGTTTTTAACCCACCTCAGTGATCGTTAAATTCACACCGACATGCATGAGATGCCCTGGCCTCTTTATGCCTTGCGCACTAGCACTATTCACCGTACTATTCACTTATAACTCATTAAACACTTAGGACATTTTATACCCCTTTCTTTTACCCACTTAGAGTATATTTATACTCTCTCTTTTAGACACAAAATATGTACCTAATCCCTCACTTTACTCACCATAATAACCAAAACACCAAGGAAGGCCTTAGGCCTTTACACACATCATGTAAGGGCACTATTCACATGAACAGTGAACTCAAATTCCGGGGCTCTACAGCAGACTCCACCATAGAAGTAGAATTTATTGCAGCTTCTAAAGTAGCGAAAGAAGCATTCTGGTTTAGGAGGTTTCTGCAAGAGCTAGGAAATGTTCATTCAGTACTTAAACCTATCATTCTCTTTTGTGATAGTAATGGTGCAGTAGCGCATAGCAAAGAACCTATGAGCCATAAAAAGATGAAACATGTGGAACGGAAGTATCATCTCATTCGTGAGATCATTGAGAGGTAATATATCATTGTTACAAAGATTAGGTCTCAACTTAATGTTACTGACCTGATGGCTAAAGCTATATCAGATAAAGTATTTGTAACACACTTAGATAGTATGGTATTGAAATTTATGTCACAGTGACTTTTAGGGCAAGTGGGAGATTGTTAGACATTATGCCCAGAAAAATCATTTAGATTGTAAGATTCTTATTGATTAGATTAATATGACATCTTCTTTATCTATTGTGAATTCATTATGGGTAATTGACCATGATCATGAGATGATCTATACGATATGAGATATTGATAAAGGTCCCTAGAATATATTATAGGAAAGCTATGTGATTGGACTATCATAGGCAGATATAGCTTTCCAGTGCCTTATACCTTATATAGTCACAGTTATGAGTGAAGCTGGGCACTTCACTTAGATGGTTGTCACAATGCTAAGATGTTCTCAATAGTTGAGATATAGTTTTATCTCAAACTATTGTAGTGGAGACTACATATCAGCATATGGGTGCTTAAATGTACACTGATTGATTGCATGCAATGAGAGACCTCTTGCATAAACATACTATCAGATAGTTGGTCTCTTATTAACATTGAATAGTTTCGATGATCCTTAGATCTGATGAGTTCATTTATAACTGACCAGTAATCTGACTACTTTGATTGCACCTAAGTACTCTCTAACTGAGAGACTACGATAAGGTGACAGTTGGATAATCAGAAAATTGTTCGAGTCATGATGAATCTCAAACAAGAAATCCATACTCATTAAATTAAGAGATTATCCAAGTTTCAGATAAGATAGTCGATTAAGCTTAAATCCTACGCAGGTGATTTTGAAATCAAATAAGTTCGAAATATATTTTTATTAAAATATATTATACTTAACAAAAGTTTTTCTCAAAATGTTTTACATGAGAAAAAGTTTCTCATGGCTTAATCAAATGTCTTGGAAACCCGGATGATGTACAATGGGCTATGAGTTAGATAGTATATTAATCTCGAAGGCCCATTAGGGATAATGTTATTGGAATGATCAATTGAATTAAAAAGTTCATATGGCAGGATCCTTATTGGTTAATGTTCTTACACTGGAATTCAATTGCAACATGGATATCTCACGTCACTTGCAATTCCAATGTCATTCTTATTTAAGGGTCAATGGGATAACATTGGGTAAGCCAGGGTTAGAATGTCCTAGAGCAATCTGTGGAGATGCTCACATAAGAAATACAAGCTCAATTAATAGATTAAATGTTAATCTATAATTTAAATGATTAAAAGTTAATCTTTTATTAATGTATTAAATGTTAATCTATGGTTTAGATTAAATGTTAATCTAAATTAAAGGATAATAATAATGATTATTTAATTAACCCAATATAAAGGGGAATGGGTTTGACCTGTAAGTACCCAATTTTTACACTCTGCCTTAACCATGGTTAATAACTTTTAACCATGGTTATCCCCAGCTGAGTCATAGTCAAGCCCTAAACCCTAGGCAAACCCTAGGCCTAACCCTAGTCAAACCCTAAACCTTAGGCAAACCCTAGGTTAAACCCCAGGTAAACCCTGGTCAAACCCTAAGCCTAACCCTAGGTAAACCGTACTCTAATCCAAGGTAAACCCTAGTTCAGCCCTAGGATTCAAAAACCCCAAATCCAAGGCCCAGAACCCTCTATGGGCCTAAACATGGGCCCACAAACCCTTACTGCCCGTTGGTGTGGGGCCCACAAGCTCAATTTCAAAAAATCCAGTAGTGGCGGTAATATATTTACTGCCATTATCATAAATAGTGTCTGCTATAGTGAACCAGTTCAAGTGTGAGAGGGTTCGGCATGTTAAGGCAAAATACCAAGAATGACGGTAATACTATTACCGCCATTATTAAATTGACCTGTTTCAGTAATGGCGGTAATGACATTACCGCCATTACCCAGTTTCTGCAAATTCGTAATTGGCTTCCCCCTGGACCATTCCTGCTCTGCCTCCTCATTGTCTAGCACGCCTGAGGGCATCCCTAGACTACCCCTGGGTCTTTCCTAACCCTATAAATACCCCACCATCCCTTGTGTTCAAAGGACTCCAAAAAACAAACCGTATAGAGAAACCCTGTAGGATTTCAGTTAGCCCACTGTAACCTTCCCTCAACCCTATCCTCCACCTGAGTAGGATCCCAGAGAGCTTCCAAGGCAACCCCAGGCCTGCCTCAGCCCTTACACCACCATTGTGCACCACCTCTGCCAAACCGAAGGAGTCAAGCTCGGGTAGGGTTCCCCTACCCCTTTTACTTTCTGTTCTAAACCATGTAAACCACCCTGGTCCTACTCCAGGGGGTATTTCATTTATGTTTTTCCCTACTGTAAATGTTTTAGCCAAGGATAGGAACTCCCTGCCTTCTCCATAGGCATGGGGGAATCCCTTGAGGCTTCCGAGCTTGGAATGAACGCCCCCTCATTCACAGAACTCCCCTTTGGCTTTTGGGGGTCCCTCAAGTCATGAGAGATCCTCTGGAATGATCTGGTGCAGCCCCTAGGGGCAATAATCCATTTATGAGCAAAACCAAGAATAACGGTAGAATAATTACCGTCATTCATGCATCTCTTATTGTAGTATCTATTATACCCTCTTAGGTGGGGCCCTGGTCCAATCCAGGGCCATGGTTGGACTCCTCAGGTCCTTCCCTACCTAGCCTGGTCCTTCCAGGCTCACCCCTTGGCTTTAACCATAGTTAACGTGGCTCAAAACCAAAGCTAACATAATGGCGGTAGACTATCTACCGCCATTACAGTATACCAAATATAGTGGGTTTAGGCCCACTTTGGGCCCACTCTAGACCTCTCCATGGGTCCACCAAAGGTCCAGGATCTTTCCTCTTCACCCCTGTGGGTTCAGCACCCTTTGGGCTAACTCCTAGCTCAACTTACAGACCTGCAAAGACCCTCTGTAACTGCATCTGTAATAGCGGTAATCTCTTTACCGCCATTACTGATTTCTGTCGTTTGGGCTTTTGCACAGGGCCCAGACTAGGTAAGAGGCCATCCTAGGCTCTGCCAAGCTCTCTAGGCCCACCCTGACCTGTCTGGACCCTTAACTAGGGTTAACCCAACCCTGGTTAACTTTTAACCATGTTAAGTACCCTCAACCCTTGGTAAAAGTCTGGAAAAATACGAAAAATTCAGAAATCATTACATGTGTCCAAAATGTTTATGCTTTGGCCCATTTACCATGGTTAGCAACACTAACCATGGTTACTATTCTCATTTAACTACAGTTAGTAACCCTAACCTCGGTTAAATTTGATTTTGGCCTACCGGGCCTAATCACTTTGCTTACCGGGCTCACCCTTGGCCTACCGGGCTCACTCTTGTTACCCTCAACTATGGTTAGCAATCCTAACCATGGTTAGTTTGACCCTTAAGCTCGATTAACAACCCTAACCTTGGTTAAATCCCTTTTTGACCTACCGGGTTTAAACTTAGTCTACCGGATTTACCCTTTGACCTACCGGGCTTAACCCTTAATCTACCGGACTCTACCGGACTAACCCTAAGCTTACCGGGCTTGAACCATCCACTTGACCAAACTTGGTCAACCAAATCCTAGTTTACCGGACTAGTCCATTAGCCACCCTTGGTGCACACACACACACCCCCTAGCCTTGGCACGGGCCCATTAGCCAGAACTACGCTCGGTTTGATCTCACCCTTGTGAGTATGTAGGCAACCCAATCCGGGTTCGACCCTAGTTAGCTTTTCTTTCTTAAATTAGTATTATCCTAAACACTTAGGCATTTGAACAAACAACTTAACTTTTAATTGGTTTACACCTATAAAGTAGGAAGTAGGAAACCATTGAAAAATAGAAGTCTCAGGGTACCTAACACCTTCCTTGGACTTAACCGAACCTCTTAACTAGAACTTTCACGCAGACCAAGACCTTATTCACAACCTGGGGACTTAACCCTTCTGAATTAATAGGTGACGACTCTCAATACAACATCTTTATACCCGTGAGTAAAATCCCGTGCTCAGATGACCCATATCCATAAAACCCAACTAGAGTGGACCTTATTGGTGGGCCCATGCCCATGGGATTAATTCCCTAGGTAATTGGTTAAGGATTTTGTTAGTTAAATAATTATCATTTAATTAATCCTTATCTTATGGGATTAGATTCCAATCTTGGAAAACAAGAAACAAAGGGATCAAATTAAGGTTATATCAAAAACTTGAGGTGCAAGACTCCCCAAGGCTCACGCCCCCCTCTAGGTCATGCCCACCCCTTTGGGGCTTTCTAATTTGATTAGAATACCTAATTGTTAGGGAGTTTGTTGGTATCTCTAGAATCTAGGAAATTAGTTACACCCCTTTAATGAAGAAATCCTTTTAGGAAAAGGAATCCTAAATTAGAAAGTTTGTTATAACTAATTAGTTATGGATAAATAATGAGTTTAATTAATGATAAGAGTTATCATTATTTAGTAACTCTTTAAGGGATAACTTATAATTGGAGTAGGATTAGGATTTGATTCTAATATATATATACCTCAATACCCAAAATGTGTGCGAGGGATTACTCATTATTATTCTTCCAACCAAACCATGAGCTAAGGGAGAGAATTCCTCTCTCTAATTTTCATGAGCCCCTAGGGTTGTTCCAAGTTGTTTTTGAAGGCTAGGGTAGTGTACCCTAAGGTTTTGTGAGATAGAAAGTCTACTCCAATAATCTTTTTCTCTTTGTTTCTTAAAATTTCAAGTAGAGATTCAAAAGCTTCGCGGGGATAGTGAAGAACGAGGATCGAGCTTTGAATATTTCTTCGAGAAATCTCTACAAAGAGTTCTGACAGTTCATTTTGTATTGTGCTTCACCGGTAAACATCATTCACCGGGGTAATTATCTAAACATGTAGTTAGTATTATTTGCTTTCTATGGTGTAAAGATTTTCGGGATCCAGTTTTTTGATAAATTTTTTATCTGGATTCCCTTCAAGATCTTCTTAGTTGCTAATGACACATTCATCTAGATATATTTCATTGTTAGTAGAAAAACTAACTTCTTCCCCTAATAGATCTCCTAAAAAGAATTGATGTCGGTTTGTAATAAAAATTGTTGTAATAGAATCAACAAACATACACAACAAGGATGATATAAAATATGAGTCCAATGTTAGCTAATAAAGATCATCCACTAATATATTACTACCAATTATCTGAAAAATATGTCTGATGGAGAGTGTACTCCACTCAAGGATAAAATCAAAACAAACATCATCCAATCCAACATAAATAATATCTCACCTAAACAACGGTATAATGAAAGTATCAATTAATAGAAAAAACATAAATAGAGTCTAATACTAATCAGTAATTCCAACAACCTCCAATACTGTTGGTGTAAAGTTCCTCAAAAATCAGCAGCTCCTCAGCCTTGGCGCTTTGCCAATGAATAACCCTTTATTCTTCTTGGACCAATTCTTAAACTTGAAACAATCCATTTTCATGTGACCTTAACCCTTGCTGAAGAAACACTCAATTTCCTCTAGTTCCTCAGTATTATCCTTTCCCCGAAATTGATGTCTTGAACTCTGTCCTGAATTATGTCCTGAATTACGTATTTAATTATGTCCTGAACTCTGTCCTTGCCAAGAATTCTATGAATTAGGCTTCTTGAACCCCTTATTCTTAAAATTCGTCTTGCTACCAGAATTCACAGATAAGTTTGTAGACTCAGCTTTCCCATGCTTCATGCGCTCTTCCTCACTGACACACACAACTATCAGCTTATGCAAGTCCCACTTCCTATCCTTGGCACTATAGTTAACTTTAAAGACATCAAAGGATTGAGGAAGTGAAGTTACGGCCAAATGAACCATGAGGTCATCCTCAATGGTCAACTCCAACTCTCTAAGAGAGATAATCAACTTAGAAATCTTCAAGATATGCTCCCGAACATTTCCAGCAACATCATATTTCAATGAAATCAATTGAGTCAGACAAGTGTACTGGCGAGACCTAACAGATCCCATAAATTGCTTCTTGATAGTCTAAAGAAGCACCTTAGCAGTATCAGCAGCAGGAATACCACCCCTGATGGCTTCCTGAACAAATACCCTAATGATCATCATGACCATCCGATTAGCCTTCTCCCACTTCGAATGCAAAGACCTATCTGAGTCTGAAGACTTAGCAGTGTGAACAATCGAATTTTCCTTCAAGAGAATAAAGTCGTAATTAAGGTAACCCAGAACTATATTTAGCTACATCCTCCAAGAACTATAGTTTGAACCATTCAGTAGCTCAATTCTAGTCAAATGTTTATAAACAACAGACTCGTCCATAGCTGCAAATTTTATTGTTTTCTATGTTATGATATGTCTTACAAAATATTGCACAAATTATAATAATTCACTTTATATTTGTCCTTGCATGACTTTATTTAAAATTTATGATTCTAATCCGGTCTAGGGGTTAAACCGGATAGCTAAAGTGGTTTAATTTAAGAATGCTTACTTTCACTTTAGGGGACAAGTAGACACATCATCTAATCATACCTTTGGGTAAAATATTTCAACATGCAATTCAGCCCCCAATTGGCAACAACCGTCGCACACAAAAGTGACCTATCACGTTTTGGATTGATCAAGATACTTCCACACCTTTGGGCAAGAGGGTTATCAGTCTTTCACCGCTACACACAAATCATTATGTCCCACTCAATCTATATGAAGTCCCTAGACACCTTTGGGCAAGACAAGCTATTCAATATAATTGAGTGCAAACTTGCAGTCTAAAGGAGATCAAATTCTCTAATTCAAAGGACCATAACCTCCTATAGGATGGTCACCTTTGGGCAAGACAATCTAACCTACTTCAGTTATGCCCATTTGAATCACTACCTTACAGATCAAACCTAAACCCCATAGGATGACCTAAACTTTAGTTCTTAATATTAATTTTAGGCAAAGTATCAAGTTCTTCCTTTATTTCATGTCAAACCCATAAGAAAAAGATGTTCATGCACTAAAACAGCTCTTTACAGTGTTCAGAAATCCAAATGGATCTCACAAATGGAACTTAAACACCCAAAAACCTTAGGAATGGTTCGACACTTCCCCTGGAAGTGTCCTGAAGATGTCTCACGCATAGGGGACACGCTCTGTGAGTGTCACGTGCGCCTCATGCGCAGGATTTGTACCACACGTGTGGGTTCTGTGCTACACGCATGAGCACTATACTTCATGCGTAGTCTGTAAGTCACGCGTATAGCCTGATGCGAGCTTACGAGGTCTGGCTCAGCCATCGGTCCGGTTGAACTGGTTCGGTCCTGTTGAACCGGGTCGGGTTAAACCCCGTTCGGGTCGGGTCGGGTTGACCCTCATGAGTCAATTTCCCAACCTGAAAACAAATTTTTATTTTTATTTTATTTACAAACCCTAATTGCCGCACACTATCAACCACCAGGGGGGCTACCGACCACCAAACCGGCCAACTCCGGTGTCATTCGGTCAGCCTTCCTCCCGTGAGCAAAACCTCATTGGAAAAGGCTTTGGCCGGTGCAAGATGGCAGCGGAATCACCGTCCAACAGAAAACGGCCAAATAAACAATTTTTTTTTATGATCTTCCTTAAATCCAAATCACTCAGATCTTTAATACGATTCAAATAGATTCAAGGGTTGAGAGGAAACACACCAAATATCTAATGGTCGCCAACCCTGACCATATTCGTTGGCTTTAATAATACTTATGAGTCCCTGTTCGATCACGTTTCCTTAGTGGGACCCATTAACCTTATTATTCTCTATTGACAACAATACAATCTGAGTTTCGAAAACCTAAGGATTGCGCCAGACCACATGTGTTTTATTTAAATAAAGATAGTCTAACATTAATTCCTCCCCGTGGTGCCAATTTTCATATAGCATAATACCATCATAGAGGATAAAATGCTTGGTTGCATAAAAAATGTTCGTAATTTGCATAACTACAGTTTGAATGAAGATAGTCATTGAAAGATAAACTCTTGAAGGAGAGGCATGCATTTAGGAAGATATTTATTCTTGTTGAAAGTTGGAGCATAAATTGTTACCATAGCCTGAGAAAATTTAAACATGTAGAGTTGAAGAAACATTATCATTTACGCTTTTATGAGACAGTCTTCTTTCTCTTTAGCATTCTTATATGAGAAACGCATAACAATTAGGCTTATCACATACAGGTGTACTTGATGCATCATGTAGAACCCCAGAACTTTTGCCCATGTATTGGAACCCGTGCTAAGGCTTTAAGCCTTTGTAATCTTCTATTTTTATGAAATGAGAAATTTTAAAGAACTTTAAGTGTTAAGAAGTGGGATTCCTAAGTCGGATATGTTAAAAATCCAGTTTACTGAACTCCATTTGTAGATCAGTTAACTTTAGGAAAAATTTGGTCAATAAAAATTGAAAATTCTAAAACACTAGAAATATTCTATTTCGAATGACGAATCCAACGTAAGTTGAATCGTCAAAATCCGACGAACGAGTCAAAAGTTATGGCCGAAATACGAAAACGGGAAATCTGGATAATTTCTGCAAGAGTTACGAACGATCATAGGTGAAGTTACGATCGATCATAGAAAATCCACGATTAATCATAGAATCTCATAAATGGCCAAAACTCTCTATAAACATTATGATCAATCGTAGAAACTTACGACCGATCGTAGAAGGTTACGATCGATCGTAGAGAACCTACGACCTATAGTAGGTCGCGAACCCCTAATTTTATTTCAGGATTTTTTGGGTTTCTACCCTTTGCCTATAAATAGGGCTTACCTTTGGGGTTTTATGGTTTACCCTAAGCCTAGAGAGAGTCCTTAAGAGATTAAGAGAGATGGAGGATTTCTAAGAGAGGGTTTTCATCCTTGAGGAGAGATTGAGCAAGTGGTTGACCTAGATCACTCCCAAATCCTTGGATTCTTCAAATCCAAGGCAAAGCACGTGAGGAGCACCTCCTCCTACCTCGGTAGCGACTCCACCCACGTTTTTCCTCATCTATTGAAGGTCGGTACCCTATGCCACCCTTCTTGTCATGTTATCTTTCCTTTGTTGCTACGATTCTCTATTTCCTTATTTTTCCCTAATGTTCACATGATATAAGATAGAATTAGTGAATGAATGTTATGGATGGTTGAAATGTGATGAGGAAAATGGGAAGGGCATTGTACCAATAATGAACACACATGTATGTTGTGAGCATCAATCCATCTAGAAAAGCATGATGTAGGCTTTAACCATAATGTATACACCAAGTGTTTGATGAAATGCCGTAGTGAAGAAAATGATGATTTTTGCTAGAAAATGCATGTATGAACTTTCTTTAATTCCTAGAACGGCATGTTGTAGATTTAATTGCTTTATTAATTGCTTGAATTATTCATTTACTGTGACGATATTATGTGTCATTTCTTATGCCTTAATTGTACACGAATCACAAGCATGACATGTAGTCCATGAGTAGGGTTCTTCAAGCATGGAATGCCGTGTTTTGTTTTCAAGAAAACCAAGTACAAAAGTCTCGATTCACGACCACCATGACAAGGCCAAACATAAGGATTGGTAATTGGGGTAGGGCATATCCTAAGGTATGCTTTGCTCCGATATCACAAGTCATGTATAAGGGATACTAGTTGCGACGGATTATGAATGGCAGCTAGGCATACCCAGTCCAGTATAAGGGATACTAGTTGCAACGGACTATGAATGACAACTAGGCATACTCAGTCATGCATAGGGGATACTAGTTGCGACGGACTATGAACAACAGCTAGACATACCCAATTTCAAGAGAATATAAACCAGGACAAGACAAGCAAGAACATGACATGACATGCATGATACGACATGACACGCACGACACGGCAAGACAAGCAAGACAGAACATGACAAGACAATTTTTTCAAGCACGAAAAGAGTATTTTAAGTCATGTCAAGCACACAATATTTTCAAGAGTTTTTCCGACTTTGATGTGATGCAAACATGAAATATAAACTGTTAACTTTCCTGTAAATTATATGAACTGCTTCTTGCTTTATTCTATTATTATTATACTATAACTATTGGTTAGTATTTGGTACCCGCTGAGTATTTCATGCTTAGTTGTACGTCTCATGTCGGCAAGTGATAGTAGAGCAGTTGCTCCTTTTGACATCTGTGCTCCTAGCCCATGGGTGGAGGAGGAGTACATCGAGGAGGTTCCTACTGAGGAGCCTCATGTTAAGGGCTATTACTAGGTGGTAGATTCTAGGTGAGTGTGGGTGAGCATGAGAGATTTATGCCCATATATTTTGGTGGGCATGTCCGCACCTTCTTTATTTTGTTTTCTTTTTTGTACAAAACTTGGATCATGTATATACATAGGGGTCTTGGTTAGACTTCCGCTGTGTCATGTTAGTTTATGCTTCCGCTATTATGTCCTCTTTTGTATATGCTCCAAGTGTTTTGCAGGATGGTTCGTCAAGCACGTCATGTAGGTCATGATAAGTCGTCCAAGATTCACTCTAACTCCTAGGGTGGGTTTTGGGTCACGACACATCAAGATATAAACAAGTAAAGAAGATTGTAAATGCATATATAACGGTCGTTAATTTTCACATTTCACAGAGTTACACTATTATGAATGATTTTTATATTCATATGCTCTTAACAATTATATTTTAATATCTAATAATTTTAACTTTATAAGGATATACAATTCATAATAAGAGTCCAATAAATGAATGATGCATACATTTATGATTCTATGAAGTCTACTAGCTCAATTGTAATATTTAATAATTTTTGAAACCAATATAATTTTTGTATATTATGAAAAAAAAAATATATTTGATTCCAATAAATGTACGTATTGCTAAAATACCTACAAATCATGTAAGAGTGCACAAATATTTTACCCTAATAAGTATCCAACTTAAACTTGATTTTATTGCGTTGCCTCAATTTATAATAATAAGTATCATTTAATCCCCTAATTACAATACATTGAGGTTTCAATGATTAACACACCCAAAGTGAAGAAATTAAGGTTGAAAAAGTTTCTCTTATATACAAAATTCACCTAAATATGAGGTTAGATGAAACATTTAAATTGAAATTAAAAATTACAACAACATAAATGTTGCAACAACTATTGTTTATATATGTAAGATATTGGTGCAAATTTGTGATATATTGCAAAGTTTCCTGAGAAAGTTAACAACATTTTGTAAATCCTATACTACCATCAAATATATTTCTATACCCTTAAAAACTAGAAAAGTTTGACAAAATCTCGAATCATCAATAAAAGTTTAGTTTTTTTAGTAGTTTTAATTTAACAATACTTTATTTATCTTAAACTTTTTATTAACTCTTGCATTTATATTTATTAAGAGTTTTAGAGTATTTATACTAATTATGTTGCACGGACTCTTCAAATTTGTAGGCATGTCAATATGTGTGGACATCCAACATGATACAAGTACATCTAGTGTTACTCAGAACATCTACAATCCATACCTCTTTAAAGTTAGCATACAAAATTCAGAATTAGTATTTGTTCATTTGCTTCAATTCATATTTTATTGTTTGAATAAATCTAATCTTACATAGGTTTATATATGAATGTTGTTACAAAAGAAAAGAAAAGTAATCAATAGTTAATTGTTTTTCAAATCCTCCATATACCAAATATAAAGATATATTCCATTAAAACTTTACTCCACTTTAAAGTGGGAACCTAATCCTACTATCCAAATAGCTTTAAGATAGTATATTTTAGAATTTGCACAAAAAAGCCAAAGCATATATTCATGATTTTGTAAACAAAACAGCTCAAAGTTTTGGAAATAAAGCGAAATCTCATTAACAAAGTTACATTCAAACATTTGGCTGTAAACATTATCAGTTATTTCGATTCTCCAGTGACAATAGCTAAGATTGATTAAACTATGTTAGAGAAATGAATTCACAATTAATTGTTTGGGGTTTTAGTTCACTTTGATCGAAGCTCGATAAGGAGGTAAAGGGTCGGGAGCTCGAATATCTTCGGCCAAGATCTTACCAAGTGCGTCATGAAGCAGCTTCGTTATGGGTTGAAGGCGTTGAGAGATGCTGAGAATTGTACGTCGTACAAAGAGTATTCCATTGAGAGCATCGTCGAAGAAGAGGATAGGAGACTACTACTTGAATCGGAGGTGATATCTTATCCATTTCCTCCCATTTGTACTGAAAAAATAAGATCTTCCAACACCAAAAACTTACAAATTTAATGATTCTTTCTATTATTTGTGAAGTTCTTCCCCACTCGACGTGAGGTTTTGCCGAGAAAACAATCACCAGACTTGATTGTGTGTTTCTATACTATCAACAAGTCCACTAGGAACTAACCGGAACCAAATCATCTGTGTTATTCCATGTGGCCCTATGGCTTGAGTGTTGGAAGGACAATTCTACATGATACCCTGGCCTTCCAACACTCAAGGCCACATGGAATAACATTGTAGAGACCAAAAACTTCATGTCTTAATATTTGTGCAAATCGAATAATTAACTTTGGTATTCGTGTCAAAAATATTGCATTTATATTTTATTGTGATTAAATATGTTATCTGTGCAATTGATTATGTGTTAGAATGAAGAAAATGACCAAAACAGGAGAAAACATGTGAGGCCCGTCGAGTCCCCTCAAGACCGATCGACCCCCTCTTCACACACTAAAGAAATTTTTGTATAGGGAAATCGGGTAGAGAGTGAGAAGTCCACCAGTCGACTATGTTAACCTCAAGGTTCCTTAATAGTTTCGATGATAACACAATAATGAAATGATCTATATGGTGCTAATATTTCTATGTAGTCTGTGTACTTTTAGAGAAAAAAAGCAATAAGATCATCATTCAAGCTATGGAGTATTAAAAGATCAAATTCTCAAGTGAATCAATTCAAAAGCCAAGTCTCAGTCATTACAAAGAAAAAGCTTCAAGGACTCAAGCCAAATTCATGAAGAAAAGTCAAAGATTGAAGTTCCATAAGTCCAGAAAGAAGATCAACTCTCAAAGTAGTCTTGTGTTAATTTTAAGAGTATTTAGAACTATGTAAAGTCCTCAAGATCTTGGAACTTGATTGCTCAAAAATACCTAGATAGACCTTATGATACTTAGAATAGTTTGGACATCATTCTAAAGACCTAAAAATGATTAAAATAATAATTTTATGAATGCCTATAGACCAAAACTTCATTCCTATCAAATTGGTCTCATAAAGATGAGTTTTCTGTAAAAAATCAGAGAACTCGTCGACGAGTTCAAGTGACTCATTGACGAGTGGCCTTAATATTAGCTTATGTGTGAGCACTGTTTTCCCACTCGGCAACGACTCCTCATCACTCGTCGACGAGTGCTTGCAGGAACTGAACATAACGGTTAGTTTTCAACGGCTATTTCGCATTAAATGTACCCTCAATGGCCAAATTATTTGTTCAACTATAAATAGAGCTTATTTATGAACAAACAGATATCAATCTTATACTATTCAATGATTCATTGATTATCCAATCTGATCCAGCATCTATTTTTCATTGAAAACCTAGAATACCAACCTCTGTGTGTTCGAGCATTCAATTCCAATCATCTTTGAGAGATTATTAGCTTTGTTTTTCACTTATATTCAGCTCATCAAGGAGCTTTTAATTTTGGATTAATCTCCAACAACTCATTGTAAAAAGCTAAGTCAAGAATCAAGAATTCTTGCACCAGTGAAGAAGAGTTCTTCTTACAGCCAAGAGAGACACTCTCTTGAAGAAGTTTTATCCTGAGTTTGAGAAAAGGATTGTAAAAGGTGAAATCCTCAATCGTGAAGAAGGATATTAAATGCTTGCTCTCTGCCCGTAAAGAAGAGTACGATCAGTGGAATCGTGTGAAAATCTTTAAAGCGGGAACTTAAAGACGGGGACATAGGCAAGTTGCTGAACCCCAATATCAATCTCGTGTGTGGTATCTTTTATTTCTCTCTCTCTTTCGCTGTTCAACTTAGTTATTACTTGTAACATTTTTGTTAATTCATTTAAATTCTGCATAAATCACTTAGAAAATTTTTAAATTGCTATTGACCCTAATCACCCATCCTCTAGGGTCCATTAGCTAGGCAACCGAATGCCCACCAAGACCGGTCGACCAACCAACCACCGGTCGACTGCCCTACACCATTGGTTGACCGCCCGTTGGGTATTTTGCCCCAAAAAATCCTAATTTAATCAGGATTCCAAGAATTAGTAAGTTTTAGGATTCTAGGGTCTATAAATAGACCTCTAACTGGTGTGTTTTAGTGCTTTAAACATTTTACGAGTTTTAGAAAATCCAAAGAGAGTTTAACGTAGGGTTTTGCAAAGGGATTTGCTTGGAGAAGAAGAAAAACTTGGAGATCAAGATCCAGACTATTCGTAAGTGATCAATCGTAGGAAAGCGATTGTGAAAGGTTCGATATGCTATCCTATTAATAATATTATAATAATGATAAGAACTGATTAAGATTGATCAAGTATATGTTAATGTATGATGAGTATGATTTACATGTTATGGCTTTACATGATTGAAAAGTGGTATGAATTTCAAGATTTGGAATGAATTAATGGATATGTATTATGATATAATTGTTGTTTCATGATTTTAATTGAAGATGGTTATGGAAATTGTTACATGATAATGATATGATGATTTTAGGATTTTGATGCACATGTGATTGAATATGGAGGAAGAGATATAAGTTAGGTTGTGATCTAATTGAGGATTATTGAAATTATGATTTCATGTTATGACATGATATTAAGAATCTTGTTAAGCTTGATTTAATTGTAATATCCTACATGAATGATAAAGTATTATGGTATGATTCATATGATGAATTATAAGTATCTATGCATGTATGATGCAAATACTTAGAGGATGATTTTAATAATCTAGATTCTTTACCATCGTGGTATGAGACATTATAGTAAAGTTGTGATGGTGAGAAATCAGAATCTAAGGGATATCCTAGATGAAAGTTAATTATAAAACTCAAACACATGTTCATAGCATGGTAAGTTGTCAAGTCTACACATGATCATGCATCTGATGCAAACTAACATGAATCTTCTAAAAAACTAACAGGAATCTGGTGTGGATTTGGTATGAACTAATATGCATCTGCACAATAATTAGTATCACAAGTTTGCACAAGTCATGAGTCTGAACATACCATATATGCTCTGCTTATATGTTTTCTGCACTCTGATACTGTAAATTATGATATGTATGATATGACTGAAAATACATGATATTATATATTGTTAGCTAAACTTTATATCTTCTGAGTGTTTCATTTCCCAGTCAAATTGTTATTGTCGACAGGTTTAATTTCGGAGCTATTCACGAAACCTTAAGTCGATAAAGAATACATTGAAGAGCCCGAAGGTGATTACCAGGAGGGAGAGATTGACTTAGATTAATATCCTTAATATTGATCCATTAATTATTTTATTTATTTTAAAAGGTTGTAATAAGATAATTTAAGATGGATATTACTTGAGTTTAAACTTTAAAGATTTAAGATCATGATGGATGATCGGATTAATTATGTCAAGATTGGTCACATAATGATGGATGATGGGTTATATTAATTATCAAATAGTTTTATCATTAATGTTAAGGACAAATTTTGAGACTCGTATTTTGGTATGTCTTATATGCTGTTAAGATAAGACTGTACATGAGTGTCACGGGTCCAAAGTCTCATTTGACCAAGATGAGATTTTGTGGGGTGACAAACATAAATGATTTGTTTCCTCCCTAACCCTAGAGGGCTTTAATTGACCTTTACCTTCATGGCACAGGTTAGAGTCGAGCTCTAAATAAAATATTTTTTTATACCGCCACAACAGATGTCAATGCTCCTCTCATTTAATTCAAAATTTGCTTTTCACTCTCACCAACTTTTGTATATTTTCAAGTCACTAGTTTTCATGATTGGAAAACTCATTATCTAAAATTTTAAAGAAGTTCCTCATTATAGATGCTATAAGCTAAATTTTGTCAAATCTTTGAAAAATTTTCTGCAGTAGATTGAGCACATCAAAATCAAGCATCATAATAGTTTAATTGAATCATATTGTGAAAGATACGTCAAGTTGTTCATTGGTGAGAATCATCATTGTCTTACTAAAACAACGAATATCATAATGTTAATTTATTATGTAATACTATTCGGAGAGGAACACTTATGCCAATACATTAACTATTGAAATACAATATATACCTTTCATTCAACGATCTCAAAGGAAAATGATGAAGGGAAATGGTGCAGATGAAGCCTCATCCTCTTTACATACTTTTGAGTTTTGACTATCTTTTTAGTGAATACGCAAGCTAACAATGTGTCACAAATCTACCATTCTTTCAAACAAATTCTTCTCATATTAGTTTGCTTCCTATAATAGGATTTTTTAGGGACAATTAGATGTTTTCAAGGGATAATTAGGTACAAGAAATAGAAAAATGGGTGAGACTCATCAAATGAACTTTTATGAACAACTCTTACTTTAAGAAATTACCAAAGTAAATCCTTAATTGTAAAGTCCATGTTTTATGTGTTGGCTTATTCCGGTATCAAAACAAGTGAGTCTAGGTGATTACGTGTGTATCTTGTGTCATTGCCATCAAACATGCACGACAAGTGAAGTTGAAGAGCGTTGAAGACTCAATTGATCAACTCAGTTGATCATTTCCTTCGTTTCACTCATAGGATGGTAAGTGACCTAGATATCATGTTACCTTAGGTGAGAATTGACTTAAAATAAACCTAATATGATACCTTAGGTGGTAATGGTTTTAGACTAATCATATGGACCCTAGGTGATGAGGTATGTAGTGCAAAAAAAGTTTAAAAGTTGGAAATTTTTCAAAAAACCAAGCTTGCTTGTAATCTCCCAAACCGTAGCTCGTATTTTGTTCTATAATATATCAAATCGATCGTGTTGAAAAGAGCTACAACTTTTATAAAGGATAAAAAAGTTAAAAATGAATTTTAAAAATTGAGTTTGCACCTCAAGGTCGACCCTGGGCGTTTTGGGTCGACCCTGGGTATCAAAATATTAGTATGGGAAAATGAGGTAGAAGCAAGCAAAACTCAAGGTCGACCCTGGAGAATGTTTGGGTCAACTGAAATTCACCTTTGGGTTGACCCAAGTAACCTCCAGGGGATATGGGATATCATCCTAAATTGTTTTTCTTGCTATTTTTCAGTTTTAGCAACTTCCATACATGGGTTTTGAGTTCCCTATTTATGGTGAACCCCTCTTGTTCGTGGAGAACAATTTTGGGAGAGTATAGAGAGGTTTTTTTAACTCCTTCTAGAGTTCTTAAAAACTTTGGAAACTAATTGTTCTCCTCCCATTTGTTAGTTGCTTTCATCCTAGAGTTTGCAAGCCTAAAGCTTCATTCTTGCTTGCTTGGACTTTTCCATTAAAGGAGTCCATCTAGGAGTTGATTTTAATCAAACCATCAACCTGTTTTGGATATAACAACTTGGCTGAAGTGTTTTGGAGTCTTTGCGAAGGAGATAAATCTGAGAAGGATCGTGGATGTGTGATTTGTTTGGTGGAATCCGAAACCGTCATTGATGGAGATCGATCGGAAGATCGTGGTTGTTTTCGAGACACAAAGAGAAGTACGAGCGGTTGCAGTTGATCACGGGACTTGTGAGTACGTGATGAATTTTTGAGGCGTGAAAGACTAAGAACTGAAGGATCATAGTGTCGAGTTTGAAGGAGTCAAGTTCGAGTCTTGTAAGTTCTTGTTAACTTTATCTTAGTGGATATTTCTTGGTTCGACTAGGTCTCGTGGTTTTTTCCTGAAGGGTTTCCACGTAAAAATCCTTATGTTATGGTTTGGATGTTTCTCTCTATTTTCGCACTTTAAATTCATCATCCCTTTAATTAATAACTTAATTGTTAAATCATAAAAATGGTAGACAGAATTATAGAGAAACCTAACCATCTTCTTCAACTTGTGAGTTCTCAACTCAAACATTGGATTTGAGGTTCACCGAATTTTTTCATTAATGTAAGTGATCAATCACATGGTCATAACCAATATCAAGAGACTTTGAGAAGAAGACCATGCTGATCATCTTCCCCAAACTACATATATGCATCCATCACTTGCATCCTCATATCCAATAAAAATGTTACTCATAAAGTATGTATCTTGTATTTACTAAATCACACACATACATGTGTGTGTATATATATACTAATAAAGACACACTTGCTTTACACATATAGTAAGCTTATGAAAAAGCTTTTGGTGTGGGAGAATCTACTTTATAAGTAGATATTAAGTAAAATTCTAGTATTTTTAATAGAAAGTTGGTATTAAGTAGAACTATAATTTGATATCCCACTACCGAAATACCTATCTATGGGGAGCATTTATTGGTGAGCCCTAATGATATATACTAAATCTAATTATACTACACATAAAACTCCAATTAGATATGTTCCCAATTTGGAAGTACATATTAAGTAGAATTCTAATACTTCTAATAGAAAGTTGGTATTACTGATTCACATGAGGTTCGACACCTATCATGAACAATAAAAGTCATATGCATAAAAACATTAATGAAACCTAAGTTATAGACCCATAATCAAATCATGCATTCTAAAGCTAACATTGATGTTTCAAGTATCTGATTTTCAATGTAATGTATTCATAAAAGTTATATACTGATTCCATAGAAAGAGATTCATCATTACCACAACAAAGCTCCACCGGCTTTGGATTTAATATGGAGATGGTGTTTCTTGTTTGGAAACCTTTTCAAATTTTGTGATTGACAACATGAAACATGGTTTTTCAATTAAGGATCAGTGATGAAATTTAATATGAATTTCAATCTTCAAGTAATTTAATGCTTAAGATGGTTGATTGAGGAAATAGTTTTCTTCACCCTATCCATAAAAGTTATTGTTTGTTTTCCAATCATAGTTGTTGCAAAATTCAATGTATCATGGACACATACCGATTACAGAATTGCACAGTTATGCTATCAACTGTTAGTAGCCAATTTATGAGGAACCTAACTTGAAGTGAAGATTTATATCAGACCTCATAGTGATATTGAAGAAAATGCAACAAGAAGTTATTTTTCTTCCCATAAAATCCAAAGTAGACATAAAAAGTCTATATTCAGAATAGAAGAAGACAAATAGTTACTTATTCCCTTTTAGGTTAAACCATGTCTCAGCATAGTGATGATGTGCAATGCTGAGTTCATCTTTATAGCCGCAACCAAGCTAGATAAGATTGAAAGTTTTAGATGGGTGATCAAAATTCAAATGACAAATCCTACAAACCTTTTCTTCATCCAAATCTACACTACTCAATTCTTCGCCACTACATTTAATATCAATGATGCACATGTCTTTGTAGTTCAGAAACACTATTTTTCATCCCACAAATACCTTACTCCAATACATTGACCTTAGCTTTTGAATCTCCATTTTCTCCACCAACACTTTCAGTCTCTACCGATCCCATTACGATAGTCTCCGACTCAACCCGATCAAACGGATTCAACAAACTCTCACTAGTTTCATTTTGAACCAGATTAATCAGGTTTGGTGAATTATCTCTGGTTCATTATTGATCGTGTATAATTTGATACATTAGTTTCTCAACTTACATGATCCAAATATTTTTTTTATGGAAGGAAATGATGGAAAAACTTATTGAAATGGATTATCATTCCTCTTTTGGTCCCATCCTGCACAAAAAATAATAAAGATAGAGGGAGGAATAGAAGAGGGATTGTGCTTAGAGAATGAATCGTAGAAGAAGAATTGTAAGTTTGTGCAGAAATTTGGGCGTGGGAGAATCCTAATCTGTTATTTTATTAGAGATGTTAAGTAAAATTCTAATTTGTAAGTAGATATTAAGTGGAATTCCAATACTTTTGATAGAAAGTTGACATTAAGCAGAATTCTAATTAGATATCCCACTACCTCATATGTATCTATGAGGAGCATTTGTTGGTGGGTCCTAGAAATATATACCAAATTTAATTACACTGCATAGAACTATTTTTATTATGATTTAATTTATAATTTGTTATATAATAAATTAAGTAAGGTGAAGAGTAATTATGTCCACATGAATTTAAGTATACTCCTTGTACTTTTATTAGTAGAATGATATATTATGACATATAAGTGGATGTGGAGGGCCAGGCCAGGCCTGGCACTGAAAGCCCCTAGGCCGCCCTTGGTTAGGAGGGTGTCAGCCTTGAAATATTTGGCTCCACTGGACCTCAATATTTTGGAAGAAAAAATATACATTTCTATTGTGGGCTTCAAAGAGTCAAGTCGGGCATCCTTGTCGGAGGGACAGATTGACAACCCTAGGTAGGGGTGATAATTTATGATCTCCATCTCCTCCCCTCATTGAACAAAAACGTGATGCCAATGTTGCATAATACAGTCGTTGTCGAAGATAACGCTAGGGATAATATGCCAATGTTGCATAATAGAGACAAGATTGTACAATTCATCCATGTGAGTTTTAATTTCAGTTGGGTGTTTAACAGGCTTGCATCACACATAACTTATATCATATAGAATAATATGTGCAATGCCACATAATTGAAAGTTTTTTTTTTTTTGTAAATTCTTAACTAATTTTAAAATTTGATTGAAATACATGCTTTTATGATTCTATGTAAGAAAATAAATTTGAAAAGAAGGAAGCACAATTAAAACATCTCTTATTATTCTTCATTTTAAACTCATTTCCCTCCACCTGGAACTAGGGGCAATTGGGCTGATAACTTCTAGGTTGTGATAAAGAAAAATTCTAATTAGATATTTATGGTAGCTTATGTATAAAAAGGTTGATTGAAGAAACCAGTTGTGGAGTTCATGTTCAGTATACAAATATTGGGTCTGGCAACGTCATCTTTGGTGACCTCTCAATCCAGCAACATCGACGACATCTCCTTTCTACGAGAGTAGAAGAAGAAAATTGACACGAAGGTAGTGTTTGGGTCTTTTTAGCTAACTCCTTGTTCCAAGAAATCAAAAATCACGTTTGATGAGCCACTCGTTGGTCACTTCCTGAGGAAGTCTGAAGTTAATGAAATTTGACTTTCCCAAAACCATGTGTTGGGTTGCTCCCGCCGGAAGTCATGTTTTAGACTTTGGCGGGAAGTTGACGGAAGGTGATTTTAGTATAAAAGGGATTTTTACTCTTACCATTGTCCTTTATAATTATGACCCTTCTCTTAAAAGTTTTTTTCTCTTCCCTTTGTCCTTTATAATTATGACCCTTGTCCTTTATGACCCTTCTTTTTGCCATGGACACAATATAAAAGAATGTGCTGCGTTGCTTCCCAAGAAATGATCTATGACCCTTGTCCTTTAGAGATCTCATCACAGCCAATTGTGATTGAACTCAGGGAGAGTTCAATCGCACTAACATACCAACAGGTGTCCCTTTTAACCCTTATTAACTATGGTTAAGATTCACTAACTTAGGTTCAATAATATAATCTTGATTTTAAAAAAAATCAACCCTAAGGGTTAAATATTCTTTACCCGGTCAGTTTAAATATTTTTTCTAAAAACAAGATTATATTGTTGAACCCCATAGGTTAGAGAATCTTAACCACAGTTAATAGGAGTTAAAAGGGACACATGTTGGCATGTGGGTGCAATTGAACTCTCCTAGAGTTCAATCGCAGTTGGCTGTGATGAGATCTTTGTCCTTGATACCAAAAAAGCAATTATTAGGGGACTACGTATTCCCCCATGCAGGGGACCGCCATGTCCACATGTCTCTTTTAACCATTTTTAACTATAGTTAAACTTAAGTAAATTGAAGGAAGTTCTTGTTTGAACATGTTTGACCTGCCCATACCACTAAATTAAACAAAAAAAATGTGTTATTATGAATTGATCTACATCATTATCAACGAACCTCTCATACATTCTTTTATAGATTTCTCAATGCGATGAACAACCCGTCAATCTCAATCTCAATTAGGGCTTCAATCCCATTTGAAATATTTTAACAAACACATGTACATCTCTGTAATAAGTATCTATGTTGTGTTTATATTGTAAGAGGAAGAGATATTTTGTTCTTCAAAAGAAAAAATAATGAGAAAATTTGATCATAGATAAGCGTTTAGAAGAAACTTTTTAAAAGTGCAAATCAAACAAAATTTTTGACCTCTTAATTTACAAGAGTAACTTTTCACATATGCAAACCAAACGTTAATTTATTTTCAAAATGACTTTTGCAGACTTCTTTAAGAGAAGCTTACTTCGAAGTAATTCTTAAGAAGTTCTTTTCTCCTCAAAGAAGTTTAACCAAATAAGGCTGAAGAGTATTTCAACTTTTAGTTTAAGATATATTCCAAAGCCTAAATTTGGCCTTGTGAACTGTTCAACTGCGAGTCCAACTTCAGGCTCTCAATTTGTTGAAAATTTAGAGACAAAATATCCTTAAACTCGTATTTTATACTAATTTGAATAAATAAATGAATGAATATTTAAATATTTTAAACTACTAAGTAATACTTGTTATTTTATAGACCTGTCTCGATAAAATCTCCTGCATCACACGCTCCATGGTCACCAGATGTAATTCTTGGGCCGCTAGCATGACATCTTTCTTTGCGTTAGACTCCTCGAGAGCTCTCAACCTCTTGATAGTATGAGGATCAATCGAAGAGGTACTGACAAGGCTCGAAGATCGTGACCCCATAACTGGGTGGGGGTCGAGCCTAATCCACATCCACGGACACGTCTAGGATGCTCAGCCCCATGACCTGGGAGTAGTATCATCTTGGCCCATGGTATTTTGTGAGCCCTCCGGTGACTGCGCCATGCGCTCCCGCATCTGGCACTGCAAACAATTGGAAAGAATTAATATGTCGCAGTTAAAAGGGGAAATTCAAAGATATTGAAATAATGAAAGTTACCGACCAGCTTCTCTTCTGTCTCAATGTTCATTGGCATGCCATCCTTTTTTTCATGCGTTACGAGGAAAACCTCGGCATGACCAGGGTAGGAATCTGAGAGGGGCTTGCAGATCGCTATGACAATCACAATAGTAAAACATAAACCCAATCAATACAACATAAATAACTAACAACATAATTAAAAAAAATGAAACCGCACTTACCATCTCATGCCTCACTCAAGCGAAGCTCTTTGTGCCAAAATGTATGGCAGATCTTCCGTTTTTCTTGATTTTTCTTATTTGTGGCACTCCGGTTTTGCAAAAAAAAATAAATTATGGTTAGAGTGACATATTTTATTTATATTACCTATTAGAATGATGAAAAATATATATATATACCTCCCCCTCCTCGGAGAACCAAAAATCGACTAGTGTACGCCACTGGTCCGCCACCACATCTGCCGGACCTGCAACATCAAGCTCAGTCGGCAATGCCTCCGGAGTCATGTGAGTGGTCCTCAACTTCGATTTCCAGTCCCTGTAGTTATGCGAGAGGGACTCGTCTAAAAATTTCTCTGTGCTAGGTGGGATAACAAATTTTCTTGGAACACGATTTGAAATGATTAGTATTTCAAATAATTAACAAAAATATATGAAATTAAAAACTAATAATTGAACGATTTTCAGACTTTTTTGGTTCTTACTCGTGCCAGATGTATCGCACATTCCTTGTAGTCCCTAGGGATGTGAATCCAACTAGGGACATCAAGGTGAAACAGATGCCCACCTAGGCAAGAGTACCTAGATAACCTGCCAACGTCTAGGTTGCCTCCTCTACGGCTGCGCATGATCATCACAAACTACCCTCTTTTTTTTGGCTTGGAGGTAGTTTATGTAAATCGAGACATTTGGTCTTGTCTCGGCCCTGCCTGATAGGGCTTGGAATAGGAGGCGACAGTGCAGGGGTGCCAGCACCAGATGTGATGGTTGCAGAGGTGGCATCGCCTACTGTGGGATGTGTAGGCTCCATCTGTACCCATATCATATTTTTCATACTTATTGAGAATTTAAACACATAAAAGTTCGTTGGATTTCATCACTAACATGCAAATAAAAGTCTATGAATTTCATCACTAACATGCAGACTAATCCAACCCGGAGCATATTTTTCATACTTGTCCTACTTTAACACATTCAAATGCCTTCGGGGAAAAGATAAAATTCAATAAAGGAATGACATTAGTACAACAGTATCTGAATAACAATAACAGTATTACAACAATATCCGAATAACAATAACAATCAAGGAATAACATTCAAATGCCTTGAAACTCCAAATTAACCTTGATGTGGAGAAAATCAAATGGGATTTGGTCTGGCCGCGTCGAACCAATTCCACTTGCCCTAGCGCAGTTCCCACAAGTCAACATGTGTCCCTTTTAACACTCCTCAACTGTGGTTAAAATTCACTAACCGTTGGAGTTCAACCATCCAACCTTGATTAAAAAAAAAAAAATTAATTCTAGGTGGTAAAACTTATACTAAACCAGATTTTAACTTAGAAATTAACCTAAAAATGATCTAAATACCATATTTTAACTAATCTACCAAACTAACCTAAAAGATCATAACTAAGTAAACTAGAAACTAACCTAAAAGTAAAACTAGAATCAAGAGATTTGTAACCAACTTAAAATATTAAAGCTAGTAAAGAAAAACATTTAACAAATCGAAAATTTATTCTAAAACTAATCTAAATCCGAGTTTAACTAACCTAAAAAATAAATAAATTTCAAGTTTTAAATAAACCTAACATTTAACCTAAAATTAACATATCTTAATTTAGTTAAAATTAAGTATAATTAAAAGTGCTCCTATATAACCGTAAATAGGGTGATGATATGATAAAATAAAAAAAAGGCAAAAGTAACCCATCTCAACAAATAAAAAGAAAAAACCAATAAAAAAAAGAAAAAGATATTAATAATTGTCATTTCTTTTCTAGCGTTTATGGTTTGTCTACACATTTAAGTCCAATATTATGCAAAAGAAAAAAAACAAACCCCTAATTACAGAAAAGAAAAAAAAAATTACACTGCTCTTCTTCTCCTTATCCTTTTCCTTACAATCTCCACGACTAGAGAAGGAACCCTAGAACCCCCAAACCAATCTCTTCAGCTCCTCTCTCCCCAAACCCAATAACACCATAACAGACACAAACCCAAAACCATAATAGAATCCTAATTGAAAACCCAACACAATAACACCATAAAAGAACCCCAAAATCCAATCTTTAATACCTCTCTTCTAGCTACTAATTCAAAACCCCAACAGACACAAACACAAAACCCCCAATCTCAATCCCAGTCCCAGTCCCAATCCCAAATCCATATCCAATTCCTTCCTTGAAATCATCAACAAACAGAAAGCACAAACCACAAAACAAAATCAGAGAAATAATAACTATCATTTCCGTGAAACAAAAACATATATGATTTCCATGAAATTTGTAGAGAAATTACATAAAACAACAAATACAGAAAACTCTAAACGTAGAGAAATTACAGAAAACAATTTCATGGTCAAAAACATTTCCAACCATAGAAATTACATAGAGAGATAATTAGGAGAGAGAGAAAGAAGGGGTGGAGGGTGCTGTGAACCAGGGAGATAGTTGCGAGCCGGAGGTGCTATTAGTGGTGTAGGGTGTTGCGAATCAGAGAGAGATAGAGAGAGAGTTGAGATTGAGAGAGTTGAGAGAAAACCAGGGAGAGACAAAGAGAGAGCGCTTACCGATGAGGGGAGGTGCTGCCGGAGGTGGTAGCTGTCGGAGAGACGGTAGAGAGAGAGAGAGGGGAGCCGTGGAGGTGCTGCCAAAGGTGGTATCTGACATAGAGGGTGCTGCTGGAGAGGGCCTACGGGAGGTGGTGGCTACCGGAGAGGGGGCTACCGAAGGGGAGAGCAGAGAAGGAGATTGGGAGAGAAGGAGAGTTTGGTTTGCATGCACGATGAAATGAGGGAAAATCATCGGGACCCTAATTAAAGATATTTAGTGGCGGTTCTTAAAAATTGCCGCTAATATACAGTTAAAAATGACGGTTATTATAGAACCGCCACTACTATTTACATATTCAACTGCGGTTATTAAAAAACAGCCGCTGATATCAAGGCGAGAAGCCAAAATGGTGAAGGGACCGTCATTAAAAACAATATTTCAACTATGGGTTATTAAAAACCGCCATTGAAAATAATATATTAGCGGCAGTTATTAATAACCCGCCACTAAAAAGACATGGCAATTAGGCTTCCGCAGTATTTATAATAAATTGTCGTTATAAACAACATTCTGTGGTGGTTCTTTGGAACCGCCGCTAATAAACCGCCGTTAAAGGCCTATAGTTTTGTAGTGTAAGATAAGTATGAATGTTGTTTATGTTTTAATCTCATACTTGAGATCACAATGGGTGATTAGATTATTTCTGTTCAGTTGGTCATTATATCATCGGATTATTGATGTTATTCTTATTTCAATGATTATATTATTGAAGAAAATTTTCAAAGTCATTATTGGTTTGCCTTGCATGTTGTTAAGATAAGATGGAATGCAGTGTCATGGGTCCAAAGTCCTATTTGACCAACAATGAGATTTTGGGGCATCACAAGTCCTGTTGATAAAAAATAAAAGCATAAGCCAATGTTTGATCTAAACTATGAAAAAACAACAGTCTATTTGCATAAATAAAGTATCCACTTATGTTATCCTTCTTCTGAAATCTAATGGAAACTAGCTTATGGTCGACCAAGTCCGGTAAAATTATCAATGTTGTTTGTGAAAGTGAAGTCTGACTAAGTGTCAGGTGGCTAGATTTTATAGTCATCCTCAAATTCTCTCTAATCAACATTGTCGTCATCAACACTTATACATTAACCAGCTACATTACTAATTTTTTAGTTCACAAGTGACACTATTCTACTCGACCAATAAAGTCTTTGTTATGAGATTTGTTGAAACTAATTAATTACTATTACCTTCAAATGCCTTGTTTCCACGATGAGACATTCACACTTATTCTTATGCGATTATTATGTTAATCTCTTCACAATTTAGTAGAGGAGGCTCTTCTTCCATTATCTAATCATCAACTAAGTCAAAATAATCCATGGAGATTGGATCAAAGGATTGAGGTTTTCGGGCGTTCTTATCAGTTATGAAAAATATTTTAATTATTATAAGTAAAATGTAAAAAGTTAAAAACTATAACATCTAATTTTAAAGTTATAAAACATACCCATCCTTTAACCTTAGGTTGTAATGAACATACACGAGATCATTGAGCCTTTGATGTTCCAATCTATTCCTCCTTTTGGTATGCACATGTTCAAAAACATTCCAATTTTGTTCATAGCCAGAAGAACTGCATGTTTGATTTAGTACTCGAATGGCAACCCTTTGGAGATTAGGAGCAGTACTATTCTAAATGTTCACAATTCATCTAAAAAAACAAAGCATGAATTATAAATAAAACTATAATATTTAATCAAGCTAATGGAATAATATGATAAAATAATAAAATTCATAAAGAATATTGTTCTCATTTGTAAGCATAGTTTTGTGAGCATTTATAGTCATTAGACATCCATTGTCCCCTACAAAAAGTTGATAGTAAGACATTTCAAAAGTGCAACAATTTTGTTTTGTTAGATTATCAGCATGTAACCTCTCAATGACATCCAAGACACTTGACCGTAGCCTAGAATTTGTATATTCCTCCTCACTAAAAAAATGTAGGATTCAACAAGTAACCTGCTGCATGAAGATTCTTGGAAAGTTATTTATCCCATTAATTTTCAATGATCTTCACCATTTGTTGCCAATTAACTTTTTTTCTCTTAATGAATGTCATTAATGTATCATTTGCTTTAACAAATACATTAAACAAATAACCCATTGTCGTCTGATCTTCACTATCTACAATTCATAAAACAATGACTAATAACTCTATAACTTTGACAAAGATGACACATGATTTTCAAAACTCACTATCTAATGCCATTTCAATAAATGTTCTCCCCTTAAAATCTTGGGGTGCGTGGTGCAAAGTATCTTCCAATTTCTCTTACACTTTTTCCCTTTCCTTTATCCATAATGTTTTTTCCTTTTCCCATTCCTCGACTTTCATCCCCTTCAGTAAATTCTTCAGAATCTTCTTGCTCAAATACAGGAGGCTTATATGGGTTATGCTCCTCATATATCTTATATTTTGGTTTTTATTTTTTCATCAATGCATTTTCTAAAGATTCCATCATTCGCCAACTAACATTAGTGGAGACCTATTTACAAGATTTTGCTTCACCCTTTTTCCCACAAAATGTTGTTTGAATTAGTTAATTCCCCCACCATGAATTTTTTTTGTAACAATACACTGTAAAGTGACATTTTTGGTTCCAAGGATCTTTATCTCATGACAATGATCCCATGCCGAGTCAGTTCTTCCTCTGCTAGAACTTGACAATGTTTGCATGAAATCTCCCATTGGTTGGGAACCTGAAGAAGATATTTTGATAATGTCAACTTATGCAAACAAATGCTTGTAGATGAAATTAGACAAATAAAATATGACACTCTTATGAAACATACTAGCTCTATTGTGTAGTTGTTAGATACTATACAATCTATTATCATATGATAAAAGTAACAGAAGTTGGTGTCAACCAACTTCTCTACTTTCCAATAATACCCTTGATGAAAAATCAATTTCCCTTCTTAACTATAACCCACCCAGTTCTCTCGAATGATCTTATGCGGACCGCCCTATCACCTCATTGTTACCCCCTTGCAATCACCTCACCAGCGATAGCAGTTGGACCACGCCTTCTCCACGTGAACACTGCTACCATTTCATCACGCGTTCGCCCTAAATGACTCCTCCATCTGACTGGGCCTCCACCAATCTCACAATCAACCTACGCGTGGATCCGACATGCTTTCTCTACCCCTAAAAGCAAATTAATCTCCTTCTCTATCGACTATTTCCTTCAACTTCTGGACTCGCCTCGCTACCATACTAGGTAAAGATTAATGATTCCCCATTTGAGTCTCTTTCTTAGGGATGGATAACAATTTGCTTAGGGTTTATATTGCTAACTCAGTGTTAATTCAACATCTATGTGAAACTATATCTTATCTTAGATTCCTTCACACCTCAAAGATTAGGAAGAATTTTGGTGCCACGATTTTTTCATTTTGTGCTCTAAATAAGGAATCAGCCTAAAATTGGCGTTGGATTCTTCTGATTTTTAGTAGAAAAATCCAGATTCTAATTATTCTGAACTTTAGGGCAAATATGAGCTTTCAAGATCTCAAATCTAATCGGTCTTTGGCTTGTTCGTCTCTATTTATGTATATGTAAAACCATTCCCACAACCTGTTATCATTGGATATTTGATATTATCACTAGAGTCCCACAATTAGACAAAGTTGTTTGACTTTGATATCATTCATTGAGTGGGGCCATGGGGATTGTGACTTGGAAGAGCCTGGTTAAGAGAAGGGGTCATCTCCCTCATTCCAATCTCCTCTGTTGCTTAAGCCTTACTTGAATTATGCTTTTGTGAGGTAGAAGTTATTCTAGCTCAATTCAAGCAACAAATCACCTCTTACTTGGGAGGGTTTCATTCTTTCGTAATCCTTTAAACGTTTCTCTTCCATTTACTAATGGTTTGTCTTACTTTGGATATAATGCATGTGGATGGGCCACAGTGGACAAGCTTCGGCTGGAGTTGCACAAAAGTTCAATGGTGGAGTTATTAAAAATGAAAATGGAAGCCCAAATATGGAAGCCCAAATGTATTGAGTGAACAAAATTGGGGGTCTAGAACAAAAGAGCAAAAAATCAATATGTGCATCCATTTCTGGTAAAGCCTATGCTACAAAGATTGGAGCTAGGAGACATCATCATTTAGGGAATCCTAAATGAATATGCTGGCTGTGTAAAACAAGTTTTACACTTTTACTACATGAATGAGGAAACACCTCTTGAAATTTATTGAAAACCTATTATAAACTATTAAAAAAAAGAGAGACTACTATTTGAAATTTGTAAACAAAATATACAAATCTTTCAAATAAATAGAAAAAGCATACATTTATGCCCACCTCACCTTGGCTTGATTTCTTTCTATCTCCAATCTCATCTCTTTCCTACGTATCCTTTCCTTCTTCTCTAGAGTTATGTTTTGAACCCCCTAATTTTATTTAATATATCGTGTTTTAGAATGAATAAGTGAAAAATTGCCTTTTCCTATGACTAGGATGGTTCAATAAAAATCGCTTAGGTCAACTGAGTCACTCTGGTTAGGATGATTTTAACTGGGTCATTCCGGATTTGATAATCAACCCATTAAAAGGTTAACCCAACCCATTAAGGTTACTGGGTCCCAGGTTAACAGGCACAACCGGTTGGGCCAATCCTGGTTTTAAAACATTGCTATATCCGTATCTGATTTGATTAACCCTAGTTATTACCTGACTCCGCTCCGATATTTCGACAGATAGTAAATTCAAAAATTTGAATTCGTTCAACTAATCAGATTTGGATATTATCTGAATTTGATTGATTATACAAATCGAACTCGAATAGTATCTGAACTCGATCAAATATCCAAATCAATCAAAAAAATTAAAAAAAAAGTAAAAATAATCAGAAGCTTACCTTTTTCGTCCGAATCATCTGAAAGTCTTGATGGTGAATGTGCCAAATCTCTCACTAGGGGTGAACAAGGCAGAGATGGGAAAGCTGACTTTTCTTTAGAGGTTATGGCGTCATTAGAACGGCGGTGCTGTGGTGTTGGTGATGGTGGTGGATGCGAGGAGGATGCAAATTCACAACAAAATCTGGTGATTCTGATTTTAAGCTACTTGGTGGAGGACCGTTGGAAATTGATGGAATTGGAGGAGTCAAATTGGAAGATGGGTATAATGGAGCACTAGAATTCGAGCTCCTACTTTCGAATTTCTCTACCGCCACAGTCGATTAAAGTTAAGCAGTTGAATAGGAACTTGAAGTCTCAGATAATCCAAATTTATTGAACAATCGATCATGGGTTGAAGCGTTGAAAATGAACTTGAACTCTTGCCAAAGTCCAAATTTATCTACCGCCACGGTCAATCATGAGTATGATAGAGTACTTGAGCCGTTGAAGAAGAGTAGAAGAAGGGAGGAGAGGAGAGGAAGATGACGACATATGATAGCTTTGAGTCTCAAACAGGTAAGTAAAGTTTCTTAAAAGATATTTATAATGATTATATAGTTATGATACTACCCTCGTTAAGGTAAGAGAATTACAACTAACCCTAAAATTTTATAAAAAACTTATAAAAATTTTGTATGCACTTATTCAATCAGATATTTAGCCGAGCGGATAGTAGACAATTTGTGTCCACTTCGCTTATAAACAAATTCTCTAATAATATTTGAATTCAATCCGCTATATACCTATTAAGATAAATATCCACTTGATCAAATTTGGATTTAGATCAGATTCGAATTAGATTGTATCTGAATCCGTTGATAACCCTAGTTAACACCGACAAAAATAGAGCTAAATTAAGTTGACATTGAGGTCCGGTCTCTGGATGTGTTACTAATATTTCATAAAAGAAAAAAGATAAAAAGTAGGCCTTTGGAGTTGGTGGCGAGTTGGGCCAGTGTAGTGATGGCAATGGGCCAGGTTAATCGAGTAGTCCACCCAGACCCTATTGGGACAGGTTCGGGGAGTTTTTAAACGGAGTAGGAGAGGGGTTTAGCAGTAGAGGGTTAAACCCGAGTTGGGTTCAGACCAGGGATGGATTTAAGCTACCCCACCTGTTTATAATGTAAAATCATTATTTTACCCTTAAATAAATCCTAAATTACCTTAATATATTACTTATAATATAAAATATCGAACCAACCCATCGTGCCCGACTAGTACTTAACGGGACCGGGGCGGGTTTAAGAAGAGTTCTTATAATACCGGCTTGCCCGACCCGAGTTTGGGACAGGAACGGTAGGTAGGAGGAGTCTTGCCATTAGGAGTAGGGTAGGGTTGGGGGACGCCCCGACCCAAACCCGGCCCGTTACCATCCCTAGGCTAGCGCTCCCTTCAAAATCGATGCCTCAAGCACGAGTCCGGACAAAACCGCCAACCCAATTTGTGGCATTCGGGGCTTTGGAGGCTGGACCTCTCTCTCTCTCTCTCTCTATTATCTCCCATTCTCCTTCCTCTCCAAAAATTCTACCACAGAAACCCAATTTTTTTTAAAAAGAGATAAAAAAAAAAAATATCGCTTTAGGTTGATTCTTTGCTGTTTGCTTCGTCTCCGCGCGTTTTCTATCAATGAAGTTCGTAGTCGGAAGTCTCTTCTCAGTTAAACTTCTCCCCCGGCGCATTATAGCAGATGGAAAGCAATGATGAAACCCACAAGGTAAATCGATTTTCCCAACACTCCAATTTTCATTTTCTTGGATTTATCTCTGCACACTCGACCTATCTATTCGTCTTAATCGTGTTCTAAGCTTGAAATTAAGCATGGATTCTTTCCCCCTTTGAATTTTAGGGTTTTCTTTCTCTTGTTTCAATGTTTTCTGCATCTAGTTATCTTCGATTGTTAAATGTATAATTTTTCTTGATTTTTTGCTATCTGCCGAAGAGAAACTTCATGAATTGTGCTGCATTATGTGGAATGCTTTACTGAGGAATTTAATATCATGAGTATTATTAGGTTTAGGGTTTGTTTTTGTTGAGGTCGGTGGGTGCTTGTATTTCCATATAATGGATTAATGCCAAGGTTCCAAGCTATAATAAAGGATCAATTTTTACTGTGTAATTGACACAATAACTTTCTAGGGATACCCAAAGGGACTAGTCCTTGGCTCGAAGGCGCTTTCGGACACCCTCCGAAACCCCCAAAAAATATTAATCAAAGATTTGAAGCCAGCAGGCTAACAGAGTGTGCTAGCATGCCCTTCTGTTTTCTTTGCCGGGGCATGAAAGCCAGAGTGTGCCAGGGTGGTTTTCCATATTATGTCTTGCAAGTGAGGAAAGAATAGAATCTGACATGGATATCTCCACCTTCAATTGTCATTTGAATTTCTTATGGTCTATTGTCTATGTTGCTGTGGCTTGTCTACTCAAAGTGAGAGTAGTTATAATGTTGTTTTAGCTTAGCATTTTGACATCCTGGAATTGCTTGTCTGCTCAAGCAATCTTTGATCAGCACTTTTGGCCACTTTGTTTTCATTAGTTTGCATTACATTTATAGCATAGAAATCCGTTCTATATGTTTGTTGTCAGTTGTTCATAGCATCTAACTTGATTTTTTTTTTTTTTTTTTAAATATATTTAAATTTTCAAGCTTGATGCTGTCTCTTCCACCGTCTTTCAATCATCATATCTGTAGGGAGTGTGTAGAATAATATTTGGGTTTACAGTATACCATATTAGTTTGCAGTATCTAATACTTAATGGCTACACTTTCGTTTTAGTTTGGGCCCAAATTCCATTTTCACAGAGATGTTGTGCTTAGAGTGGAATGCGTTCTAAGCATGGGCCGCTTAGCGATCTTTGTTATTGCACCATACTAAGACCTAGCTTGCCATTTTGTTTAGGGTTTTAGGGTGTCTTTTCTGCTTCTTGCAACCATGGAATATGGTAGGCTGTTGGTGCTTTTGCTCCTTCAACTTTAATCATTCACCTAGTAGTTTCTGGCACTTCATCTCCCTTATAAAATCAAATAATGTGGTATGGCGCTGGTGCTTGTGCTTTTTCAACTTTAACCCAAAATCGAATAATGAGTGGCACTTCACCTCCCCTTCTAAACCAATGTATGTGCTAAAGTCGCAGGTGCTTGAGCTCGTTCAACTTTAATTTTTCAACACTCTCGTAAGAGTCATATTCTGGTTACTATTACGATATACTAGAACCGTGCTTCATTTATCTCCCAATGTGCATGTATTCTGAAAGATAAATTGAGGCAGCCACTTGCTGTCTTTTATGTTGAAAGCATCATCCGTTGGGTGATCAAGTTTCTTTTTAATCACGTGCTCATTGGTGCCTTCCATAAACATCTCATAAAAAATTTAAGCCAATATTAATATTTGCCTTGCTTGTTAAAATATGTTTTGTAGCATCTCTGATGACAAAAAGCGAGTACTATTGCAGACAATTTTTTTTTACACCATAAGGAAAAAAGATGGGAACCTTATTTGATCCAATTTAGTCTCTGTTAGTATCAGTTTTGATCAACTACACAAGGGGGTTGGTGCAAGGACAATTTACAGGATTGGAAAAAAGATAAGGAAATGGGGTGGAGATTAAACTTCATTCCCGATTTTTACACATTTGTTTGTTTTAAGCCTTGCAGTCAAAAACAACTGACATGGTTCAATTTCCTGTGATGTATTGAACTGTATTGGCTGAAGTGCTGCAAAATGCAGGAAACAAAATATTTATTTTTTCCAGTGGGTTTGAAAGACCTCTATTAGTTTAGTTGACTATTTATATAATAAGACAAATCATGGGCTTCTGTTTTCCTTTCCCCTGAATTCTAAATCATGAAATTCTAAAGGATACAAAAGATATAGCACCTTGCATCAAGACCATTGGTATGGTTTACCAGTGGTATGCCAGTTTAAGTGCTGCACGTGCGTTGGGAAAGAAGGGAGTTTGTTGAACCACCATTCAGTAGGTCCCACCTGGAGATCTCCTAAGCGAGAAACTGGCCATATGGAACTTACCATTTGTTTTTAACTTTTCCTGATCATTTCAGTGGATAAAGGTAGATTGGATGCTAAAATCATCTTGACTGATTTGATCTTGGGGTAGAGGATGTCCTCAGTGGGACACGTTAAATTGTTGCTCACGACCCATTGAACCCTTGGACCTGTAGTGGTATGCACTTGACATACCATTCCTATGGAATGGCTTAGTAATTTAGTAAAACATGACTTTGCAAATTATACATCCTGCCACAACTCTCTATTCGTGAATGACCTATTGTCTGAATATTACATAGACTGATAGACCATGATGTTGGTCTACTAGGTACATTGTCACACGTGCAACATCATGTACAATGAAGGTGGAGCCCACTGTTTTTGGAAAAATTAAGATATTCTTTTCCAGAAAAAAGGTAAAGATAAAAACAAATTGGATGATTTGATCATTGTGTCTGCACTTCATCTTTTGTTGACCCTCCAAATGAGTGTCATAAATTAGATGGTTTCAATCACCTGATCAGGTTGATTTTAGCGTAAAGGATCTTCTATGTGGGAGCCATTCAATGATGGGTGTGGGACTGTGGGCCTGATTTATGCTTATCTGCGGATATGCCTCAGTGGATTTCTGACTGAAACTTTTATCTATTTCAGGATTACTACAAAGTTCTGGAAGTTGATTATGATGCAACAGATGAGAAAATCAGATTAAATTACCGAAGGCTTGCACTGGTTAGTGAACTATCTTTTCTGAATAGCTTCTCGATTGATGCTTCTCTATTGCTTCATAGCAAAAATGTGTTTTTAGATACATTGGGGCACTTACTGAGTAAATTAACACGATACTGTTGCCTATGCATAGAAGTGGCATCCTGACAAACACAAGGGTGACAGTGCTGTTACTGCAAAGTTTCAAGAGATTAACGAAGCTTACAAAGGTAATTCTCTTGAATCTGGGTGAGCTGCTCCAGAGATCATAATGATGGGCCTTTCCTGTCTCATTCTTCTTGATCTATATCGTTAGTGTTTGAACTATACTGTTGGTGCCCAAAAGTTCTGCATCCTTCATGCTATACTGTACATGTGGCCTGCCTATGCCTCAATTCAGATCAAGATTGACATATCATAGGAATTTGGTCATCTATCTTTACTATCTTCAAGGATAAAGAGCGATGAAAAAACTTGGATGAACAGATAATTTGAAAAATTGTATTTCTAGAACAATGTCTTAAAACGCGAAGGCATGAGGCGTGACATTGGGATCTTAAGATGCGTGAGACGTGAGGCTTAAGCCTCACAAGAAAGCTTTACGCTACCTCATTTTAACAAATATATAAATAATAAATAAGAATATTACAAAAAGATTAAAAAAATTAATTAAAGGTAATACATATGTTAGACAATGGCTTTAAATATTTACAATGTCTACTATGAAAATTAGAGAGAAATATACCCAACAAGGTTTTAAAAAGCCTAAATACGTTAGACATAATAAATTAAGTGTTAATTTAGACTAATAACAAAATAAAAGGATTTTTTTTAATCGATAAAAGAAATTATGATGTGCGCACCTTAAAATATAATGTTCAAGTCTTAGTTATGTGGGTAGAATCCTATTTTTGGATGTATGAGGCACACACACTTCAAAATAATATATTTAATGTTCAAGTCTTAGTTATGTGGCTAGAATCAAGGCGTTAGCCTCATGAAGATTTAAGCCTCAAGGCATTTTCCTTGATCCTTGCCTTGAGGCGAGCCTTGAGGCGTAAGCCTCTCACGCCTTTTAAAACACTGGTCTAGAAAAATAATTCATGGTGAGTTTGGAATGTCCGAGTTGTAATTAAACTATTCAAAATACATTTGATGTCACATTTTCCACAGGTTGACCATGCTTTCAGTACCATGAACTTAAAACTTTTTGTACATTTGGTGTCAGTTTGCAAATACTTGTAAGTAGATTACATAAATACGGTCACAACATATCTAGGCAGTAAACTTTTATGTAAATAATACAAAAAACCATGCTGCCCTGAATCTTTTGTTGATTGATTTGTTTTTTTTTTTCAGTGTTGAGTGATCCTGTTAAACGGCTTGATTATGATTTAACTGGAGATTATGAGATTGATAAGTACACTTTGGGGGTAAGAAGTCTTATCATATCATCAGAACTAGAAATGTTGATTTACATATATTTAGGCTGGTTTTAGGGCCTTTACATTGGTTTACATACTGATTTTTTGGATGGTCTGCCATGTTGATACAGGAATATCTTACCAGATTCAAAGGAATGATACTTACCTGCAATGGGCTTGGTATTAGTCAAACATCAATATGGTAATTTGTTGTCACCTATTTAACAAAGCTCTCGAATTTTCAGAAAATTTCTGTGTTGAGAACAGGAATGTTGACACATGTGGTGAAGGGCTACTTTGAGCAATCCTTAGTGTATATTGTTTTGGTTTTGTTGTATACATTATGCACCATTTTTATGTCCTTATGTATCTCCATTATCTCGTGGAGTAATGGATGGTTTATCGTAATAAACATGTCAAGTAGTTAAAGCGGACCACTGTTTTGAACCATGAAATCAATGAGGCACCTCTCTGATTGTCCAGAACCAAAACTTGTGATGTCTATTTGTTCTTCTTTGACGTTCATTACATTACAAGAGACTATTCTAACAGTTAAGAAAAGAAAACCATATAATTAGACTGTCAGGATCATCATATTATTGTGATCTTCAGGTGCCCATCCCTCAATTCCAGATTTTTCTTAGGCCTCCAATCGCAGAGATGGCCCATTGAACTGACATTTTGTATGTTGGGGCACCTACCCTATTTGTGATAAAAGATCTATTATAGATAAGAGTTATACAAAACAGTACAAACTATTATCATCACATAAATTAGCAAAGTTAATTATAGTCCCAATTTACTTATGCAGGCCACAGCAGCTGATGGAAACTAATGAATGTATGGATAAATAAGGTTTGGAATTTTCTTATCCATTTCAATTATCATAAGTTGCCTGTTTAATAATTTCCTTACACACCCACATTGGTGGGTATAAAGTTCCATGCTTTTTGCTAATATGGTTACAGGATTGAATATAACCAGGAATACAGATACTACCATTGATCATTTTCCAGAAGCATTAACATTACGAAGATTTCCAACCTCAAGATGGGCCTACTCTACAGGATTAAGGGAAGGTATGTGATCATCTTGGCCCAAAAATCTTACAACAGAGAACTTGGTTGAGTATGTACCTATTGAATAATTGATCCAGTGTGGATCTAAATCAGTTAACCGAAATACTTATTGAGAATTTATGAGAAAAAAAGCTTAAAAGTACGTTGCATAGTTGTAACTTGTAAGGCAGCTATGTACTGGGTGGGATGCTCGCTGGCATACCCCAAGTCTACAGTCTAGGGTGTAGACCCTAAGCAAGTATTGTTGGAGTGCAACCACTCAGAAGTCATAATTCATTTCTTGCTTCTTGTTTCCCAATGATATTTTGAACTTTGCCTCCACTTCTCGTTTCGCTTCTTGCTCTCGTAACTATGTACATTATCTTTTGGAGTTTCCCTTGATTCCACTTTTAATTATCATGATGGTGTCATAATTTATTACTGAACGAGAAAAAAGAAAAAAACTTGTGCACATCACTAAACATAATAATCTATTCGGAAGTATCTAAGTTTTATTAAATGGTTTAATTGCTTTTGATAACCAACAATTATAGATAGCCAAAGGATGCCGGGTCATTAGCTGCTGCTGTAAAGGAAACGTAATGACTAAAACATGCTCGCCGTAGCAGTTACTAATTGTAGATCAGGCATAACCATCATGAATATCTCTATGTTAAGGGCATAATTTTTTTGAGGGTTATGCAGAGAATACAAGTGGGAACTATCAATCACCAATAGTAATTACGCGATATTTAATAATAAAAATGAGACTTTATAACGTGATTACTATTTTGTTCTAGAACATGATATAAGCAATACCACATCTCTACTTCTATGTACCTTCTTATTTATCAGATCCCACAACCGATAGCCAAATTCTTCAACACCATATCTCAAGAAGACACGGTAAAAGTCTAAGATTGGAACAGAGCTCATTGGGTACATGCATAAAAGCTTTGCATCCAAACACTCTCAAGCCGGAATATGAAATATCTTTTCCACTCCACACCTTTTCGGGAACTTGTCCTCCAAGTGGAACCGATGGAGAATGATTGATTAGATAATATACAATCCGCATAGCTTCTCTCCAAAATTGTTTAGGTAATTTTGCACAAGCAAGCATACTTCTCATTCTCTCAACTATTATCCGGTTCATCTTTTCCGTTATCACATTTTGTTGAGTACGAGGAATGGTTCTTTCATGCTAAATACCATGCATATCACAATAACTCTTGAATGCCTTTGAAGTACTTTCTCATATCATTTGCGTACAAAGACACTTGAGAGTTTTACCAATTTCACATTCAATTATAGCATGAAATATTTTAAAGATTACAAATACTACATCTTTAGATTTCATGGTATAAGACCACACCTTCCTAGATGTATCATCAATAAAGGTAACAAAGTAATAAGCACCACTAAGAGATTTCACACTCATTGGACCACACACATCCGAGTGTACCAAATGCAACAATTTAGATTTAGGCTTATTGCTACTTTGGAGAAATGAAACTCTAAGTTGTTTACCGGCTAAGTAGTGATCACAAGGTTTAATGGACTTACCTTCAATTCCGGGAAGAAGTTGCATTTTTGCTAATACTTGAATGCCTTTCTCGCTCGTGTGACCAAGCTTTCGATGCCATAAACTTAGTGATGAATTTTTCAAGGCGGTTTCACTTCGCCTTTGAACAAGTGAGCCTTCATTTTTGTAGAGGGTATCTTTCTTCTTACCTTTTGCCACGATAGGAGAACCCTTGGACAACTTTCGTCTTTCTTTGCCAAAGTGATTATCATATCATTCATGGTCCAACTTTCTACATGAAATTAGATTCTACATGTCTAACATCTTTCAAAATGAACTTGTGGCCAATGCTTGTTTCAATCTTTACATCACCAATGCCGACAATTTTTGAGGCACTACTATTTTCCCGCTTAACCATACCAAACTCACTGAGAATGCATGAACAAAAGAATTCTCCATTTGGTGTTGCATGATAAGAAGTACCCGTGTCAACAACCCACTTGGAATCATCACATATGACACAAAAATAGTCTTCATCATATGTGGTAAGCAATTTCAACATTGTCTTTTATTGCAACCACCATAGTTTCCTTCTCTTTATCAATAACTTTGCCATCTTTCATGTCTCTTTTGAATTTTCGGCACTTTTTCTTCATATGCCTCTTCCTTTGACAATAGAAGCACACAACCTTGCACCTCAAATTTATCGTGAAAGTGATCACTCCGATTCTTGAATCTTTCCCTTTCTTTACTAGCCAAAACTTGTGGATAAGAGGAACCTGATGATTGTCTTCTATCTTGTTTATTTAGCAAATTACAGGTAACTTAGCTCATAAAAAACATTTCAATCTAGTGCCGAATTACTTAGAAAAATAATCAATGTCTCCCAACTTTCCGATAATGAACTAAGTAACAACAAGACTTGCAATTCATCATCTAGCACCATCTTTAAAGTCATCAATTGATGGACATTCTTTTGCATTTCATTCAAGTGTTCCGCAATAGATGTCCCTTCATTGAACTTCAAGTTCACTAACTTCCTAATCAGAAAAGCTTACTTTCCGACCGTCTTTCTTTCATAAAGATCATGTAATTTCATCCACAAACCTTTGCGGAGCTCTCATTTGATAAATGGTGAAAGACATCATCTAACTATTGCCGAATATTTCCAATTGTTTATTTATTCCAATTTTCATTTGACATGGATTCCAGCTTGCTTTCGATGCATTCAATTGGAGCATATAAATCCTTATAATAAAGTAAGTCCATCTTTAGTTTTCAAATTGCCCAATTACTTCAGGCTAACCATCTGAGCCTTCATCTTGATTCACACACACAAAGACAACCCTAATAACTTGGAGCTCTGATACCACTTGTTGGGAAAGCCCAACCTTTCTCACGTGTATGTAAATCAAGAGTGCTATGCCAAATAAAACCCAATGTCTGGTGCATTTTCCATTTTTTTTAGGACCTCCTGGGTCTTTCCCTTGGAGGCTAAGGATTCTATTTTGAATGGATTAACGAAGTTTTGAAGTGGAGCAATATTCTTCGGGATATGATGCCATACATAGTTTGTTGGGGAATGTGGAACGAAAGAAACAACAGAAGTTTTTAGTGGACCCAAGCTTCTTTGCCTAATTTATGTTCTATAGGATGGAGTTTGTGAACCGGTTGTTCTCCCATAAGGAATTCACAGAATCAAACACCCATACATCTGATTTCTTTTTTATAGATGGAATCAAGTTATTTTTTGCAACTCTTGAGTTTCTTTCTTTGTATTCTTTGTAGCGAAATTTCTTCTTTCCCCAGCTCCCTGTAAATTCTATTCTCTAATATTATTCTAGTTATTCATAAAAAAAAAGAAGCTGGCATTCAGTCCTGACCTGTTTTTTTCCATGTTAATCCACACCCAGCCTGACATTTTGTAATCAGCCTAACAATCCTGTGTTGGCGCTGCCAACAGGCCTGTTGGTGTGATTCAAGTACTGGAGTCCATTGAGACATCATAGCTCCTTTATTCCTTAGTCAAACAAATTAGGAAGTGTGTTTGCCAAGCAACGAGGCTTTGCTATTCAATGGGTTAAACCTAGGATATCCAAGGTCCAAAATAAGTTCAGATTAATAAGATGACTACCCAGCAAATCTATTTGATTACACATGGGTGATAAAAAATGGTGGTTAGCATTTAACACAGAAAAAAGTTGAAAATATTTTTAAAAAAATACAGATAACTAAGAAAATAAATAAGTCAAGTAATCAACTTGCATTTAATTCTTATTGTCTGGATATTCCACTATAGTTTTGATTCCTTAATATACTTTATATTTAATCATTCTTTATAGGTAATTAAACGCATTTGGTTGCGAGCATTAATAAATAGAGAAGTTTCTAACTGTAGAGGATTATTACTATTTCAAAGTTAAAAGAAGTCTTCAGCACTAAAGAGAAGAAAGAAATGGTCTTAGTGAGGATTCAAAAGCCATTCAACTGTTGGGAAGGAGAAAAGGCAGAAACAAAAGGGATAAAGGGCATTTTAGAGATGGTGGGTGGATATTTTATTTTATCAAGGGATGCAAGTGGAAATTTTAAAGCTTGGTGGATCAGAAAGGACACAAAATGAGTGAATTGTCTTACTGAATGTTAAGAGGCTATTTGGAGGTCCTTATGAGTTTATTATCTGTTCTTCCCTATTTAAACAACTTAGAACTAGTTTTTTTTTAGTCTTCAATTCGAGTGATGCAAGTAGTTTCCATTACCACTTGCTACATTTTCTTTGTCAGTGCCTTATATCGGCTATTTTGGGTCGACAACAGAATCCTGTTCCTTGGCATATATTTTGGTTAAAGTGCTTTCACCAAATCTTCTCCTATTACCTCCATCCATGACCATTCCATTTTGGTCTTTTCCCCACCCTTTGAAAGCCTTCAACCTGCTCACGCTCCACCTGTACCACATGTTACTTAGTCTTCTTGAATATGGTTAGCTGGTTTGCAATTGCAATTCTGTTATATCTGGTTCTCCATTTAACACATTTTACTCCTGAAACATATAATGATTTTACCGATAAAAAAACAGAGCCTAATTTGTTAAGTTATTCATTAAACTATTCTGTGATTGATGGAATGCTGGGGGAATCAGTTAAGTATGGTCTTAACCGCCAAATGGTCGGAGAGAAGGCAACTGTAAAATAATATTTGACAATTATATTCATCAGTTGAAGAAGACAGACACAACTATGTACCTCAGATCAATAAAGATCTCTCTGGTTAAGGATAACATTTGTGTAATGATGTCAGAACAAAATGAAAAGAAAAAAAAAATGTGTCATGAACTTCCGTGTCCATGACTGGACATCTACTAGTTCTATAGTGTAATTGCCAAGACTCTTAAACCCTGTCTCACAACAGGCTTCTTTATTTTATTTATAGTCTACCTAATGCATGATAGATTTTATTTTATTTCTATTAAAAATAAGAACTGATTTGCTCTGGAGTTGACTTTTGAGAGATCCAGAATCATTCATCCAATAAATAAATAAATAGCATGGAATATTCAATACAGTTCTTGGTAAACCTAGCCCTAATCCAACCCGAACAGAGGCCATTGCCAGCCCTAACTTGTTCCCTCAGCTTTTTGACAACTGCTGTCTTAGATCAACAATGGTTGTGGCATGTGGGGTGCTCACGGGCAAAAAGAAGAGAATATTTTTGCTTGGGAAAATTTCCAGTGAAGAAGCTCTCTTTGTTTTAGAATCGATTAAGGCAATGATACGTTTTTTTTTCCACCTTGAAACGATGAGTTGAGTTTTGTTAGAAAGATTTTGATATTCATCTTCATCTTAGTTCTGAGCTCTTGTTGATGATGTGCACACGGGGAGGAAGATTGCTGCTCTTGAAAGAGCAGACTTTTACCCTATGTTTGGTTGCCAAGAAAATAAGTGGAAGGGGAGAAAAGAAAAGAAAAGAAAATTGATCCTCTGGCCCTAGTGGTGAAAGGTACCTGTCAACTCTGCTCTCAAATTTTATGAGCCGGAGGCCAAGCATTAGGCCAGATCCTAAAAATTAGACTTTTTGATATATATATATAGAATTAGTAGCGTTCCCAATAGCCACGCCTTCTATATATAGTCTCTAGTAAGTGACCATGTTGAAGCTGTTGGATCTTTGAGTCTTCCAAATTTGACCCTATACCCCAAAACAGCCTAAAACAACCTAACTTGGAATGAAACCATCGTTATAAAATCATAATACCGCATCTAACAGTCCCATTGCTCTTCCTCTCTCCTCTTCCTCCTGAACACGGCTCTCATTCTTGTTCTTTCCCGCCCTCTCTCCCTCTCTCCGTCCTTGTTCTCTTTGACTCATGTTGGTAGACGAAACCCCAAGTTTAAACCCTTCTTTGAAGGTGCCGTTGAGGTTGCTAATGGCCATGGAATCCATCGGTAAATTCTTGAATGTGAAGATCAATTACATAAATTCTCGAATGTGAAGATCAATTACAGGAAAAAAAAATAAAATTAGATTCTATCTTGGAGAGAAGAATTCGATTATGTTGTAACAAATCAAGGTCTTCAGCTTCAGATTAATTTCTTTTCCCTCTCAAAAGCCTTTATGCTGGTAACTCCAAACTTCCTAATAGAAGGGTCTCAAAGAAGTGAAGCCCTACTGTACAACTTACCAATCTGTAACATCGAGTCTTTAAAAGAGGAAAAAAAACTACTTAAAAAACCCAATCAATAGTTCGTGGTACAACGAGAGTGTGAGAGGAAAGGGAGAACGAGTAGGGCTGTCAAAAAAGCCCACGTAGAAGGGTACTCGGCACTGCCCTGCCCTCCAAAGCCCTCTGAAGCTCTGTCCTTCCCAGCCCTTGTGCCGGGCAGGGTTCAAAATCCAGAAGCCCTGCTTCTATAGGGTTGGGTCAGGGCTCACCCCGGCCCTACCCTATAAAGCCCTGCCCTTCTCCTTAGTTGCTACATGGTAGCTAAGGTCTATAAACCATAAAAGATATATATATATATATATATTATTTATGAAATTACTCATTTCATCATTTCAAATGGTTTAATAGTAGGATTAAATGAGTAATTTTACATGACCATCGTTATAAAACCCCTTGAGGCATCGACACTCGTTACAAACCCTAAGTCTAATCTCGTATGTGAAATCGCCTCCTCCTGCTTTGAGGATTTTGATATATAAATTTTGTTATATTAGTTTTACTTTGTTTTATTCTATCATGTATGCTTGTCACTGACAAGAAAAAAAAAATTAACTTTGTCATTGTTCTTTTTGTTGCAATATCGATCCCAAGCCCGTTGAAAAAAAGAGAGTATCCATTTCCAAGTTAGGTTGATAGTCGGTGTAGAAAAAAAATCTCATCATCTCAAATCACAAAAAAAATCTCGCTCTTTCTTCCGGCTCTTCAGGCTCTACCCTAACCCTTGAGGGCAGGGCAAGGGCTCAATCAATCCCTCAATCAATCCCGGCCCTTGAAGGGCTAGACCCCTACTCTTGTAGGGAAGGGTAGGGCTAGGGTTGACCCTGGCCTTGCCCTTTCCTTTGACAACCCTAAGAATGAGTGAGGAGAAAGAGTGGTTTCTCGCTTTTAGTGGGGTTGTTTTGTGCACTATTTTTTGGTATCATTCAAAGTAGGCTGTTTTTTGGTATAGGGTTGGATTTGAAAGACTTGAAGATCCAACTGATTGAATATGGGTCTATAGTAGGCGTGGCTGTTTATAACGCTACTCTCTCTTTCTCTCTCTATGTATGTATGTATGTATGTATGTATATATATATATATATATATATATTTATTTATTTATAGATGAGTTTTAATGTGCAAGGCTAGAGGTTATAATGAGCGCCCTTTTTAGAAACTTGACACGAAATGCTTTTTAAGAAATTGATTGTTAGATGTCAAAGTGGTTTAAATTTGGAGACACGTGATTAAAAAATAAAATAAAAAATCAGCTCGAATTGACCTTAGGTGTTCTACATTAACTTCCTAGGATTTCACTAGACCCTCCTTTATGCAGCAAATGGAAAAAATATTAAAAATAACTTTGAAAATTTTAAAGGCTCATGTTTCCTAATCAAAATCTTCTTTTAATAATTATTGTGTTTCAATTGTGTAAATTCTTAACAAATTAGCATTCATTTAAATTGGACAAGCTTTTGTGCGAATATTTTCCTTTTGAAATCCTAAGAAAAATATTTTTCCAAAGGATTGTCTGGACGTCCCCAGTGAACAAATCGTATGTAAGTTACCAAATATTAAATATTGTAATTACTTTAAATTTCTGCTTCTTTAAATATCAAGAATTAGATAATTTCATATTGATCACATAAATTTTAAACAATCCTATAGAATGATAGGGCTTGTCACATAAACTAAAACAATCACTTAGAATGATAGGACTTTAACATTGTAGATAGGTCTGTCAATCCAGTCCTCAAGTGAGGAGTGCAAACCGGCCCGAAATGTTGAGGGACGGGCTTGAAAAGTACCTAGCAAAGATTAGCCCGATCTAGCTTTTTTTTTTTTTGGTAAAATGTTATCATGTAACTAACACACTAAACTCACACACAATCAGACTTAAGGTAGCCGCCAAAGTGCCATAAGGGTAAGTCCAAGCAACTACTCGAAAAGTGTCTGTCGTAAGGAGGGTGCCCGATCTTACTTGACTCTCGTCAAAGTATGATACAACATATATATTATATTATATAAACTTAGTTGCTACTAAACTTATAAGAGAGTGTATAACATTTATGAAGATTATATATTATGAAAGTGTTTTAACATATATAGACGATATTAATGACCCATTAAAAATGTCAACTGGTGAAAAATATGGCAGTAACATAAAATTAATTTGATGAGCCCAAATATCATCATAACATCTGATGTGAAATCAGACAACAAATCAAATGGGTCCAAAAGCTCATATAGTCAAAGATTGATCAAAAGCTTGTTTTTCTCAAGGAAAATATTCACCTGCTCGGCAGGTGATGCAAAGAGGGGCGTCTTGAGTCTTTTTTTCATGCCACGTGTCCCCATTTAAACTCCTTTTAACTATCATCCTTTGTTTTAGAAAAATAAAATGAAAAAATGTAACTACAAAATTAAAAATTAACTTGAGTTCACGGCAAGGTATCTTTGTGAGAGCGAGGAGCAATAGTTCGCTCCTCCCCAGTGGAGCGAACTATTGCTCCACTCTCAGGGTCTACACTTTATAAGAGCTGCACAGCCTAGGAGTACACTCGTGCATGAGAGCAAACACTTTACACATATCATGAGGCAACAAAGAGATTTCACACTGGTCCTCTTTTCCAAGTTGGGATCTGGTGTCTGTGTAATACACGTCCTTGTGTGCCCCCTTAAATTGTTTTCAAAATGTCTGGATTTATGAATTATTTTCAATTTTTTAGACTTAGGATCGGCTCTTGCTATAGCTAGAGATGTCCTCTCTGGCTGTGTCGGACGATGCCAATTGTTATATAACTTGTGTTTATGATGGAAAAATGATAAGATAACATGTAGAAGTAACTTTCTAGTCAGATCAGAACCTGAACTAGTCAGAAGCCATGTAGATAAAGATTATGATGCTCTGAAAAATGTTCTATTGCCTTAAAATATTTTGTTCTGAATACAAATTTTGAACCATTAGCATATTAGATGTTCATTTATACTATCTATGTGGCTTAATGTTGTTGAAGGCGTAACAAGTCTTCGGGTATTAATTAATGACGCCTTTCTCGGCCTGAATAATATTTTACTGATATTTTGGATAAGCTTTTGATCCTGATTAAAGCTCAAAGGATTCGAAAGGTTCAGATACCTTAAAGTATGCCACGTTCGAGAGTAAAATCCGAACTCCGAGTATGATGGTTAACTCACTACGCCTTCACGGTCTGAAGTAGCTGAGCATTTAATAGATGATGTAGTCAAATGAATGGATTTTGACTAACTGATAAGCTTTTAGAAATCAGATGGAAAGCTCAAAGGCGGCCTACTCCGTCATGGCCAAATTTGTCATTGAAAAGGATTCGGTAGAAAAATTTGTCATTGGAAAGGTTTCAGTAGAATTAAATTACTGAATGTTTTCTAACGCCATTATGATATCTTATTATTTAAGACAGGTTTCGAATCAATAGCGTTGCGGTTGATGCTGATCAGAAGCTCGAAGGAGTCATACTCTGTTGAGACAAAAATGCGGTTACTGATTCAGCCTCGTCTTCATAGGGATTCGGTGGAACCATATCACCATGTACCCTATTGTCTTTGTCAGGGGGTAAAGGCACTGATTGCCTTCCTCATGGGAATGAGCGTGTGTGTTCCCCCCATCTCATATTCTAGCAAAGTATGAATTATTTCCTGGGCTGACACTTAGGAGGAAATTTTGGGATGTATCATGCCCCATTTCCTTATAGGCTATTGGAGGAAAATGAGGCCTCCATAATCTCATTCTCTCGTACTAGATGATTGAGGCTTGACGGTGGATATCGTATCTGCCCTAGAATAGTCCCTTCGTCTAGAACTTATGATTTCTCTAGACAAGGTATTCCAAAGGCTTATGACCCGCCTTTGGTGTACGATGATTTATATATATATATATATATATATATATATATATTATATATGGGGGAATGATGATAAGATGTGGTTTGGAGGGTTAGGAGATAATTTGTTAAAATAAATAAACTCTTTTCTGAAAAAAGTTTGCTCTTTTAACCTTTGATGTATGCATCCAAAAGCTTGTTTGGGTCATAACAGTTTAAAGGATTAAGTCATAACTGAAAGTCGGTTATGGCGGTTTGATGAGCTGACAGCTCTTTTCTAAAAGAACACGTGATATTTGACAAATAAAGTCTCTTTAATGGATGTAAGTTGTTCTTAACAGAATAAGAGTTAGTTATTGACGGAATGACTCTACTTAACAGATTCTGTCTACTTTATAACAGAAATGCTCCATTTAATGGATTATGTCAATATTCTAACAGATTGACTCCTTTTAACAGAATACAACTGTCATAGGTTAGAATTAGTTAGAAGTCATATCACAGAATATTTTTATATTATTAATTAAATAAAAAATGATTTTTCTTCTATAAATATGAGAGGACCAGTGAGAATTAAGGATATGATTTTGGATGATCGGATTTTGGAAGATTAACACTTAAAAACCCTTTTTAAAGTAAGAACAAAAAGAGAGAAACTCTCATGCATAGAGATTTTCTTTATGTGTTCTTGAGTGTTCTAAAGGAAGAAAGCTGCCAGTTCATTAGGATTCTTAACTGTCCCTCTTCTCTCCCTTTAGATCACGTCCTATTATACCTCATTTTCTCTCTTATTTCACTCTTTCAGGAATCCTGGAGAAGCTCGAGCTGTTACAGTGTAGCTGAACTCATTCCAGGCTTGCAGAATAACCCAGAGATACTGAAGGAGGTTGTTGATCGTGATTTGCTAACCTCATGCGACAGATTTGCAACCGTAGGTGATAATTTGAGTCTACATCAGCAATCCAAATCCTTGGATCCAACAACTTGGATGTTATTAGCATTGAGAGGTAATGGAGTTCAACAAGGAAAGAGGAGAAACAATTAAGGCTTTTAAAAATGTTAAGCTATTTTGAACACTAGGCATCATTAAAATACAGCCATGATACAATGTCGCTTGGCTATAGCCAGAGACGATCCTAAGTCTTCTTTTTAAGGAAAGAGATTGTATGAGCTATCAAGCATATGCTATCCGGCACACCGCCATCTAGTTGAATATCTAATGGCACCATCGGTCCACCGTTTTAATGCATATCAAGCTGGGTGCCTTGGTGTCGTTAGATTCTTGATCGGATGGCGCTGCCTTCAATAGTACAAATAATATGTGCTATCGAGCCCGGCCTCGGATTGTCTCTAGCGAAGCTAGAATGCCCCTCAAGGACATCCATACATTGTGTGCCATGTGGCATTAAAAAGGGGAGAAGTCATTTCAATTTATTCCTTGATTTTTGACTTCTCCCCCCTTATATCTCTCTCCCCTTTTTCTCACAATTTATCGCCATGTGTCGAAACATGTGTGGAAAAGTCAAAAATCAAAGGGGACAATGATTTGACTTCTCCCACCACATGGTACACAATGTATGAATGCCCTTGAGGGGCATTTGGCTTCGCCAGAGACGATCCAGAGCCATCGAGCCCATACAATCACTTTTTTTTTTTTTTTTTAAGGAAAGAGATTGTATGTGCTATGAAGCATATGCTATCCGGCACATAGCCATCTAGTTGAGAATCTAATGGCACCATTGGCCCACCATTTTAATGCATATCAAGCTGGGTGCCTTGGTGTCGTTGGATTCTTGATCGGATGGTGCTGCCTTCAATAGCACGTATAATATGTGCTATCGGGCCCATACAATCACTTTTATTTTTTTAAATGGGAGAAGATTCTTTTAGTTGTGATGTGAGTGGGCTAATATTATAACAAGGTGCGCACATCAATCATTGCTGAATATACTCCAAAATAAAATTTATTTTATAAGTAAATATAAAAGAATTAATAAGACAATAAAATCCCTTTCTTTAAGAGATTAACTATTGGATTAATATGCTCTTGATAATGAATATTTGGAAATTACAATACAAATGAAGGATAATATAATTATCAAAAGAGCAATAGTTCGCTCCACTGGCGAGGAGTGAACTATTGCTTCTCACTCTCACATAGCCGACCCTTCAACTCCCATTAACTCGGGTTAGTTGTTTTTAATAATTTTTTTTAATTTTCTAATTCTAAAAACCAGGGGTAGATGGGTGAACCCTAAGGGTGGATGAATCTTAACCACAGTTAAATGAGGTTAGAAGGGAGACACGTGGCAAGAAAATGGGAGCCGAGACGCCCCTCCTCACGTCACCGACTGAGGAGGTGAGTATTTTCCTTATCAAAATACCCTTGTCAAGGCATAATTTTGGGTTGCTCGGTTGGCTCTGGTTAATAAGAGATTAACTATTGGATGCATATGCTCATGAGGAAGATAGTTTGGAAATTACATATAAAGGAAGGAGAATATAATTAACAAAATACCCTTGTCAAGGCATAATGGTGGATTGCTCGGTTGGCTCTTTAACCAGAGCTCCTGTTCATAGTTAATTTCTTCTTTAAACCCTTCTTCTTGGTATTGTCTTCCATCAGGCCTCCACAACCCAACTATGTTTATAGGACTTCAGTGTCCTACCATTTTAGAGATGAAAGGATAGGAGCTGAGGTTTTTTTTTGATTAACTCAACGACACCACAAGGCGACAGCTGAAGGCAAGACAAAGGAAGCACACACCCCACGCACTCACTCACACACACCACACACAACCATATCTCCGGTTCTTTCTCCCGACTCCCCATAAAAATGGCTTTTGGCAAGTACACGTGGGTAATAAAAATGCGTGGTTAGCATTTAACACAATAAAAAGATGAAAAATATAAAAATATAAAAAAAAAGAGCAGTGATTAGCATACCTCGGAAATGGATTTTAAAATCCAAGGCTGGACCTCATTGGTCCATGCCCCCCTCTTAATTAAGCCTATTATGGTGGGTAATTAAGAGGGGGGCATGGACCAATGAGGTCCAGCCTTGGATTTTAAAATCTTTCCCAAGTACGTTAACTATTTCCCCACAAAAAATATAGATGACTAAGAACATAAATAAGTCAAGTAATCAACTTGCATTTAATTCTTATTGTCCGGATATTCCACTATAGTTTTCATTCCTTAATATACTTTATATTTAATCATTCTTTATAGATAATTAAACGCATTTGGTTGCGAGTATTAATAAATAGAGAAGTTTCTAACTGTAGAGGATTATTACTATTTCAAAGAAGTTAAAAGAAGTCTTCAGCACTAAAAGAGAAGAAAGAATTAGTGAGGAGTCAAAAGCCATTCAACTGTTGGGAAAGAGAAAAGGCAGAAGCAAAAGGGATGAAGGGCATTTTAGAGATGGTGGGTGGATATTTTATTGGAGAAAATACATTTACACCCCCTGAGGTTTGATGAAAATACGCATAGACCCCCTCAGGTTTCAGAAAATACATTAGGCACCCTTACTTTTCAAAATATTGACACTCACACCCCTTCCATCACTAACTGATAGAATGGTGATATCATGCGATAAAGTGGTATGAATTATAAAAAATGCCCTCCACTAAAGTTGTCATTTTCTACTTTTCTCATATACAAATTGCCCCCTCATTTTTAAATGAAGCCAAATCCTCTAGGGGTGGCTACGTGTCCTTTTTGACACCCCTTGAGGTGGCCACGTGTCTTTTGTTCTTTTTGACACCTCTTGAATGAGGTTAGATTCATCCATCCCTAGGGTTCACCCGCTCATTCTTGTTTTTTTTTCTTTCTAAATATTAATTCTTTTTTTAAAATTTAAAAACTTAAAAAAAAATTAATATTAAAAAAAAAAACCAAGGATGGGCGGGTGAACCCTAGGGGTGGGTGAATCTAACCCCATTTAAGGGGTGTCAAAAAGGACATGTGGCTACCTCAAAGGGTGTCAAAAAGGACACGTGGCCATCTCAAGGGTTCACCCGCCCTGTAGAACCCCAAAACCTTATTCACCTGTACTGTGAATAGTGCCACGGGCACCATCTATGTAAAAAGGCTTAAAGCCGGTGATAAATGGTAAGGAGGGTTCGGACTCCTTAAGAATTGAAATGATAAGTGGTAACGGGTCCTAATGACACTATTTGGGTGTGTAAGGGAGTTAAAACAATAAAGGGAAAATGTGCCAAGTGTCAAAAGGAAGAAAACACAAAAACATGGAAAAAAACAGGCAAAACCGATCGACCGATCAAGGGAAATTTTGAATGGATTTTTTTGGTAGAGAGCTGGTTTTTGACTGATCGACCGACTCTCTCTACCGATTGACCGGTCTGGGCTATTTTGCCTTGTGGCCGACCTACTTTGCATGGGGGGCCTTTTGGGTGTTTCCCATTGACCCAATTGGGTCTATAAAGACCCAATTTCGTGGGGGTTAGGGTTTTACCCAACCCTTGAGCTTGAAAGGAGAGAAAAGAGAGAGAAAGAAAAGGAGAGGAGGAAGAAGAAAGAAAGGGAAGAAGAGAGAGTTTGCTTGGCTTTGGGAGTTGATCCAAACTCCGTTCTCGCTAATTCGAAACTTGGATTCTTGCTTCCAAGAGGTGCTCTAAAGTGCTTCGATCGTAGGGAAGCGATCCTTGTAAGGTAGACACGCTCTACTAGTTTCCAATTTCATGGTCTTACTCTTGAAAATCCTTATGAACATATATGTGGTTTGATGAAGACTAGTAGGAAATCCTACTAGCCATGATGTGATGATGATATGTTAAGACCAAATGAGATAAGTAATCCAATGATTAAATTCGAATAGGTGTTATGTGTAAATGATTATGTGATTTTGTTTGAATGAATTAGAGAAAAGCATAAGCCATATGAAGTGTTTTACTTGTGTACCATGTTTATTCACAATTGTCACACGAACATGAAGTGCATGTTCCGAGTTTTTGTATATGTATACGTATCTGGATGAAAAAAAATAAAGTAAAAGAAGAAATGAAAGAATATGTAAGTGATAAAGGGAGAATACTAATGTACCCTTACCCTTGTATGGTAAGGCATTAGGCATTTGGTCCCAAAAGAAGATGTGTAAAGATATCAACGGGAAGGTTGGTCACGCAAACGCTAATGGACTCTTACCTTTGTATGGTAAGAGATTAGTAGAGCTCCCATAAAAGTTATGTTCTATTCTGAGAAGGAATGCTCGGATGCTAGTATGTGATGGACTATGATACGGCAGCTAGGCATACCCCAATTCCAATTTTGTTATGTTCTGAAAATGAATGTTTAGATGCTAGTATGCGACGGACTATGATACGGTAGCCAGGCATACCCCAATTCCAATTTTGTTCTGTTCTGAAAGAGAAAAGTTCTGAGACAAGTATAAAAGATACGAAAAGAAGAAGTGAAAGAACAAGTTCTGAAAGATAAGTAAAGACCTATATGTTCCGTATAGTATGCACAAGTATTTGAAAAGAAGGTTTCCATTTTTGTTCAGCTTTTGCATGTGTGTCCGATGTAACTGTTATTGAAAACATGTGATATTATGATATTGTTCTCTACACGTATACACTGAGTATTCCATGCTCAATCCAAATTTCATCTTCGGCAGGTCATACAGAGGTGCAAGCTCCTGCACCCTGGATAGAGGAGGAGTATTATGATCCAGAGCCTACCATAGATCATCCTCAAGAGGAGAGCGTACTGGATAGGTGGCTCTATTCAGATTATTGGTGAGAGTAGTGAGGGAGAGAACATGCATATTTTGATAGTGGGCATGTCCACTTTGCACTTATAGGTTTTGTATATATTATGACGGTCGGGACTTAGAAAACATTTGGTTTTATGTTTAAGAAATTTTATGTTTCTGCTATTATGCGCCTTGGGTATTTCACAAGATGGTGTGTACGCCTTGTGTGTCACTACAGGATGGTATGACACGACGGTCACGAGCTAAAGTATCCCTAATTTGTAGAGGGTATTTTGGGTCGTGACATGCCCATCCTTGGTTTTTTTTTATTTTAAAATATTAATACTTTTTAAAAATATTTTAATATTAAAAAAGCCTTAAAAACAGTTTTAAAATTTTTAAAAAAGAATTAATATTAAAAAAAAGAATTAATATTAAAAAGAAAAAAACCAAAGATGGGTGAGTGAATCCTAGGGGTGGGTGAATCTTAACCACATTTAAGGGTGTCAAAAGGGACACGTGGTTACTTCAAGGGGTGTCAAAAAGGACACGTGGCCACCCCTACGGTTCACCCGCCCATCCTTGGTTTTTTTTAAAAAATATTAATTCTTTTTTTAAATATTTTAATATTAAAAAAGCTTTAAAAACAAATTTAAAATAAAAAAAAAAGAATTAATATTTAGGAAAAAAAAACCAAGGGTGGACGGGTGAACCTAGGGGTGGGTGAATCTAACCCCATTAAGGGGTGTCAAAAAGGACACATGGCCACCCCTAGAGGACTTGAGTGCATTTAAAAATGGGGGGACAATTTTGTATATTAGAAAAGTGAAAAATGACAACTTTAGTAGAGAGAGCATTTTTGGTAGTTCATAGTTCATACCACTTGATCACATGACATCATCATCATTCTGTTAGTTAGTTGGCTAACGATCAATTGATAGAAGGGGTGTAAGTGTCAATATTTTGAAAATGATACCTAATGTATTTTCTGAAACCTGAAGGGGTCTATGTGTATTTTCATCAATCCTCAAGGGGATGTATTTTCTCCAATTTTATTTTATCACGGGATGCAAGTGGAAATTTTAAAGCTTGGTGGATCAGAAAGGACACAAAACAAGTGAATTGTCTTACTGAAAACAACTTAGAACTAGTTTTGTTTTAATCTTTGTCTTCAATTCGAGTGGTGTAAGTAGTTTCCATTGCCACTTGCTACATTTTCAGTGCCTTATATCGGCTATTTTGGGTCGACAACAGATTCCTGCTCCTTGGCATATATTTTGGTTAAAGTGCTTTCACCAAATCTTCTCCTATTATTTCCATCGATGACCATTCCATTTTGGTATTTTCCCCACCCTTTCAAAGCCTACAACCTGCTCACACTATACCTGTACCACATGTTACATAGTCTTCTTGAATATGGTTAGCTGGTTTGCAATTGCAATTCTGTTCTATCTGGTTCTCCATTCAACACATTTTACTCCTGAAACATATAACAATTTTACCGATAAAAAAAAAAAACATAGCCTAATTTGTCCAGTTATTCATTAAACTATCTGTGATTGATGGAATGCTGGGGTAATAACCGCCAAATGGTCGGAGAGAAGGCAACTGTAAAATCATATTTGACAATTCTATTTATCAGTTGAAGAAGCTATATTCGTTGGAATTGTGAGACACAACTATGTACCTCAGATCAATAAAGATCTCTCTGGTTAAGGAGTATAACATTTGTGTAATGATGTCAGAACAAAATGAAAAGAAAAAAGAAATTTGTGTCATGAACTTCCATGTCCATGACTGGACATCTACTAGTTCACTAGTGTAATTGCCAAGACTCTTAAACCCTGTCTCACAACAAGCTTCTGTATTTTATTTATAATCTACCTAATGCATGATAGATTTTATTCTATTTCTATTAAAAATAAGAACTGATTTGCTCTGGAGTTGACTTTTGTGAGATCCAGAATCATTCATCCAATAAATAAATAAATAGCATGGAATATTCAATACAGTTCTTGGTAAACCTGGCCCTAATCCAACCCGAACAGAGGCCATTGCCAGCCCTAACTTGTTCCCTCAGCTTTTTGACCACTGCTGTCTTAGAACAACGATGGTTGTGGCATGTGGGGTGCTCACGAGCAAAAAGAAGAGAATATGTTTGCCTGGGAAAATTTCCAGTGAAGAAGCTCTCTTTGTTTTAGAATCTAACAAGGTAACGAGACGTTTTTTTGTACCCTCGAAACGATATGAGTTGAGTTTTGTTAGAAAGATTTCGATATTCATCTCATCTTAGTTCTGCTCTCAAATTTTATGAGCCGGAGCCCAGATCCTAAAAATTAGACTTTTTGATATATATAGTAGCGTTCCCAATAGCCACGCCTTCTATAGTCTCTAGTAAGGGACTTGAAGCTGTTGGATGTTTGAGTCTTCCAAATTGGACCCTATACCCCAAAACAAGCTAACTTGGATTGAAACCACCCTAATGAAATCATAATACCACGTCTAACAGTCCCATGGCTCTTCCTCTCTCTTCTTCCTCCTAACACGGCTCTCACTCTCGTTCTTTCCCGCCCTCTCTCCGTCCTCGTTCTCTATGACTCATGTTGGTAGACAAGACCCCAAGTTTAAACCCTTCTTTGAAGGCGTCGTTGAGGTTGCTAATGACCATGGAATCCATCGATAAATTCTTGAATGTGAAGATCAATTACAGGGAAAAAAAAAATCCAGATTCTATCTTGGAGAGAAGAATTTGATTCTGTTGTAACAAATCAAGGTCTTCAGCTCCAGATAATTTTTTTTCCCTCTCAAAAGCCTTTGTGCTGTTAACTCCAAGCTTCCTAATAGAAGGGTCTCAAAGAAGTGAAGCCTTACTGTACAACTTACCATTCTGGAACATCGAGTCTTAAAAGAGGAAAAAAAAACTACTTAAAAAACCCAATCAATAGTTCGTGGTACAACGAGAGTGTGAGAGGAGGAAAAGGAGAACGAGTGACGAGAAAGAGTGGTTTTTTTTTTTTTTTTGGGTAAACTCAGTAACACCACAAGGTGAATACTGAAGGCAAAGAAAGGAAAACACACACACTCACACCCCACATGCAAACACACCCACACACTCATGGAGACAGACCACACACGCAACCTTTATAAGCTTCACCCGAGAGCTTCCCAAAACAGGTACCAACCGTGGTTTCTGGTATCATTCAAAGTATGTTTCTGGGTTGTTTTGTGCACTGTTTTATGGTATCATTCAAAGTAGGTTGTTTTTGGGTATAGGGTTGATTTGAAAGACTTGAAGATCCAACTGCTTGAATATGGGTCTAGAGTAGGCGTGGCTGTTTATAACGCTACTACTCTCTCTCTCTCTCTCTCTATATATATATATATACTAGTGGCCTGCATGTGCGATGCACGTGAGAGAGAAGATTGAGAGACAACGGGAAGTGTTACCGACCTTAGTGATAGTGATTAAAAATCAATATTTTAAGATTTATTAATCGGCCCTTTTTGGAGGAGTTCGGATGGGCAACAGCGCTGGCTGTTGCGCTGTTGCCCCCTTGCGTCTAAAAATATGAGGGCCCCACTCACTGTTCATGTGGGGGCACCCTTTATTGAAAGGGGGCCCATATTTTCAGAAACAAGGGGGCAACAACGCAACAAGCGCTGTTGCCCATCCGAATTCTTTTTGGAGTGATTGTGTGGAGTTACCCTTATGACACCTTAACTAACTTAGTTTTAGTTGTATTTGTGTTTAGGGTGTTACTATTACATCATCACCTAACAAAAAAAAAAATCTATACTTTCGTTAGTAAAGAAGATAGAGAGAAATTGAATCACAATCACGATTGAACTCTCTTCGAGTTTAATGACACCCACATGTCAACACGTGCCTTTTTTAACCTCTATTAATTTTGGTTAAGATTCGTTAACTTTTGAGGTTCAACAATATAAATTTGGTTTTAAAAAATATAAATTATAAGAGTTAACAATTCTTAACCAAGAGTTATTGAATCTTAACAATAATTAATAGAGATTAAAAGAGAGATGTGTTGACCTAAAGGTGCAGTTGAACTCAGGGAGGGTTTAATGGCCTTTTTTTTTTTGGGTAAATACAATCCCAATGAGAGCGAATTGCAGCCAATCATTACTGAACTCAAGGAGAGTACAATCGCACTCACAGGTCAACATGTGTCCCTGTTAACTACTATTAACTGTGGTTAAGATTCATTAACTCTTACAGTTCAATAATCTAACATTTTTTTTTAGAAAAAAAATATTAACCCTAAGGATTGAAAATTCTTAACTAGAGTTAAATATATATTTTTAATCTAAGGTTAGATTATTGAACCCCAAGTGTTAATAAATTTTAACCATAGCCAATAAGGGTTAACAGTTACACGTGTTAACTTACTGATCAATTGAACACTCCCTAAATTCAATTGTGATTGGTTGTGATTCAAATTCAATCCGCATCCAAACTTGCACGTAAGGAGGAGAGAGAGAGGTGGAAAGGGAAGAAAGTGAAAGGACGTGGGAGAGAGATGATAAGGAATAAAATTACCAAATTATCCTTACAAACATTACAGGTTTGTAGATATTGTTGCTTACAATTTTTTTTTTTTTTTTGTATTCATTATACCATGGGTAATTTAGGTATAAAGGTTTTTCAATCAACGTTTTTAAGACAAGTATCCGCTTTGTAATAGCAAAGATATATATATATATATATTGTAGAACCCTAAAAATTATCAACTTTACAAAAAAGGTCCTACATGCCCGTAAAGTTGGAAAAGGACTTCTAAGACCATAAAAAGGGCTCTACACAATTAAATTTGATCCAATGGCAGAAAATGGGCATCCCATGGCCCGGATTTGAGCACAAAGTAGAAAGTCCAAAAGCCAAGATCAAGGCCAAATGGGCCATCGATAGCCCGGGTTTTAGGCACGAAGAAGAAAGCCCACAAATCCGAAGTCAAAGCTAAATGGGCCTTACACCCACCAAATTGGGTCTATCCATGAAGAAGCCATAAATCCACCAAATGGGTCGGCCTGCCAACATCAAAGCTTTTATGGGTTTAAAACCATTAATATGAGTGGGACCCATATGATCTTCATCTCAAGAGTCTATAAATAAGACTCACAAGCCAAGGGAAAAGATTCATTCACAAACAATTAAGACAAGATCTCAAGAGAGAAATCAAAGAAAAGACAAAGATTCGAGAAGAGAAGAAAAGATCAAAGAAGTGACTCAAAGCTCTCCAAAGAAGAATCAAGCCAAAGCTAAAGCAAGTCTTCCAAATAGAAAAACATCTCCCTAGCCGGTAACGCGCTAAGCACGGAAGGAAGGAGAAAGCTACTACAATCTCCAAGGAAGATCAAGTCAAAGCCAAAACTCAATCTTTATCAAAGAGAAGAGAGTCATACAACTTCTTCAAGAGCGAGGAACATCCCCATCGGCCCCTTGTTCTTGTCATCAAATCTATTTTTTTTGAAACTCCGACTGTTAATCAGAGGGTTATTTGAGAGTGTACCATTTTTAATAATAAATTGTTATTTGATCCTCAATTATTTCGTTTGCGAAATTTTGTGTCGACAAATTTCTGGCACGCTCGGTGGGACACTCTCAACCTCTCATCTTTCAGTTGCAAATCGTCTTTGATAACGCCAATGGCTTCCAAGAATACCCCTGTTGCTGCAATCAATGCCGTTCAAGGAAAGAGGAACACAACTTCTTCTGGATCTGGATCTGCACAAACTGCCGGTGATGATCGGCGAGCGACCTGTCATATGACGTTTTCTGGTGCCTCCCATCTGGTTGAGGCCCTTTCTCAGCATCGTAAAGCACGTGTCAACAAAACGGTGCAAAAGAATGAGTCTGCACGGGCCAAGACGCCAGTGGCTATGTCCTCTGGTAGTCCTTCCGAAGCGCAGTCCAGTACCGGATCGACGTCTGGATCTTATTCTGTGACCTCCCCATCTCAACAACAAGGCTCCGACGGGTCGCGAAATCAAATCTATCCGGGCTTTTCAACACATACTTCTTTTCGACCAGCAATGATGACAGAGGCAACGTCAGTCGATGAACAACTCGCCCAAATGGCTGACGCCATCGCAAGGTTGACAAAGGCTGTCGAGGACAAAGATGTTCAAATCGCGAGTCTTGTTAGCCGATTGGAAAAGAACAATCAAGTTGATGAATTTAGTCAAGGACCAACAAATCCTCATGGGTTCCATCTTCGAGGACCTCGCGACGCGGAGGAACGAAACATGGGATTCACTCTTCGAGGACCCTGTGACACAGAGGAACAAAATCGGAATACATACGGCTCACCAGATCTAGGTCGAGATACTCATCAAACATCTGTTGCCTCGCTCTCGGTTCAACAACTGCAGGCAATGATCACTGACACCATCCGCTCCCAATATGGTGGCGTACCACACTCTTCATTGGCTTACGCTAAGCCATACACACAACGCATTGAACAGATGCGCTTTCTGGCAGGATATCAACTACCAAAGTTTCAACAGTTTGATGGCAAGGGCAACCCAAAGCAACATGTCACTCACTTTGTTGAAACTTGAAACAACATCGGCACATATGGCGATTTCATGATCAAACAATTTGTGTGTTCTCTCAAAGGAAACGCATTCGACTGGTATACTGACCTTGAGTCCAGTTCCATCGACAGTTGGGATCAATTGGAGCGGGAGTTCCTTAACTGTTTCTATAGCACTCGAAGGACGATGAGCATGGTGGAGCTTGCTGCTGTCAAGCAAAGGAAGGACGAACCTGTCGTCGATTACATCGATCGGTGGAGGAACCTTGCACTCAACTGTAGGGATCGGCTTTCTGAATCTTCCACCATCGAGATGTGTATTCAAGGAATGCATTGGGGGCTTCTCTATATTCTCAAAGGAATTAAGCCTCGCTCCTTCGAAGAACTGGCTACGCGGGCCCACGATATGGAGCTCAGCATTGCTGCACATAGGGATCCGCGATCAAGTGATTCCCATAAGTACGAGAAAATGTCATCGACTGCATTGAGACCCTCCAAAACTAAGGAAGCCATGGCCATCAGCACTACCAACAAACCGGCTAAAATTTTTGGCAAACAAAAGCAGGAGTCGTCCAAGGTAGACATATCTCAAGAAAGAGGGAAAGCCAGATTGACCCTAAAGGAGCTTAAAGTGAAAGAATACCCATTTCCAGACTCTAAGGTCTCTGGCATGCTTGATCAACTATTAAGTTTAAAGTTGATTGACTTGCCACCCTCCAAACGTCCAGAAGAAGCAGGACGTGATGACGACCCAAGATATTGTCAGTTTCACCAAGTGATCAGTCATCCGATTGAAAAATGCTTCGTCCTCAAAGAAAAGATAAGATTGATCTTGACTCAGTCACTGACGTAGCTTTTTCAAACATGACGAGTGTTTTCTTTGGATCATTTGGTCCCATTTTGATGAAAAGCCCACCATCTATGCCGCCGCTTCCATTTCAAGCAACAAAGGCATCTGTGTCACCACAGAACTCGAGGCGAAATCAGGAACAAACCTCTTTGCCTCAACCACATCACCAACAACGTTCTCCTACCGGGATTGAATCCGAGTCAGTTGAGAACTCCAACCTCGTTGACGACGACGGTTGGACGCTGGTTACACATCGGCGGCGACGCGTGCAACAATCACCTTCTCCACTTCCCCAAAGACCGAAGCGGACTAGAAGAAACACTCGATCGAGAGTTGGGTCGAAGAGGAAGAAGAAAGCAGTAAAGAAGAAGGCATTCAAAGTGCCTCCTGCTGATCCCGAGGAGATCTTCCAACAACCTCCTCCTATGCCAATTACTCTTGGTGACTTCATACCAAGGTGGTTCCTCCGAGAGCAGCAACAAGAACCAGCTTACACTGTTGGATGCTACCAGGTTGAAGCAGACTCGTCTGAAGAACAGGTCAATGATGTACCTGAAAATCATTCATCTACAAGTCATAATGAAGAGCATTCCAATAGAGGAGAATATGACATTTCTGATGTTGAAGAATCAACAGTTCATTTGAGCCTCCTTGAAGTCCTCCAGTTGCTGGAGAAAACTCGGCTAACTTTAGCTTCTGTTTTGACTAATCCTGAAAAGTACAAGGGAAAGGCCATGACTCAAGAACAGTTGGGGGCATACGCCTCATGCATGTCAACCATCAGCTTCACCGACGAAGACTTACAACTTGGCTCTCGTCCTCACAATAGACCACTGTATATCACGGGCTATGTGAATGAACAAAAAGTTCAACGGATCCTCCTTGACTGTGGGTCTGCTGTTAACATCATGCCGATTAGAATAATGCATCAAATTGGCATATCTACAGACCAACTAGCTCGAAGCAAATTGGTGGTCCAAGGCTTCAACCAAGGGGGGCAAAGGGCCATCGGTATGATCCGCTTGAAACTCACAATTGGAGACTTAGAGTCAACAACACTCTTTCATGTTATTGACTGCAAGACTTCATATCACTTACTCCTCGGACGCCCATGGCTGCACGAGGCAGGAGTGGTACCATCCACGCTGCACCAATGCTTCAAGTACTACCAGGACGGTGCACAAAAGCGAGTTGTTGCCGAAGACTAGCCATTTACGAAAGCTGAAACATACTTCGCCGATGCAAAGTTTTACATAGAGTGTGATACCCTTCCGGAAGCACTTCCAATTTCGGTGCCATATTCCAATAAGTCTCTCACTAACAAAGGAAAGAGGTCTTCACCTCCCAAGCAGAGCCCCCTTCATTTACCAAGTACGAAAAGAAGGAAGTGAATGTTAAATCGGTGTCAAAGCAAGGAGAGACGAGCAATACCGGCTTCCGGAATCGTCCCCAAGCCAGTCCCGGTACTACGATACATTCCACAATCGCATCGAAAACCAGGACAACCTCCTTTTGAAGAAATGCCGGAGGGGACAAAACTTGCTCTCACCAAGCCTACTCTCTCCAAAGCTGACTTAGACACCTTGCGAGATGGATTGGTTCTTCCAACGGTACCGTTAATCACGTCAAAAATCACAAACCCACCGATTGTCAGATTTTCTGCATCTTCCTCAACTCTTGGTGAAAATGAAAATAATTCAACTCAAGCAAGTTTTGACAGATGGTATGGACCTAAGACGGCAAAAATCTTCGAAAAATCTGGGTATGGGAAAGGCGAGTCTATACGTTTGGGCGAAGTTCTTCCTCTTGACCAAATTCACGGCCTAACAAAAACACAAGCTAAACTTGTTAGAAGTGGAGAGAAAGTTTTTGTTAGTCGTTCTGGAGTTGGATCTACACCAAATGTGCCGATTAGGATCTCAGGAAAGAATACGGTATCTACTCAACACATTACAATCCAAGTTAATGATGAGTCTGAAGATACTACTTCACGTCGTGGTTCAGTCTTCGATTGCATCGGCCAACACAACACTTCAGTGTTCAAACGATTAGGAGTAAGAGACAACACGACTATGAATCTTCAAGCTTCTCAACAACATGAATCAGTACTTACTCGCTTGGGTTCACGAGAACAAATTGATGAGCCTACTCCTCAGAAGAAGACTCGAAAGCGACGTAGGCGAGGAAAGAAGGACGTTAGTCGTAAAGACGTCGATAAACCAAAAAGTATCATCCCATCCCAAATGAAACGACGAACAATTCTCGAAGTGGCAACTGAAGATACTTTGACGGTAAAGCAACGCACCATCATCTTAACTAAACGGAGAAAAGAAGTAGATGAAGTAAAAGATATTGTCACTGTCAACCACATCACTATTCAAAAACCTCCGGAAGAAGAGCCTTCTTGCTTAGATTATGAAGTAGAAACTGCTCCTCCTTCCTTCGAAGAAGGAGGACAAGCTACCGTGGACGAGCTCAAACAATTAAACCTTGGTACAGAAGAAGATCCACGCCCCATCTTTGTCAGTGCACTTCTACGTTTAGAAGAAGAAGATGAATACTTTAAGTTGCTGCAAGAGTACAAGGACATGTTTGCCTGGACTTACAAGGAAATGCCCAGGCTCAACCCTAAAGAGACGATCCACCACCTCGCTGTTAAACATGGTGTTCGCCCCATTAAGCAATTGCAACACCGTTATCGGCTTGAGTTGGTCCCACAAATTGAAGCTGAAGTTAACAAGCTAATCGAAGCAGGCTTCATTCGAGAAGTAAAGTATCCAACTTGGATTGCTAACGTTGTCCCAGTTAAGAAGAGGAATGGGCAAATTCGAGTGTGTGTCGACTTTCGTGACCTGAACAATGCATGTCCTAAAGACGATTTTCCGTTGCCAATCACCGAACTTATGGTGGATGCGATAATTGGGCACGAAGCCTTGTCTTTCATGGATGGGTCATCTGGCTACAATCAAATAAGGATGGCACCAAAGGATGAAGAGTTCACAGCTTTTTGCACACCGAAGGGAATCTACTGTTACAGAGTAATGCCATTTGGACTCAAGAATGCTGGTGCCACCTACCAACGTGCTATGCAGAAGATCTTCGATGACATGTTACACAAGAAGGTTGAATGTTACGTCGATGATTTGGTAGTAAAATCAAAAAGTAGAACGGATCATCTCCAAGACCTTCAAAAAGTCTTTGACAGGCTTCAGAGATACCAACTAAAAATGAACCCACTAAAATGTGCATTCGGAGTCACTTCAGGCAAGTTTCTTGGGTTCATTGTTTGACATCGCGGCATTGAGATTGACCAGACCAAGATCGACGCCATTCAGAATATGCCGCAGCTGAAGAACATCCGTGAGCTTAAAGGTCTCCAAGGTCTTCTCGTTTATATTCGGAGGTTCACCCCTTCAACAAGTTGATGAAGAAAGATGCAATGTTTCATTGGGATGACGCTTGCAAGAACGCTTTAAAGAGTATCAAAGAGTACCTTTTGAAACCACCGGTTTTAGCAGCACCTATCCCGGAGAAACCGTTGTTCCTCTACATCAACGCATAAGAACAGTCATTGGGGACATTGCTCGCACAAGAAAATCACGATGGTAAGGAAAATGCGCTCTACTACTTGAGTCAAACTTTAGTGGGGGTAGAGTTAAACTACTCACCCATCAAAAAGATGTGTCTGGCTCTCATCTTCGCAACAAAGAAGCTGCGGCATTACATGTTGTCACATACAATTCGACTCATCTCTCGGGACGATCCGATCAAGTATATCATGACGAGACCAGTTCTCTTGGGGAGACTCGCTAAATGGGCTCTTCTTTTGTCAGAATTTGAAATTTTCTACATTCCTCAGAAAGCAGTAAAAGGACAAGCACTAGCTGACTTTCTCGCAGATCACCCAATTCCAGCAGAGTGGGAACTATCCGAAGATCTACCTGATGAAGAGGTATTCTATATCGAGATCTTACTAGCTTGGAGAATGTTCTTTGATGGCACCGCTAGAAGAAATGTAGCAGGAGCGGGAGGTGTCTTCATTACTCCACAGAATGAAGTCTTGCCTTTTGCCTTTACATTTACAGAATTATGTTCAAACAATGTGGCAGAGTACCAATCTCTCATCATTGGGTTGGAGCTAGCTCACGATATGCAACTTCATCAACTCGACGTGTATGGTGACTCGAAGCTTGTTGTAAACCAACTCTTGATGGAGTATGAAGTTCATAAGTCAGATCTCATCCCCTACCACATGTATGCTACTCATCTCATGAACCAGATCGAGGACATTACCATCAAACATGTACCTAGGAATGAGAACAAACAAGCCGACGCTCTGGCCAACCTCGCTGCAACATTAACTTTACCTGAGGAAGAAGCAATAATGGTCCCCGTTTGCTGACGATGGTTAATACCAAACATCGACACTAAAATACAAGCAAAAAATGCCATCGAAGTGTTGGAGGTTGAAGTTGAAGACTGGAAACAACCCCTCATTGACTATCTCTAGTTTGGAAAATTACCAGAAGACCCGAAGCACAGGATCGAAATACGGCGTAGTGCGCCCCGGTTCTTGTACTTCAACAACAAACTTTACCGACGTTATTTCAACGATGTCTTCATGAGATGTCTTGGAAATGATGAGGCTAGAGAAGCCTTAGAAGAAGCTCACTCCGGTGTATGTGGTGCTCATCAGTCTGGACTGAAACTCCACGATCGCCTAAAGAGAATGGGGTACTACTGGCCAACTATGGTGAAGGATTCGCTAGAGCATGCCAAAAGATGTCAAGCATGTCAACTCCATGGAGACTTCATTCGCCAACCGCCTGAACCATTACATCCCACATTTACATCTTAGCCTTTTGATAGTTGGGGACTTGACGTTGTCGGACCACTGCCGAAGTCATCTAAACAACATCTCTACATCTTGGCTGCAACAGACTATTTCTCTAAATGGGTAGAAGTAGTTCCTCTTAAGGAAGTTAAGAAAGAAATAGTCGTGGACTTCATCCAAAAACAACATTGTTTTCCGCTACGGAGTCGCCCGTTACATAGTAATGGATAACGGGAAGTCGTTCAAGAATGCTCTTATGGATCAATTTTGTGAAAAGTTTGACATTAAGCAGAGATACTCCACAATGTACAATGCACCAGCAAATGGACTCGCCGAGGCTTTCAACAAAACTCTTTGCAAGCTTCTCGAGAAGGTCGTTTCTAAGTCAAAAAAGGATTGGCATGAACGAATTGTCGAAGTACTTTGGGCATACTGAACGTTATATCGCACTCCTACACAAGCTACACCTTACTCACTGGTCTACAGAGTTGAAGCAATACTTCATTTGGAACGTCAAATTCCATCATTATGGATTGCAATTCAAGAAGGATTCACAGATGATGATAATGTCAAGCTACGTCTCGCTGAACTCGAAGCTTTGGACGAGAAAAGACTAGAAGCGCAACAACGCATTGAATGCCATCAAGCTCGCTTGTCTCGAGCTTTCAATAAGAAATTTCGGCCTCGTTCCTTTCAAGTGGGAGATTTGGTACTTGCAGTTCGGTGACCTATGATCCTCACACGTCGTTCCGGAGAGAAACTCGATCCCAAGTGGGACGGACCGCATGTGGTAAGAAATGTCTACACCAACGGTGCTTACATCCTCTCAATACCCGATGGAGTGCGCCTCGGCCCTATCAACGACAAGTTCCTCAAGCAATATTATCCATGACATTGTACGCTCCTTGACATGAGCCTAAATTGTCCTCCAAAAAAAATAAAAAATAAAAATTTGAACTACGTTAAGGCTTGATCCCACAAATGGGTACGTAGGCAGCCTGTAAAGTTACATCAGGTTTAGCCACAACAAAAAAAAAGAAAAAAAAAAGAGGGAATGATGATCCAATATATATTGGAAACTTGTCTCTTCAATTCAAAAAGGGTATCCATACTACATTGATATGAAACTTCAAATGTCAATCAAAATGTCCCTAAAAAAAAGAAAAGCCTTAATACATTGATGCTAAACTCCACATATCGCTCATCAAAGTATTCCTCAACTGCTCACAATCAACAACTCTAGTCTCGTCGACTATTGGCATCTTCTCAACCTCGGTGTGCTTTGCCTCAATAGAAGCAAGATCCTCGTTAATGCGGCGAAGCTCAGTAGCAGAACGCTCCACCTGGTCAACAATAACTGAATGCATTTCCTCTAATCGTATTAGCTCGGCTCGCAAGTCTTCTTTCTTACGGAGAATTGCAACCTCCTCCTCTACAACACTCTTGCGGTTGCTCTGCACTGTATCACGCTCATGGCGACACCTCTCAGCTTCACTAGATAAAATAGTCAATTGCTGGTTTCTCTCTTTGGCCGGTAACTCTAAAAGAATGACTCCTCTCTCGGAAAGGTATTCGCCGACACATAGCAAGAATGACTCCACCACATCAACAAAAGGGGAAGGATCTACATGAAACAAATCCTTGAGAGAAGAACATATGCCTGAAATTCTACGAGCTTGCCATTGTCGCATTGAGGAGAAACCTTCATTTAACATCCTTTGAATCTGTGATTTTATATACATATCTCGAGTCTTCTGTAGCATTTCTCGGATCATATCTCGTGCAAGCACGTCACCGTCTAGCTCAGGAGAAGAAGTGCGCTGGGGGGCAGAAGAAACAGTTATGCCTCCTCTTTGCATCACAATTGACTTTGATGAAAGAAGCAGGGCAGCGCTATCATGTTTTTTAGCTACACCACCCTCTAAATCTTGAGGAGCACGAGATGAAATTTCATCATCTCCATCACGAGTGGCTGCACACAAAGAGTCGGCAAGGACACCGCCACCCAGAGAACCTATGTCATCAATATCTCCCATGTTAGAAAGAAGATGTATTTCTTCATCTCCATCCATCAAGTTATCAAAAATGTTGTTAGAAACATAAGCTGAGGCATTAGGGAGAGTCTCCAAATGCTCGGGAGCAGGTATAGGTGGAAATTCTACAAACAAATACTAAGTGCATAAGTAAAAGGGTGCACATACAAAAAGGGAGGCATAACAAACAATATAAAAGATATACCTCCAAAAGGCAACGCATCAACCTCCTTGGGAATGCCACAAGATGTCGCCTTCCTAGCATCTGAACAATGAATAGGTGTGTGCATTCTCTTAGTCCCCAAAGGGATAACCTAGACAGAAGAATCACCGTTCCTTCCACAACTTGTATTGGCTTTTGTTTTGAAATCTTGAAGCGGATCTTCAAGCCTGGTTCTGCCAACTTTGTTGACTCTTCTAGCGGTCCTTGCTCAAGACTGCGCTTTTTGAGAGGTCTACTGACAATAGGTCCTGAGCGATGAGCTTTTTGCTCATCTATCCCTTCGGAAGGGTTATAATCAAAGTCAAAATTTTCACTCTTCTGCAGAACTTTGATATCAATCGCATCTAGAGAAGACTCTGTGGTCTTTTTCCACCAAGTGTTATAGCGCTGGTCGCATTGACGACTCATATCTCGTTCGGTACGAGGAATGTGGAAGGTCGCCATACTTGCAACATGGGTTAAAGACAGCCAAAGACAATAAAGCCGTGCAGCGTCCAATCTGTCAACAAATGGAACAGGTGTGCCAGGAATTCGCTGTCGAAAGCCATTTTGTCGAGTGAATCGATGCGGGCTATACATCTCCAATTCAAAACAATTCCCTCGCCGAAATACTAGAAACCCAGGTCTACAGTTAACCATAAATTCTTGGGTAGACTGAGAACGCATTCCATCATCAAGTCTCTCTTGACCATCAGCATGTGATAGATGAAAGACGTCAGGGTGCCAATCAAAGTCACGAGGATCCATACCCCGGATTAAGTCTTGAGCATCCTTTGCATCTTCCTCCCAAAAGTAATAAGCGTTACTAACACCAGCTATACGCAACAGAAGTGGAGCCGAGGCCTCAATATCTAAATGCCCAAATACGCCTTGAGGGAAATGAAGCCCTACCCATGTGAAGAGATAATGTAGTGGACAATATGCCAAGGAAGCACCAACATCCTTCTGGGAATGCATGCCCCAATATGTGTTTGACAGACCTCGATAGAGACATGATAACAGAGGTGGCACCAAACTAAAAGTCGTCCCTCGAGCCATCAATGCTGCTGCCTTGAAAGTACCAGGACGAAGCACGTCTCCATCACTACAAGGGAGAACAAATCGGCACAACCATAATGCCAAATAAGCAGCTACCTCAGCCTCGGCCTCCACTTTTGAGTCGGCTGGAAAGTTGAGCCTAATAAATGGATTCTCTCCATCCTTTCAACTCCTTGTGACTATTGCTGGCAAGCAAGGAAACGGTCTTCATAACTTCTGTTGAGGATGTGCTTTCTTGTTGTTACCGAAACAAGATACCTTTTTTCTTAACTTGAAATCTTGAGTCAACCGAGGATTGGGAAGACGCAAAGCCTTCGGAAACCAGAAATCAAGCCAGTCGCTATGCTTTATTTTATCACTCTGCTTCAGGGAGCCTATGGATGCATAAGCTTTAAACAAGTATTGGCAACACTTCGGCAATCCAACGATGTCACTGGATCCCATCAACTCACCAAAAGTGGGAATGACTTCCTCATAATACTTTCCCAAAATCGAGAGACCGGAAATCTATTGCATTTCCCAAAGTGATATCCCTACTTCTCCGTGACCCATAACGAAAGTGTTGGTCTCAGGACACCAAACTTCACATAGTGCTCGATACATGCCATTCAGACGACTGTATTCCTTACTAGCGGCAAGGATTGCCCAGCTAAGTGCTCTAATATCTGCACGACTACGTAACCTATCATATACAATAATGCTCCAATCCCAGAAACCGCTCAAGTATTGGATGTCACCTCGCGGGGTCAAATTTGGTCCCCAACGAGTAAAGCGTTGTATAATTTTTTGTGCCAAAACTGGCTTTGGATGATTTAGGTCTTCAGTGTGATGCACAGCCAGACACAACGAAGGTTGACGATCAGAAACTATCAGATCCCCTGGAGCCATAGCATGAGGTGCGGGATACTCACTCAAAATGGACATATCTAAACCCTTATCGCGCGTCATTTCTCGCATCTTCCATGGACCAGTCATTGGCTCATGTGTAGAAAGTTGAACTCTTCTAGCATATTGTCTCGGGAATGAGATTTTACCCTCACTCCCGGAAAGCGGATCAAAGTACCACTTTGGCTCGGGTCCTCGGCATCAGCTACCCACCTCTCCCGAGGAAGGCGTCCACCAACAACCCTCTGGGCAGAACCTCTAGAATCATCAGAAGGAGAGATTTCTCACTGAAATTTTTTTTAAGAAAATCAGAAAATTACTCACAAAGAAGGCAATCGGTGAAATAATATGAGTTATAGAGAAGAGAATAAGAGACAAATATCATATCAAAAGTCCCCAAAAATACAGAAATAGATGTGATCTGCTAATACAAAAGAGATAGCAGTCTGTCGTCGTGACGGGAGAAGAACTCAGAAACTGGGTTGACCTGGTACTAGACTGTGCTTCGGAAGGATACCAGAGGACCTAGTCATTTGCATCCTGGCTCACGCAGACTTTGTTGGAAACCATCGTCATGACGAGAAAAGAGCTCAGAAACTGGGAGATCTGGAAGTTGCCCCAGTACTAGTCTGCGCTTCGGAAGAATACCAGAGGACATGGTCATGACATCCTCGCCCGCGCAAACTTTGCTGGAAACCGTCGTCATGACAGGAGAAGAACTCAAAGACTGAGAGATCCGAATGCTGACTCAGTACTAGTCTGCGCTTCGGAAGAATACCAGAGGACATGGTCATGGCATCCTGGCCCGCGCAGACTTTGCTGGAAACCGTCGTCGTGACAGGAGAAGAACTTAGAGACTGGGAGATCCGAACGTTGACTCGCGCGGTACTAGTTTGCGCTTCGGAAGAATACCAGAGGACATGGTCATGGCATCCTGGCCCGCGCAGACTTTGCTGGAAACCGTTGTCGTGACAGGAGAAGAACTCAGAGACTGGGAGATCCGAACGTTGACCTGGTACTAGTCTGCGCTTCGGAAGGATACCGGAGGACATGGTCATGGCATCCTGGCCTGCGCAGACTTTGCTGCCAACCGTCGTCATTACAGGAGAAGAACTCAGAGACTGAAAAAGAACCCTTTGTTGGAAACATATTTTCTCTTATTCTGATCACCAAACTATGTTGGCCCTGAAGAAAGAAAAAAAAAGTAGTTCGTATTATTAAGGCTATGAAGACGACTTACTTTTTTTGGCTCTATTGTGGACGGTGAAGCGAGATTTATCTCTAAAAAAAAAAAAAAAAAAGGTGTTGCCGAGTTGCCGATTCTGAACCGCAATAAGGAGCCAAGTCACGTTTCCAATCTGATTGGAAAAAAAAATAAAATTCATCAAATCGGAAGGCCGGCCTTGCCCAAGTTGACAAAAAAAAAAAAAAAAAGGGGTAACACGGACGTTTTCTTTCTCAAGGACGTCACAGAGTACAATTACAAAGAGTGACATCTTCACTCATCAATGGATGTTATCTTGATTGATTGATGTCATTATCACACTTTAGAGGAGACATAACAGTAGGAAAGTTTCTGTTCAAAGTATTGAAAAAAAAAAAACCCAAACCGTAAGGTCTTTCTTTGCCAATCAACCTTGGTTTCCTTTCTACAATGTATGTTATCCCCTCATCAACTATGCTATATCCAAAAAGGATGACTGTCATTGAATATACAAGAGGTGTCAGTGGTGAGGTTTTGTAACCAATACCAAGGTTACAAAATTCAAGGATCATGTCATGATGATTGTTAGAAAAGAACAGTGATAAACATGTTGAAAAGGTCAAAGCATTGGAATAGTCTTCTACCTTTTGTGGTCGTATTCAATGGATGGAGATGTGACCGTGCAAACAAATTTCTTCCTCTCAGATCCGTAATATGTATTCAAAAATCTGAATAGCAAGAGACGTCTTATTGGAGATGATGTTGAACTTTGGACTCCCGAGTTGTGAAGACGGCGAAGACAGAGAATCCTCAATAAATATTTACTTTAAAAAGGGTCAAATTCCTTTTCAAGAATGGGAGCTAGTTTCTTTTCTAAGAAAAACAGCAATTTCAACAAAAATTGAAAGATGGGAAGCAAATTCAAGAAGAAAGGCAAGTAAAAAAAGAAAAAAGAAAAAAAGAAAGGCAATTCGACTGGAAATAGCAGTTATATACAAACCGGGAAAGTAGATCCAAACGGAAGATAGTTTCTCTACAAACCGGAAAAGCAGGTTCAAGAGGTGCGCTAACGTCACTCCAAATATCGATGCGCACTCTTGAGGGGGCAATTTGTAGAACCCTAAAAATTATTAACTTTACAAAAAAGGTCCTACATGCCTGTAAAGTTGGAAAAGGACTTCTAAGACCATAAAAAGGGCTCTACACAATTAAATTTGGTCCAATGGCAGAAAATGGGCCTCCCATAGCCCGGATTTGAGCACGAAGTAGAAAGGCCAAAAGCCAAGATCAAGTAAAGCCAAGATCAAGTTCAAATGGGCCCTCGACAGCCCGGGTTTTAGGCACGAAGAAGAAAGCCCACAAATCCGAAATCAAAGCTAAATGGGCCTTACACCCACCAAATTGGGTCTATCCTTGAAGAAGCCATAAATCCACCAAATGGGTCGGCCCGCCAAGATCAAAGCTTTTATGGGTTTAAAACCTTTAAAATGAGTGGGATGCATAGGATCTTCATCTCAAGAGTCTATAAATGAGACTCACAAACTACGGGAAAAGATTCATTCACAGACAATTAAGACAAGACCTCAAGAGAGAAATCAAAGAAAAGACGAGGATTCGAGAAGAGAAGAAAAGATCAAAGAAGTGACTCATAGCTCTCCAAAGAAGAATCAAGCCAAAACTAAAGCAAATCTTCCAAAGAGAAAAACATCTCTCTAGCCGGTAACGCGCTAATCACGGAAGGAAGGAGAAAGCTACTACAATCTCCAAAGAAGATCAAGTCAAAGTCAAAACTCAATCTTTATCAAAGAGAAGAGAGTCATACAACTTCTTCAAGAGTGAGGAACATCACCATCGGCCTCTTGTTCTTGTCATCAAATCTATTTTTTTTAAAACTCCGACTGTTAATCAGAGGGTTATTTGAGAGTGTACCATTTTTAATAATAAATTGTTATTTGATCCTCCAATATTTCGTCTGTGAAATTTTGTGTCGACATATATATATATAAATAAGTTTTAATGTGCAATGCTAGAGGTCATAGGAATTTTTACGCATTAGGTAGTCCCCATGCGATTGTATATCATTTTTGGTATTTTATCCCGCACATCTTTACTTATTATAATGGGAGAGGCAGGCGTAGCCTGAAATTTCCAAAATTCCTAAACTACTCTTATATAAAACAAAATTTTGATTTAATATTTTACTTTAATTCTCACACTATCCTCATCTATCTATTTAAATAATAGAATCACAGTCGGTCGCGAATCGTACCCACGGGTTAACACGTTTCCCTTTTTAACTCCGATTAACTGTAGTTAACTCCTTCCCCTCGTTCTCATGGGCATCGCATGTGCCACCCGCTAGTACCAATAAAAGTAAGACATGAGTCAGCTTTATAAGTTTGGCCCGTACATTTTAAAGGACTTTGCTAGTAGGATTGCACGGTCTTAGGTATCTTAGAATTGACTGAAATGCCATCTCAGAACAAATTTCTGTTTCTTTAAATAACAAGAATTAGATAATTTCATATTTATCACATAAATTTAAAACAATTCCCTAGAATGATAGAGCTTGTCACATAAACTAAAACAATTAGAATGATATGACTTTAACATTGTAGATAGGTTAGTCACACCAGCCCTCAAGTGAGGAGTGCAAACCGGCCCGAAATCTTGAGAGGTTACTTGAGGGACGGGCTTGAAAAGTACTGGAAAAGCCTAGCCCGATCTTTTTTTTTTTTTTTTGATGAAAGGTTATCATGTAACTATAACACATTAAACTCACACACATAATCCGACCTAAGGTAGCCGTCAAGGTCAAGGTGCCATAAGGGTAAGTCAAGGCAACTACTCGTCTTGGCTTAAGGAGAGTGCCCGATCTTGCTTGACTCTCGTCAAAATATATATATTATATTATATAAACTTAGTTGCTACTAAACTTATAAGTGAGTGTATAACATTTATGAAGAATTTTTAACATATACAGACGATATTAATGACCTATAAAAAATGTCAATTGGTGAAAAATGTGGCAGTAACATAAAATTAATGTTTATCAACAAAAAAAAAAAAAACATAAAATTAATGTGATCAACCCAAATATCAACATAACATCTGATGTGAAATCAGACAACAAATCAAATGGGTCCCAAAAGCTCATATAGTCAAAGATTAATCAAAAGCTTGTTTTTCTCAGGGGAAAATATTCACCTCCTCGGTAGTTGACGCAAAAAGGGGCGTCATGGGTCCTTTTTTATGCCTCGAGTCTCTATTTAAACTCTTTTTAACCGTGGTTGAGGTTCACTAACCCCTAGGGTTCACCCAACTACCCTTTGTTTTTTAAAAAATAAAATGAAAAAATTTAACTGAAATTAAAAATTAACCTGAGTTCACGGCAGGGTATCTTTATGAGAGTGAGAGCAATAATTCGCTCCTCCCCAGTGGAGCGAACAATTGCTCCGCTCTCAGGGTCTACACTTTATAAGAGCTGCACAGCCTACGCGTACACTCGTGCAGGAGAGCAAACACTTTTTAAGAGTTATAAACACACCGTACCTATATCATGAGGCAACAAAGAGATTTCACACTGTTCCCCTTTTCTAAGTTGGGATCTGGTGTGTGGTGTAATACACGTCCTTGTGTACCCCCTTAAACCGTTTTCAAAATGTCTGGGTTGACGAATTATTTAATTTTTTAAACTTACGATCGTCTCTTGTTTGTTATAGCTAGAGATGTCCTCTCTGGCTGTATCGGATGATGCCAAGTGTTATATAACTTCGATGTAATTAGCATTGAGAGGTAATGGAGTTCAACAAGGAAAGAGGAGAAACAATTAACTAAGCTCTGTTCTTTTGGTGGAATTTTTAAAAGTCCGAGACATTAGTACTTTGGAACAAGAGGGACAAGTGTTTGGGAGGAGAGAGGAGATGATTTCATACTCTTTTACACAATGATATCTTAAATTTATTGGGTTCAACTTAATTAGAAGTTCTACACGGATGAAACTTTAAACATCCAAAATTTTGGATAGAACTTGAAAGTTCCATATTTGTAGAACTTATATGCACTCTATGGAATAATATAGTTCTAGACATTATGCAAAATTAGACATGAAACTATGAAAGTTCTAGACTTTAAAAGTTCTACCAAAAGAATGTTCCTTGACTATAGCTAGAGACGATCCTAAGTCTTCTTGTTTTTAAGGAAAGAGATTGTATGTGCTATCAAGCATATGCTATCCGGCACAGCCATCTAGTTGAGAATCTAATGGCACCATCGGCCCATCGTTTTAACGCATATCAAGCTGGGTGCTTGGTGTTGTTGGATTCTTGATCGGATGGTGCTGCCTTCAATAGCACATATAAATGTGCTATCGAGCCCATACAATCACTTTTATTTTTTTAAATGGTAGAAGATTCTTTTAATTGTGATGTGAGTGGGCTAATATTATAACAAGGTGCGCACATCAATCATTGCTGACTATACTCCAAAATAAAATTTATTTTATTAGCAAATATAAAAGAATTAATAAGACAATAAAATCCCTTTCTTTAAGAGATTAACTATTGGATTAATATGCTCATGATAATGATTGTTTGGAAATTACAATATGATAATGTAATTATCAAAAGAGCAATAGTTCGCTCCATTGGCGAGGAGCAAACTATTGCTCCACGCTCTCACATGGCCGACCCTTCAACTCCTATTAACTTGGGTTAGCTGTTTTTAATCCTTTAGTTAATTCTTTATTTATTTATTTTCTAATTCTAAAAACCAGGGGTAGATGGGTGAACCCTAAGGGTGGATAAATCTTAACCACAGTTAAATAAGATTAGAAGGAGAACATGTGGCAAGAAAATGGGAGCCGAGACGCCTCTCCTCACGTCACCGACATAGGAGGTGAGTATTTTCCTTATCAAAATACCCTTGTCAAGGCATAATGTTGGGGTTGCTCGGTTGGAGATTAACTATTGGATGCATAGCTCTTGATGAAGATAGTTTGGAAATTACATACAAAGGAAGGAGAATATAATTATCAAAATATCCTTGTCAAGGCATAATGTTGGATTGCTCGGTTGGCTCTTTAACCAGAGCTCCTGTTCATAGTTAATTTTTGGTATTGTCTTCCATCAGGCCTCGACAACCCCAACTATGTTTATAGGACTTCAGTCTTGACATTTTAGAGATGAAAACATAAGAGCTGAGGTTTTTTTTTTTGGGTTACCTCAACTACACCACAAGGCGATGGCTGAAGGCAAGAAAAAAGGAAGCACACATCCCACGCACTCCTCACACACACCACACACACAACCATCTCTCCGGTTCTTCCTCCCGACTCCCCATAAAAATGGCTTTTGGCAAGTACACGTGGGTAATAAAAAATTGTGGTTAGCATTTAACGCAGAAAAAAGTTGAAAAATAAAAATAAAATACAGATGACTAAGAATCTAGGAAGCAGGCGATAGTTAGATACGGCCATACGACAGAAATGATGAAAAACAACTAAGCTTTACATTAGAATGCCGTATCCGATATGGCAATTTGGATACGTTTCCATTTTCAAAGTATCCGTGCTTCCTAGCTAAGAACATAAATAAGTCAAATAATCAACTTGCATTTTATTCTTATTGTCTGGATATTCCACTATAGTTTTGATTCCTTAATATATTTTATATTTAATCATTCTTTATAGGTAATTAAACGCATTTGGTTGCGAGTATTAATAAATAGAGAAGTTTCTAACTGTCGAGGATTATTACTATTTCAAAGCTAAAAGAAGTCTTCAGCAGTAAAAGAGAAGAAAGAAATGGTCTTAGTGAGGAGTCAAAAGCCGTTCAACTGTTGGGAAAGAGAAGCAAAAGGGATGAAGGACATTTTAGAGATGGTGGGTGGATATTTATTGCAGAAAATACATTTACACCCCCCCCGAGATTTGATGAAAATATGCATAGACCCTCCTCAGGTTCCAGAAAATACATTAGGTACCCCTACTTTTCAAAATATTGATACTTACATCCTTTTCATCATTTGACCGTTAGTCAACTTATAGAATGATGATGTTATGTGATAAAGTGGTATGAATTATCAAAAATGCCATTTACTAAAGTTGTCATTTTCCACTTTTCTTATATACAAAATTGCCCCCTCATTTTTAAATGAAACCCAATCTCCTCTTTGGGTGGCCACGTGCCTTTTTTGACATCCCTTGAGATGACCACGTGTCTTTTGTTATTTTTGACACCTCTTGAATGGGATTAGATTCACCCACCCATCTTTGGTTTTTTTTTTCTAAATATTAATTCTTTTTTTAAAATTTAAAAACTGTTTTTAAGGTTATTTTAATATTAAAATATTTAAAACGGAATTAATATGTTAAAAAAAAAAAACCAAGGATGGGCGGGTGAACCCTAGGAGTGGGTGAATCTGACCCATTTAAGGGGTGTCAAAAAGGACATATGGCTACATCAAAGGGTGTCAAAAAGGACACGTGGCCACCGTAAGGGTTCACCCGCCCATCCTTGTTTTTTTTTTTTTAAATATTAATACTTTTTTTAAAAATATTTTAATACTAAAAAATCCTTAAAAACAGTTTTTAAATTTTTTTTAAAAATTAATATAAAAAAGAATTAATATTAATAAGATAAAAACCAAGGATGGGTGAGTGAACCCTAGGGGTGGGTTTAACAAAAAAAAAAAAAACCTCTAGGGGCGGGTAAATCTTAACCACATTTAAGGGGTGTTAAAAGGGACATGTGGCTAATTCAAAGAGTGTCAAAAAGGACATGTGGCCACCCCTAGGGTTCACCCGCCCATCCTTGGTTCTTTTCAAAAAATATTAATTCTTTTTTAAAATATTTTAATATTAAAAAAGCTTTAAAAACAATTTTTAAATTAAAAAAAACAAGAATTAATATTTAGAAAGAAAAACTGGTGAACCTAGGGTGGTTGAATCTAACCCCATTTAATGGGTGTCAAAAAGGACACGTGGCTACCTCAAGGGGTGTCAAGAAGGACACGTGGTCACCTCAAGGGGTGTCAAAAAGGACATGTGGCCACCCCTAGAGGATTTGACTTCATTTAAAAATGAGTGGACAATTTCGTATATTAGAAAAGTGGAAAATGACAACTTCAGTAGAGATGACATTTTTGGTAGTTCATACCACTTGATTATATGACATCATCATTCTATTAATTGACTAACGATCAATTGTTGGAAGGTGTGTAAGTGTCAATATTTTGAAAAGTAAGGTACCTAATATATTTTCTGAAACCTAAGGGGTCTATGTGTATTTTCATCAAATCTCAGGGGGTGTAAATGTATTTTCATCTATTTTATTTTATCAAGGGATGCAAGTGGAAATTTTAAAGCTTCGTGGATCAGAAAGGACACAAAACAAGTGAATTGTCTTACTGAAAACAACTTAGAACTAGTTTTGTTTTAGTCTTTGTCTTCAATTCGGGTGGTGTAAGTAGTTTCCATTGCCACTTGCTACATTTTCTTTGTCAGTGCCTTATATCAGCTACTTTTGAGTCGACAACAGAATCCTGCTCCTTGGCATATATTTTGGTTAAAGTGCTTTCACCAAATCTTCTCCTATTATCTCCATCCATAACCATTTTGGTCTTTTCCCCCACCCTTTCAAAGCCTTCAACCTGCTCACACTCCACCTGTACCACATGTTACATAGTCTTCTTGAATACGGTTAGCTGGTTTGCAATTGCAATTCTGTTCTATCTGGGTCTTCATTTAACGCATTTTACTCCTGAAACATATAACGATTTTATCGATAAAAAAAAAACATAGCCTAATTTGTCATGTTATTTATTAAACTATTCTGTGATTGATTGAATGCTGGGGAATCAGTTAAGTATGGTCTTAACAACCGCGAAATGGTCGGAGAGAAGCTAACTGTAAAATCATATTTATTTATGATGGAAAATGATAAGTTGATATGTGGAAGTTATTTTTTAGTCAGATCAGAATCTGACCTAGTCAGAAACCACGTGGATAAAGGTTACGATGATTCGAAAAAGTTCTATTGTTTTAAAGTATTTAAGATTAATAGTGTATCAGATACTCATTTACACTGTTCTATAGTTCTCTGCTTTCAGAAAGCGTAATAAGCCTTCAGAGCTTAATTACTAACGTCTTTTCTGGCCTAAGTAATCTTTTACAGATACTGTGATAAGCTTTTATATTTAGGTGAAAAGCTCAAATGATTTAAAAGGAGATATCTCAAAGTATGCCACGTTCGAGAATAAGATCCGGACATCAAACATGCTGATCAACTCACTACACCTTCATGGTCTGAAGTAGCTGAGTACTCAACAGATGATGTAGTCAAATGAACAGATTTTGACTAATGGATAAGTTTTCAACATCTGATAGAAAGTTCAAAAGGCGTTCTACTCCGTCAAGACCCGATTTGTCCTTGGTAAGATTTCAGTAGAATCAGATTCCTGAATATTTTTTAATGTCATTTTGATATTTTATTCTTCAAGACAGGTCTTGAATCAACGACATTGTGAGCTTATGCTGATCAGAAACTCAAATGAGTCATACTTCATTGAAACGAAAAGGCGGTTACCAGTTCAGCCTTGTCTCTATAGGGATTCGATGGATTCG
>CM026572.1:11984931-12215798 GCA_015143295.1 Tetracentron sinense | reverse complement strand
ACTCGGCGAGACAAACGAATGAGTAGACCCGGTATCAATCAACACTCGAGCCAAATACTCATTGACTAGTAGGGTTCCTGAAATTTTAGACTAGTTACGTCAATTCAAGCCTCAACAGTGTATACACGTAGGTATATATATATATAGCATACCAACTACGTACACAAGGAATAAAACATAACATAACAATCACGAATAAGGAAAATAACTCCTAACGCTTACCTTGCACCACATCGTCAGATGCAAGTGCATCGCCCTCCGTCAAGGCAAAAACTCGCCCCTGGTTCGCCTGGCGAGACTGAGGTGTGGACCGGGTAGTCTGAGATGACGCCTGATGTGATCCTGCTGGGCGTGCTGGTGGCCTGATCCCCTGAGACTGGCCTGGTAAATGCCGGGTAGGGCAATCCCTGATCACGTGGCCCTGGCGACCACAGTGAAAACATCCACCCGATGCTCTTAGGCAATCCCCTGCTGGGTGCCTTCGGCCGCATGAAGGGCAGGGCTCGTGCGTGCGGGTAGGAGGGGCCTGAGGTGGAGCATATCTCGCCACCTGAGGTACAACTGGCCATGGGGCCGGGAGAGCCTGAGGTCGAGGTGCCTGTGGCACGTACTGCCGTGGTGCTGGGGCCGCATAAGTCGGCCTCATCGGTGGTGCTGGCCATGTATACTGATAAGGGCCGGTACGAGCCCGTCTCTCTGGAGGTGCTGAACTACTGGCTTGGCCTCTCGCCAACTCTCTCTTCTTAGACACCGCTTCAGAATTGGCCTCAACCAATAAGGCCTTATCCACTACTTCGGCGTAAGTGGCATGCCTGAAAACCGACACTTTCTCCATGATGAGATCCTTGAGCCCTTGCTCAAACCTCCTCGCCTTCATTGCCTCAGTGGCAATCATATGTGTCGCGAAGCGTGATAGCTCCGAGAACTTGGCCTCATAAGCAGCCACAGACATCGAACCTTGCTCAAGGTTGATGAATTCTCTCTCTTTCTTTTCCCGTGCACCGATCGGAAAATACTTCTTGTAAAAAGTATCCTTGAACTCCTCCCAAGTCCAAGGTTGACCCTGCATGGTCAAGTCTCGCGTCCTCAATGCGGACAACCACCAATGGTGGGCTTCACCCTCTAGCATGAAAACTGCCCATGCTACTCTATCCTCCTCTGTAGGCGAGAGGACTGCAAAAATCTTCTCCATCTGGAGGATCCACGCCTCCGCAGCAAGAGGGTCCACACTCCCATGGAAGGATGGAGGCCTCAATCTCCTGAATGCCTCAACTCCAGCTGTACGATGTACTGGAGCTGCGGGCGGTGGAGTAGGTGCCGCTGATGCCGGTATAGTTTGCCGAGCCGCCAGGATGGCGAGTGTCTCAGCAATAGAGCCTAAGACCTGGGAGAGGTCCGGCTGCTCATCCTCATCTCTGGAAGAAGATGAAGCTCTGGTGTGTGGTCCACGACCCCGTGTGCCCCGCCTCATGACTAAAGTCCTGAGAACAATAGCACCACATGAGTCTCACTCGAAACCACAGTTTATTTCCATGTCATTTCACAATAATTCAATTTGTATTAGTTGTATAATACTAATATACATCACATCAAGTCATCAGAGTATTCATCACATTATACTTATACTTTAGTGTTCTAGCGTACCTAGGACCCGTACTTGGTTAAAGCAACCATTTTAGACTAAGACTAAAGTTTAGTCTTAAACTTGGAACCAGACTCGTTCCCGACTCACTTCCTTCCTAACTTGTTTCCTAACATATGCTCTTGTCAAGCCGTGGTATAAGATTCTAAGTGACCCTAGAGACCTAAAGCCTAAGCTCTGATACCACTTCTGTCGCGTCCCAAAACCCACCCTAGGAGTTAGAGTGAATCTTGGACGACTCAATCATGACTTACATGACTTGCTTGACAAACCAACCTGCAAAACCCCACAGAGCATATACAATAGAGGACATTATCGCGGAAACATAACTATAAAACACAGCGGAAGTCTAACAAACCTCTAAGTATATACATATGGTCCAAGTTTATACAAAAAAAAAAAGGTAACCAAAAGAAAGTGCGGACAGACCCGCCAAAATACATGGATAAAATCTCTCATCTCACCCACAGCTAATCCTCTCAGAATCTACAACCACCTAATGGTAACCCTCAACTGGAGGTTCCTCAAAAGGCTCCTCGACGTACTCCTCCTCCACCCATGGACTCGGAGCACAGATATCAAATGGAGCAGCTGCTCCGCCGTCACCTGCCGACATAAGAAGTACGGCTGAGCATGGAATACTCAGCGGGTACTAAGCACTAACCGACAGTAATAGCATACAGATAGCATACATAAAGGAGGAAGCAAGTTGCATATATAGAACATGAACAATTTATATCATACAAGGAAACAAAACAATTTATAATCATGCTTGTATTTCGTAGAAAGCCGATGAAACCTCTTGAAAACATCGTGCACTTGACTTGACTTGAAAATACCATTTCCGTGCTCGAAACTTGTTATGTTGTCTTATCTTGTCATATCATGCGTGTCATGTCATGTCATGCGTGTCATGCGAGTATCATACTTGCTTGTTCATAATTTAAACATGTTCACATGCCTAGTTGCCGTTCATAGTCCGTCACAACTAGTACCCTATATGCAGATGGGTATGCCTAGTTGCCGTTCATAGCCCGTCGCAACTAGCATCCATGCAGAATGTGAATGCCTAGTTGCCGTTCATAGCCCGTCGCAACTAGCATCATGCAGAATGTGTGATGCTATGTTATGCGTGTCATGCCATGCTATGCTATGCGTGTCATGCGATGCTATGCATGTCATGCGAGGGGATGGGAGACCTTTCCCTATGCAATGCATGATTGTCTTGCCCTTGTCAAAAGCGAAGTGAAACATATCTTAGGATATGCCCCACCTCTACGTCCCATACTCCAAACATCGGTAAATCACGTCATTTCATGCGTGCTCGTGAGATCGTGTGCATACTTGCATTTGGAATTAAATATGACAATTTGGAGTGATTCACAAGGCATAGCATATAACAATTTAAGTAATTAATAATCTACACATTTTAAGAAATGTAAGAAACACACTATCATGAACCCTAATAAATTTCAAGAGCAATTAAACATGGGTTCCCTTAATTTATCATTTATTTTATTCACCTTGGCATTTCATCAAACATGTGGTGTGTTCATTATTCACTTAAACCTAAATCATGCTTTTCTATGTGGGTTATGCTCACATCACACTTGTATGTTCATTATTAGTACAATGCCCTTTCCCATTCGTTCATCACATCATCCACACGGCATCCATTCGCCAACATCCATCTCCATTCACCATTCACACCACCAATCTCATAACACATATATATGTGAAGGAAAACAAGAAGAAATAAAGGGAAAGAGAAGCTATAACTAGGAGGGTAGTAAGAAGTACCGACCTTGACAAATGGGGGAAGAAATCCTCCACCAAACGCACGTGAGTTGCTGCCCTAGCTTGAGGAGAGTGCCCCACACGAGCTCCACGAATGCTTGAACCGAAATCTTGAAGAAATCGGGCTTGAGGTTGATCTAGGGTTTCAAAACCCTTTGATTTCTCTCCAAAATGGAAACCTAGGTTTTGGAAAACCTTCTCCTTTCTCTCTAATCTCCCAAATCTTCTAAGGGTTGAGAATGAGCCCTAAAGGCTCGGGTAATCCTATATAAGAAAGGGTATAACACCCGAATGCCGAAAATGCCCTTAGTGAAAATTCTGTAAAACGCGAGGACCGAGCGATCGGTGTTAATGACCGATCGATCGGTTGCCTACCGATCGATCGGTTTCATAACCGAGCGATCGGTTGAAATTTCACTCTCTGGAAAATTTCCCCATAGAAAAATCTCGACCAGTCGATAGCCTCCGAGCGATCGGTTTTGGACCGATCGATCGCTCCATGGACCGAGCGATCGGTGGTCTGCAGGTCCAAACTGTTTTGGCCACAACTTTTGACTCGTTCGTCCGATTTTGACGATTCAACTTGCGTTGGGTTCGTACTTCGAAAACGAACATTTCTGACGTTTTAGAATTTCTAATTTCTTCCTTATTTATTAATTGCATTACTTTAAATGAAAAATGGCTACGAAGGGTCATGCATAAATGTGAAAAGGTCCGGGGCTCTACAAGAGCCTAAGACCTGGGAGAGGTCCGGCTGCTCATCCTCATCTCTGGAAGAAGATAAAGCTCTGGTGTGTGGTCCACGACCCCGTGTGCCCCGCCTCATGACTAAAGTCCTGAGAACAATAGCACCACATGAGTCTCACTTGAAACCACAGTTTATTTCAATGTCGTTTCACAATAATTCAATTTGTATTAGTTGTATAATACTAATATACATCACATCAAGTCATTAGAGTATTCATCACATTATACTTATACTTTAGCGTTCTAGCGTACCTAGGACCCGTACTTGGTTAAAGCAACCATTTTAGACTAAGACTAAAGTCTAGTCTTATACTTGGAACCAGACTCGCTCCCGACTTACTTCCTTCCTAACTTGTTTCCTAACATATGCTCTTGTCAAGCAGTGGTATAAGATTCTAAATGACCTTAGAGACCTAAAGCCTAAGCTCTGATACCACTTCTGTCGCGACCCAAAACCCACCCTAGGAGTTAGAGTGAACTTTGGACGACTAATCATGGCTTACATGACTTGCTTGACAAACCAACCTGCAAAAATCCACAGAGCATATACAATAGAGGATATAAACAGCGGAAACATACTCTAACATAACACAGTGGAAGTCTAAACAAACCTCTATGTATATATGAATCCAAGTCTACACAAAAGGAATCCAAAAGAAAGTGCGGACAGACCCGCCAAAATACATGAATGTATATCTCTCATCTCACCCACAGCTATTCACTAAGAATCTACAACCACCTAATGGTAACCCTCTACTGGAGGTTCTACCAAAGGTTCCTCGACGTACTCCTCCTCCACCCAAGGGCTAGGAGCACAGACATCAAAAGGAGCAGCTGCTCCGCCATCACCTGCCGACATAAGAAGTACGGCTGAGCATGGAATACTCAGCGGGTACCAAATACTAACCAATAGTCATAGCATAAAAATGGCAATACATAAATTAGGAGCAATTCTTATATATTAGACGGAAACAATTCATATCATACAAGGAAGTAAAGCAATTTATAATCATGCTTGTATTTCGTAGGAAGCCGATAAAACCCTTGAAAACCTTGTGCACTTGACTTGATTGGAAATACCATTTCCGTGCTTGAAACTTGTCATGTTGTCTTATCTTGTCATATCATGCGTGTCATGCCATGTCATGCTTGCTTGGAAAGTAAACTACTTGTGAGGGAAGGGAGACCCTTCTTCCTAGAATGGTTATGCTTGTCATGCCATGTCATGTCATGCTTGTATCATGCTTGGAAAAGTAAACTACTTGAGAGGGAAGGGAGACCCTTCTTCCTAGAATGCTTATGCTTGTCATGTCATGTCTTGTCATGCTTGCTTGGAAAAGTAAACTACTTGTGAGGGAAGGCAGACCCTTATTTCTAAATGCTCATGTCATGTCCTTTCACTTGCGAGATGTCCTTGTGAGATGTACTTGCGAGGGAAGGGAAACCCTTCTTATGATATGTATGTACTTGCGAGGGAACGGAGACCCTTTTTATGATAATGCATGATTGACTTGTCCTTGCCAAGAGCGAGGTAAAACATATCGTAGGAAATGTCCCACCTCTAACCATGTTCTTGAAAACCTCGATAAATCATGTCATGCATGCCGTGCTCGTGGGAACCGTGTACATACTTACATTTAAATTTAAATATGACATTTGGGTGATTTCACAACACATATAACATCAATGATTGAGCAATGTAATATTCATATCATTTAGGGAAAGCAAGAAAACACACTATCATGGGCCCTAGAAATATCCATAATTTATTAGGCATGCATTTCCTAATTTCCAACTCACTGTATTCACCTTGGCATTTCATCAAACATGGTGTGTTCATTATTCATTATTCTTTTAAACCTAAATCATGCCTTTCTCGGTGAGTTTACTCACATCATACGTGTTTGTTCATTATGGATACAATGCCCTCCCCATTTTAATCAACACAGCACAACCCTTGGCATCCACTCGCCCATTCCATCTCCATTCACCATTCACAACCATCCATCTCATAGCACATGTGTAAATGAAAGAAAATCAAAAGAAATAAGGAAAAAAGAGGAACTATAACTAGGAGGGTAGTAAGAAGTACCGACCTTGAACAATGAGGGGAGAAACCCCTTTCCAAAACGACCGTGTAGCTGCTGCCCTAGCTTGGAGAACGCTCTCCACGAGTGCTTAAGCCGAGATCTTGGAGAAGAGCCGAGCTTGGAGTGATCTAGGGTCTCAAACCCCTTTGATTTCTCTTCCAAAGACAAGCCCTAGGTTGGAATCGCCTTCTCCCCTTTCTCCTATTCTCTCAAACTCTCTAAGTGTTGAATGATGCCCTAAAGGCTCGGGCAAGACTCTTAAGGTAAGAGTAAACCGACCAAAAGACCATAATACCCTTACTAAAATTTCTGCAAAAACGCGAGTGTCGAACACGTTGTGCTGTGAACAGTGCCGAACACGTTGTGCTGTGAACAGTGCTGAACACGTTGTGCTGTGAACAATGCTGAACACGTTGTGCAGTGAACAGTGCCGAACACGTTGTGCTGTGAACAGTGCTGAACACGTTGTGCTGTGAACAGTGCTGAACACATTGTGCAGTGAACAGTGCCGAACACGTTGTGCTGTTATCTTATGTACAACGTGCCCGTTGTTGTTGTACAACGTATACGTTGTCTACGGCACGACGTACCCGTTGTGAGCTGTACAACGTACACGTTGTCTGCGGCACGACGTACCCGTTGTCTGTTGCACAACGGATGCACAACGTATACGTTATCAGAGTACGTTGTCTGTGCCTTATCAGAGCACGTTGTCAGAGCTACATCCTTAGTGCCTTCCGAGCTACATCCTTAGCGCCTTCCGAGCTACGATTGCCTTAGCGCCTTCCGAGCTACGTCCTTAGCGCCTTCCGAGCTACGATTGCCTGCAGGTCCAGACTGTTTTGGCCATATCTTTTGACTCGTTTGTCCGATTTTGACGATTCAACTTGCGTTGGGTTCGTACTTTGAAAAGGAACATTTCTGACGTTTCAAAATTTCCAATTTCTTCTTTATTTATTAATTATACCTCTTCAAGGCAAAATGGCAACGAAAATGTCATGCATTAAATGTGAAAAGGTCCGGGGCTCTACAATTTCATGCTCAACCGTACGTTTATGTCGGCAGGTACTGAGGAAGTTGCTGCTCCATTTGACATCTGTGCTCCTGGCCCATGGGTGGAGGAGGAGTACATTAAGGAACCTACGGAGGAGCCTCATGTAGACGAGTACTACTTGGTGGTAGTTTCTAAGTGATCCGTGGGTGAGCTTGAGAGAGTATGTCCATGTATTTTGGAGGGCCTGTACACACCTTCTTTTGTGATATCTTTTTGTATAAACTTGGATCGTGTATATATATATATACTTAGAGGTTTGGCTAGTCTTTTGCTGTGCCATGTAGTTATGTTCCCTTTTTTATTGTCCTCTATTGTATATACTCCAGGTATTTTGCAGGTTGGTTTGTCAAGCAAGTCATGTAAGTCATGATAAGTGGTCCAAGATTCAAACTAACTCCTAGGGTGGGTTTTGGGTTGTGACAATAGAAACTCTGAACTTATATTCTCTCATTCCCTTGATTAGTTTCTCTTCTATGCTAGAGTTTGTAAGCCATTGTTTCATTCTTCCTTGCTTGGACTTTTCCTTTGATGGAATTCATCTAGGATTTGATTTTAATCAAACCGTCAACCCGTTCTGGAAAGAACAAATTACCCGGAGTGTTCTGGAGCCTTTTTGAAGGAGATTGATCCAAGGAAGATCATGGATGTGATATTTGGTCGGTGGAATTCGAAGCCTTCATTGATGGAGACCAATCATGGGATCATGGTTATCGAGACACAAGAGAAGAACAGGCTACTGTGGTAGATTGCGAGTCTTACGAGATCGTGATTACTTATTGGGAGTGTAGGACTAGCCATGGATCGAGGAAGTCGATTCCTATTTGGGTGACGTTCAAGTCTGTAAGTATCTGGTACTTTATTTTAATGGATTCTCGTTGCTGGACTAGGTCCCATGATTTTTCCCGGAAGGGTTTCCACGTAAAAATTGATTGTGTCGTGGTTTGCTTGTTTCCCTTATTCCGTACTTTAAGTTCATCATCCCTCAATTAATTATTTGATTGTATAATCTTAAAAAGGGTAGATAGACTTATAGGGAGACCTAACCATTTCCTTGAATTTGTAAGTTCTCAACTCAAACATTAGATTTGAGGTTCACCTTGGTATCAGAGCAGGTTCACTAATTTATTACTGCGATCTCATTCTATATTCAGTGAATATGAATCTCCAAAGAGAATGAGGATCCATCTCTTGTCCCCCATTATTTTATGGAAACAATTATGCCTATTGGGATGCTCGTATGAGAGCCTTTCTAAAATCCGTGGATGAGAGAGTATAGATTTCTGTTGAACAAGGTTGGACCTCTCCAGTAACGACCATAGATAACCAAATCATCCCCAAACCTTCTACTGATTGGACCAATGTGGAACTTGAAAGTTGTAGATAGAACAATAAGGGTCTAAATGCAATCTTCACTACTGTCACACCCGAAGAATTTTGGCATATTTCTAAATGTGACACTTTGAAGGAGACATGGGACATTCTTAGACTTACCCAGAAGGGACTACAATAGTCAAGATCTCTAAATTTCAAATGCTTACTTCTAGATTTGAAAATCTGATAATGAATGATAATGAAACTTTTGATGGTTTTTATGCTGATCTAAGTGACATTGTCAATTCTAGTTTTAACTTAGGAGAAAGTATACCTAAGTCTAAAATTGTTAGGAAGATCTTGAGATCTTTGTCTGAGAGATTTAGATCGAAGGTTACCGCCATCGAAGAGAGCAAAAATATTGATGCTCTCAAAATTGAAAAGTTGGTTGGTTCTCTCCAAACCTATGAGTTAAATCTGAACCCAGCTAAGAAAACAAAATCTATTGTCTTGAAATCTGTCAAGGAATCCATAGATGGTTCAGATAATGATGTTGAGGATAATGAAGAAGAGTTGGCTTTATTTGCAAAAAAATTCAGAAATTTTCTAAAATTTGATAAAAGATTTAATCCGGAAGGACAAAAATCTTCTGAGAAGCCTAATTCCAAGCACTTTGAAAATAAAAAACATCTTAAAAGTGTGGACAAGAAATCCCAAGGTGTTCAATGCTATGAATGCCAAGGCTACGACTATATTACCGCTGAGTGCTCTAATAAGAAAAAATTTAAGGGCAAGGGAAGTGATGACAGTGAATTTGAATCTGAGGAATCAGATAGTTCTTCTTGTTAGGAGACTAGGGGTTATATAGACTTCACTACATCCTTATCTGGGGTTGAAGAATCTTCTTCAAATGTTATGAGTGACCAACACCATAGTGATAGTGAGTATGATGAGAGTCAGAATGACTCAGATTCTGAGGGAGACCTCGAGGCAGCCTATGATGAGCTATTTTAAGAATGCCTAAAACTGAAAAAGGTTCAGTTTTTCATGACCAAAAAGGTCAAATCTATTGAAATGGAAAGAGATACCTTAGACTAAGTGGCTTCAGGGTTGAAAGCTCTTGTGTCACAGCTTGAAGAAGAGAAGGCTTCCTTCCATGTCAAGAGTCAACTTCTTGATTCTAATTTTTGATTCTGATTTGCATGTTTGTCTTGATGAAAAGACAAGTCTTGAAACCAAGTTGGCGGATCCTGAGCAAAATCAGAGGTGCGGAGATGTGAAGAGAACTCCATCTACCTCGAACACTAAGCCTAGTGATAAGAGACACCCTCCTGAAAAAAGGAAAGACCCCTCTACTCATAAATTAATTCCTACATGTCATAAATGTGGAGAGAATGGTCATATTAAGCCTCGATGTCCTAAACTTCGAAGAATGCCCAATCATGGTTTTGAGAACCAAAATAACTTTAATGAAAATCTTCAAAAGAGAGTTAATATCCTAGTGGAGATGTCTAGGAAGTTAAAATGATGAAATATTCAATATCTATAATAACTCTAGATAGTGGCATGGTCAAGACACTCCTTATGCTAGATATAAAGGAAGAAACGGGAAGAACCAATATGCCCGCTATAAATCTAGGACTCAATCTTGGAATAGGAGGAAGAGGCAAAGGTCATACCTACCTCAACTGAAACAGTTAGAGACCAAAGGGTTAATCAAACTGCTAAAACCGTTTGGGTGAGAAAGGAAGACCTGAAGGGCTTCACTTAGCCCTTACCTGTCATAGCCTAGGGTGTGCTTTGTTTGTTATATCTTATCCTAGTGCTATGCTGCTTGTGTATACTAATAGTTTTATTTTATTTTTTTACTAGTTATTATTTGTTTTGATCTATTTTTCTGTTTTCTTTATTTTGAAAAATTCAAAAACATTGAAAAATTATAAAATCCAAAAATATTTTTGTCATGTTGCCCTTGTTTGACTTGCATGATCTGCATTTCTTGTGTGATTTTTATTTCTATACTTGTTTAGGGTTGAACATGAGTTTGTTGCTGATTGAGGATATATCACCTTCATAGTCTCTTGGTTAGACTGAAAATTAGACTGGTTTTATCTTGTACAGCTAGAGGCTTATTCATGTGTGTATACTTTGCAATTTCATATGCACTCTGACTGATTCTATTGAGAGGTCTATTTTTCAATCTGTAGGTGTTTGACTTATCCCAAAAGTGTGACCTTAGATGACCAATCTAGAATGACCATATTGTTAGTCATCCCCATTTTGTGTATCATCCATGAGCAAAAATTGTTGCAATGAAAAGGGCTACCTACTAGGCTAGTGTGAAAGTCACTATTGGATGCAAATAGTATGTAATGGCTACCTATACGGACAATAGTTATCTATCTAGGTTGCTAGAATAAAAGTCCCTGCTGCCAATAGCCAGGACTACCTACCTGGATAGTGTGAAAGTCATCATTACATGAAAATATATGTTCAAATAAAGAACATCAAAAGAAATCTCACAAAGTTTGGAGGTATTTAACCAAAAGTAAAAGAAAAATATTGAGTCAAATAAAATGGATTAAGGAGCACCAAAATGTAAAAAATCAGCATATCTGGATCTAACTAGGTTTGACTTCTAAGATTTGTATCTTTGGAGTCCCCTTAGTGGTTAAATGTCATATCCTTGGAAAGGGAAATAAACCTTGATTTAGTATCTAGTCAAACCACCACTATACACATATTGCTTCACTTTTGAAATGTTCATTAAATGTGTCTAAGTGAATTGGCTATGCCTTAGCATTCCGTGAGATTTAGTTAGATGTGTATCCTCAATCGGATTAATTGATCATATTCTTCATTGGATTTGTAATTTTAAATTACTGCTGCTTGGAATGTTTTTTATGCATGTTTGTGTGGCACATCATATTTTTTTACTATTATTATTATATGTTTCCTTATTGGTTGTCATGGGCCTTTCTAGCTTAGGTGCCTTGATTTTGGTGGTGTCCTTGATCTTAGGGGGAGAAGATCAAGTTGAGTTGTTGAGGGGGAGTTTGTGCTTTATATTGCTATTTTGTTCCTCGCTCTTTAGTCGCCGCATTGTCTGCATTTGCTTAGTTGTATTGTGGTTGCCTTGATATTACACATGTGTTAACTTGATATATTTTTTGTGATATTGGCATTATAACTACCTTTGACAATTGTGCCAAAAAGGGGGAGAATGTTGGGTACTATTTCCCTAGTTCAGTATTTTAGTACATTCCTTGCAATACCTCTGTTTATCTATTTGTATATTCCATACATACTTCACTGGGTGTTTTATTTATGAGCATGTGTAGGTGCAGGGTTGCAGCAAATAGACCTTACTTGACAAGAGATTTTTAGTGTCTTCACTTTAAGATTATTTGTTAATTGGTGTCATGTAATTGTGTTGAAGTCATAAAATGCCCTAATTCACCGTTTGATGTGTTTGAGTGAGTTTGTGTCAAGTCATGTACTTTAGGATGGTTTTGCCACGGAATTACCAAAGAGGGAGATTGTAAAGTCCATGTTTTAGTGTTGGCTTATTCCAGTGTCAAAACAGTGAGTCTAGTGTATCTTGTGTCATTGCCTACAAGCGTCCAAGACAAGTAAAGATGAAGACTGAAGAAGATAAGTTGAAGACATTCCAATCATAGCCTTCATTTCACTTATAGGATGGTAAGTGACCTAGATACCATGTTACCTTAGGAGAAAATTGACTTAGAATGATCATATAAATCCTAGGTTACTAGATATTAGCCTTAAGAGTGTTAGAGGTGTTATACATAATGTCCAGAAAAGTCATTTAGATTGTTAGAACCTTATTAATATGATTAATAAATGCTTCTTCTTAATCTATTGTGTATTCATTATGGGTAATTGACCATGATCATGAGATGATCTATACGATATGAGATATCGATAAAGGTCCATAGGATATACTGTAGGAAAGTTATGTGATTAGATTATCATAGGTAGATATAACTTTCCGTTTCCTTATACCTTATATAGTCACAGCTATGGGTGAAGCTGGGCCTTCACTTATATGGCTGCCAGAATGCTAAGATGTTCTCAATAGTTGAGATGTAGTTCTATCTCGAACTATTATAGTGGAGACTACACATCAGCATATGGGTGCTTAAATGTATACTGACTGATTGCATACAATGAGAGACCTCCTGCATAAACATACTATCAGATAGTTGGTCTCTCATTCACATTGAACGGTTTCAATGATCCTTAGATCTGATGAGTCATCTATGACTGAGCGGTGATCTGACTGTTTTGATTCCACCAACATATTTTCTAACTTAAGAAATGCAATACAGTGACAGTTGGATAGTCAGAAAGTTGATCGAGTCATGATGAATTTCAAACAAGAAATTCATGCTCATTAATTTGAGAGATTATCCAAGTTCCGGGTAAGACAGTTGATTAAGTTCAAATCCTGCGTAGGTGATTTTGAAAAAAAATTAAGTTTTGAAATATACTTTTATTAAAAAGTATTATACTTATAAAAGGATTTTCTCAAAAAAAATTTCATGAGAAATTGTTTCTAATGGCTTAATCATAAGTCTTGGAAACCTGGATGATTTGCAATGGGCTATGGGTTAGATAGTATGTCAATCTCAAAGGCCCATTAGGGATAATGTATTTGGAAGGATAAATCGAATTTAAAAGTTTATGTGGTGGGATCCATAATGGTTAATGTTCGTACACTGGGATTCAATTGCAACATGGATATCTCACGTCACTTGCAATTTCGATGTAATTCCCGTTTAGGGTCAATGGGATAACATTGGGTAAGCCAGGGTAAGAATGTCCCAGAGCAATCCGTGGAGGTGCTCACATAAGAAATACAAGCTCAATAATTGATTAAAAGTTAATCAATTATTTTAAGTGATTAAAAGTTAATCATTTAATTAAATAGATTAAAAGTTAATCTATTGTTTAAATTAATTGTTAATTTAAACATATGGATTATTTTAGCAATTATTTAATTAACATAATTAAAGGGGAAATGGGTTTGACCCATATTCATAAACCCATTAAAATGGAGCTTTAATATGGGCTAAAGCCCATGCGTTTAAACCCTAGGGGTGGGATGCCCACTTGAGGAATCCTAATTGGATTAGGATTTGTTTAATTGAATAATTGTTGAGATATAATTCCTTTAATTATGGAATTTAAATCCAATGGTTGGATTGCATTATGGATTAAGATGGAATTGTAATTAGACTACAAAAGGGAGTTTTAACTCCCCAAAGTCCACGCCCCATAGAAGCTCTCGCCCCCCTTTGGTGTTGGTCTCCTAGTTTGACTAGGTTACTTCTTTGAGTTAGGATGTTGACTTATCCCTTTTAATTAAGGAATCCTCTTATAATAGGGACTCTTTAATTAGTAGGATTACTATAACTAAAGTAGTTATAGATTAAGTAGGAGTTTATTTAATTAATAATAAGAGTTATTGTTAATTAATAAATCCTACTAAATATGATCAAGTTGGAGTAGGATTAGGATAGGATCCTATTCTATATATACCCCAACACCCTAGACCATTAAACACTTTTCTCCAGAATTTTTTCTCTCCTCTCCTCTCTCTCCAAACTGTGAGCCCTAGGGGATACCCCTAGGGATTTTCGTGAGCTACTAGGTGGTCCAAAGTTGGGTTTTGCAAATATAGGGTTTTGAACCTTAGTGTTTTTGGTGATAGAAGGTCTATACCATTACTCCATCTTCTTCCTCTTGCTTTTATAATTCCAAAGGAGATTCTAAAGCTTCGTGGGGATAGCGAAGAACAAGGATCGAGCTTCTAGTATTTTTTTGGAGAAATCTCTACAAAGAGTTCTAACGGTTCGAGTGGATTAAGCTTCACTGGTGAAAAGCATTCACCGAGGTAATATGACTAAAACCCTTAGATAATTTTGATGCTTTCTATGGTGTTAAGATCTAGGGGATCCAGTTTCCGCATAAATTTTTATCCGGATCCCCCTACAAGTGGTATCAGAGCTCATGGTTAGGGGTATTTTTTGTTTATTTTGTTAAGGTAATTATGAGATGAATTAATTTAGATCTATTTAATATTGCTCATAGTTTTTATTATTTTATTTGTTCATGAGATGAATAAATAAATATTTATTATATTATTGAATGAGATTTGATAATTAAATAAATTTTAAAAACTAGTATTATATGTGATATAATTAAATTCGAAATAAAGAGTTTATTTTGAAATTCCTTTTAAATGATTTGATCATTTAATATATACTTATTAATTGTTTAAAATAATTAATAAATGGTTTTTCCTATAAATAGATTTTATTCGAAAAATTATAAAACCCTAATTTTTGATATGATCATATTTATGATTTTCGATTCTCTTATTTTTTATTTTAATCTTGGAATACTGGTTTCCCTAATGTCATTTAAATTCTGTTTAATGCATTGGTGAAGATGCTGTTAAGGAGGATGTTGCGATGTGATCTCGATAAGATGATAAAGGAAGGGATCGTGAAGGAGTTTGCGAGCTACCTTTATTCTTATCTTATTCTCTTGCATCCATGCATTTTAATTTATTGACCCATAACGATTAACCTCGTATACTAATGTTTTATTATCATGAGATGATAACTGCTGTTTATTTTATCATGAGATGATATTTGTTTATCTGTTTAATTATTCTATTGAAATAATTGCCCTTGATATATCATGTGTATATAAGACTGGAGACAAGTCCCTAAGTATTATGATCTTCTACCATACACTATGTGATCCTATAGTGGGGAGTGTGAGTAAGCTGACAGGCCAAAGCCGGGCCCCATCCCTCACCTATGAGTGAACATGGTGAAAACTGAATAAGCAATAGTGGGAGTAATAACGCCAAAGTGTGAGCTTTCATTAGGTGTTTATTAGGTTCATGATAGGTGGGCACATGAATAAGAGATATTATACAATAACACCAAAGTGTGAGTATAACATCCCTTATAGATCGGACAGAAGATCAAAAGCTCCAAGATTCACAAGATGAGATTTGTGAAATTGGAGAAGATAGTTTCTATCTGCCTATTCAAGGCGATATGATGATATGCCCAAAGGCAGGATCATATTAAGCTAGTGTCTAGGTTTTCGATGCCAATTAATTCTTCCCAAATTGGCAATACCATTAGAAACAGACCCATAATCTAATTGGTATTAATGAATACAATAGATCGCTAATACTATCTATTTTTTCATTTGATTAGATCATGACAGGCCTACACCCATTGACTGAAATTCTTCGTGATGAAAAGTTAGTAGGAACTAACTATGTAGACTGGGAAAGAAAGATTAGAATTGTATTTGCCGTGGATAACCTTGACCTATGTCTTAAGACACCTAGGCCCAAAATTCCTCCAAATGCTTCATCGGCCCAAAAGGCTGAGTTAGAGCAATAGGAGAGGTCCAATCAAATGACCAAGTGTTACATACTGGCTTCAATGTCTAACATTTTGCAAAGCCAATATGAACACATGGATAAGGCTTCTGACATTTTGTAAAACCTTCATGAGATGTTTGGTGAACAAAATAGGTCAGCTCGACAAGTAAAGTTCAAATATCTTATTAACACCAAGATGGTTGAGGGAACTCCAGTCAAAGAGCACATCATAAAGATGATGGGCTTATTGAATGAACTGGAAATTCTTGGTAGAGAGATCGATGCCATCACTCAAGTTGACATTGTTCTGCAGTCACTCCCTTTGACCTTCAATTCGTTCTTGTTAAATTATAACATGAACAAGAGTGAAATGTCACAAAGTGAGCTTATGAACTCACTTGTGGCTACAGAAGATTTGATCAAAAAGTCAACTGAAGGTGAAACTTTAATCGTCGATAAACCTGATACCTCCAAGAAATCTAAAAAGTTTAGGAAATGGAATAAAGGCAAAGGAAAGTTTAAAGACAATAAGGGTAAGGCAAGAGTTGCCAAAGGTTCTTCAGGAAAAGCTGGCAAGGAAAATAAGGGCAATGGAAAGTGTTTCCACTGTGGTAAAATAGGCCACTGGAAGAGGAATTGCAGGACTTACCTCGTAACTCTTAAGAAGGGTAGCAGAAGTACTCAAGGTATGAGATACTTTGAAGTACATATTACTATTGAGTCTAACTTTTTGGACGGTCCTCCTAACTCTTGGTGCGTGGATTCTGGATCCACTGTACACGTTTGCAATTCTTTGCAGGAGTTCAAGGAAACCAGAAAGCTGACCAAATAGGAGCAAAAGCTTAAAGTTGGCTATGGTGCAAATGTTGCAATGAAGTCAATCGGCTTGTTTACTCTTTATTTACCTAATGGAAAGACATTAATTTTAGAAGACTGCTTTTATGTGCCTTTAACACATCGTAATTTGATTTTAGTATCTAGACTCTTATTTTATGGATTCTCTATCAATTTTAATTCAATTGTTGAAATTAAGAAAGATGAAATGGTCTTGATAACTCTTAATCTCATTAATGGTCTTTATTTAATATTTCGGTTGGTAAATAATGAATGTCTGCAAAGTGACAATGTCTCATCATCTAGAATTTCTGGAAGGAAGAGATATTGCACTGAGTCTACTTATCTTTGGCATAAGAGACTTGGTCACATTAATCTTGATAGGATCAAGAGGTTAGTAATAGATGGTCTCCTTGACTTCCTCAAGGTAGAACCACTCCCTACATGCGAGTCTTGTCTCAAAGAGAAGATGACCAAGAAGCCTTACCCTAAAAAGGTAGGAAGAGCCGAAGAGAAGTTAAGACTAATACATAGTGATGTATGTGGTCCATTTAACATTGTTGCACGAGGTCAATACCGGTATTTTGTTACATTTACCGATGATTATTCCAGATATGGATATGTCTATTTAATGCAACACAAATCTGACACATTTAAAAAGTTCAAAGAATTCAGATTAGAAGTTGAGAATCAAACTGACAAATCCATAAAGACACTTCGATCAGATCGAGGTGGTGAATACCTCACCAATGAGTTTATGGATTACTTAAGGGATAATGGGATTATCTAGCAATGGACAAGTCCTGCCTCTCCTCAACAAAATGGATTTTCTGAAAGAAGAAACCAAACCTTATTAGATATGGTTCGCTCTATGATGAGCCATGCCGATGTTCCTTCATATCTTTGGGGATATACAAACTATCATTTATATTCTGAACCGGGTTCCATCTAAGTCTATTATGTTTACACCCTATGAATTGTGGACTGGGCGAAAACCTAACTTACAACATCTAAGGGTATGGGGTTGTCCTGCGCATGTTCGCAAACTCGAACCCACTAAGTTGGAATCTAGGATAGAGAAATAGAATTTTGTAGGATATCCAAAAGAAAATAAGGGTTTCTATTTCTACTCCAAGGTAGACCAAACAATTGTTGTTAGGCTTTATGCCACTTTCTTGGAGGAAGAAATGGATCTCCTTAAGAAAGTTGAATTTCATGATTTTACCTTGGCAAAAGAGCGAGCTGGCTGCAATCGAGACCCTCATCTGTACAATGAGAGAAGAAAATAGACGAGTTGCCATATCTCTTTTCCAAAATCTGTAGGGGGGGAGGCGAAAAGCTTTCATTCGAGAAGACTCTGAACGATAGAAAAGAGAAGCGGACTGACGAAGCAGAGGAGATAGCTATAGTAGGTATCTGCTTTCCTTGTAGCTTTCTAAGATTCCGAAATGCCCTGTATCTTGTATATACCAGAAAAAAAAAAGAAAAAGGCAATAACATCCTTTTCATTTTTGCAGCAACAATATAGAGCTAGATATGTTTTTATCTTAGGAAGGAGCACCTTCAAAAGAGCGGTTGCCCCTCCTCTTGATCCGGCATCAACTTGCTCTTCCCGACCGGTTTACCAATAAATAGAGTCTGTAAGGGGGGGCTGCTGGACCCGTTTCAAGGTCGACTCGACTTCCCGAGCCCGCCCGATCACTCAAAGCTTTCTTATGGACTTCTTGGGCTGAGAGTTCTTATGCAATCCTTCCCTTCGTCGATCCGTCCCGGGCGTCTTATTCAAAACCCCAATTATGACATCCCTTCTCTCCTACTTCACACCTCGGAATGCACCGTTCTAATAGAGAGAAACGCGCTTTCACATCTTCTTAACCCCGAAATGGCTGAGGAGAGGAAAGGTTCCTTTTTTTTTTAGGGTACTCCCCGGAACAGATCCAGTGGAGACGGGGTGGGGCCCACCCATACATTCTGGGCTTGACCCTGTCCCGTTTGGAGAATGCCCCCCTTATGGCACGGCTTAGTCAGTTATTCTCGCAGTTCAGATAAGATTCGGACCGCCACTTCTCTGAAAGCATGGTTCTTGCCTCCCTCTCTCCTCCCTCCTTGGAGCTCGTCCATTATCTCTACTTTGGAGTGCTGGGTAAATATACTTTAATCAAAGAAGGCTAGCCACGCGTTGGAAACTTGGAAGTATACTTGACGCCATAGGAGCAACAAGGAAATCAAGGAGCCCAACCCACGGCCGTGAGAATTCATATTTCGCATTGTTCGACTCGCTACGGGATAGCTAGATTCTCCATGTGTTGAGGGAAAGGCATCTTCACGAATGGGAGGTTCGGGATGGGGATGTGGATTCTTTTTCTCTAATTTTACTTTTAGCAACTCCTATGTTGGAAGCAACATGTTGTCTAATTAGACCACGAATTACAAATGTCTGGAAAAGCTCTATTGCTATTTTGCGAGGCAATCCACATCGATGTAATGAAAGCGAAGGGCCCACGACAATGACGGAACACCCCGAATAATCTGATTCATGCGGATCAGAGCCATTGAGTTGATAATAACAGTTCTTCGGTGCAGCTCTAACCCTACAGCAAGATCACAGCTTGCCGCCGTTAACTATCTAGTTCAGGGGACGAGTCTCTTAACGCGATCTTCTTATTATTAAGTCCGCTTTTGCGTTGCCGACCTTAACCATTAAAGTAGTTCTCCTCGTCTTTCCAGAAAGAAAAGATGCCTCGACTCGCCTCACTCTTCAGGAACGAGCCTACGCAGAAACCTCAATGTCAATCAGTGAAATCTTTCATTTTACGATTTACGATTGGATTGGTGTTTAGTGAGACCTACCAGCACTGGGCCGTAACCGGATAGAGCCTTCGGGACATATCCACGCTTACCTAGCTTGTTCTGAAACAGAGAAAGCAGGAGCGAGAGACGCTAGAAGCGAAGCAGGAGGTTTGCACGGTAAGAATATAAAGTGTTTATGATGCAAGCAAGGGCGCTTCTGCTTTATCTTGCAAAGGAGGAATATCAATTGGCAACACCTTTAGTGCCACTAACAAGATCATCCATCAGCCACTAGCAAGCAAGATCAAATCAAGCACAGCGCTACGTTGGTTGAGCCTACTGTGATATAGCAGCTATAGCAAAAGGCCAGCCAGTGAACCAGAGCAGACGACACAACAAGTAACCAACCTGAACCTAATCCTTCCACTTTAATTTCTCCTAATTCTGTTCCACTGAGAAGGTCTGAAAGAGTTTCTAGACCACCGGATAGACTTCAATATTACAATAATAAAGTTTATCTAGTTACCCCTGATGATGAGGATACAGATCCTAATACTTATCAGGAAGCTACTTTGGATGTAGATGCATCTCAATGGAATAAAGCCATGAATGCTGAAATAGATTCCATGTATGACAATGGTGTTTGGACTTTAGTAGATCCACCAGATGGTATAAGGCCAATTGCATGCTAATGGATTTACAAAAGGAAGAAGCGTGCCGATGGTAACGTGGAGACCTATAAAGCTAAACTTGTTGCAAAATGTTATACTCAAATTCAAGGAGTTGATTATGAGGATACCTTTTCTCTAGTAGCTATGCTCAAATCCATCAAGATATTGCTAGCTATAGCTGCACACCATGACTATGAGATATGGCAAATGGATGTCAAAATTGCTTTCCTTAACGGAATGTTAGATGAAGACATCTATATAAAGCAACCAGAGGGCTTCATTGCTCCTAACCAGGAGAACATGGTATGCAAGCTCAACAAGTCAATATATGGTTTGAAACAAGCTTCAAGAAGCTGGAACCAAAGATTTAATCTTTCGATCAAAGAATTTGGATTCCAAAAGAATTCGAAAGAATCTTGTATTTACAAGAAGGACAGTGGGAGAGTAGTAGTATACTTAATTCTTTATGTAAATGACATCCTACTAATTGGGAATTATGTAGGGATGTTGTCATCAGTCAAGCATGGCTTTCTCAGCATTTCTCAATGAAAGACTTGGGAGAGGCATCCTATATTCTCAGAATAAAGATTCTGAGAGATAGAAAATGCCAAATGTTGGGATTGAGCCAAACTTCCTACATAGACAAGATTTTGTCTAGGTACAGTATGAGTGATTGTAAGACAACACTCATTCCTTTTGACATGGTATCACTTTGTCTAAAAAGATGGCCCCTAAATCAGCTGATAAGATCGAGCAGATGAAGAGGTGCCCTTATGCTTTGGTAGTTGGAAGCCTCATGTATGCCATGTTATGTACTAGACTGGATATCTGTCATGCAGTGGGAGTTGTTAGACGGTTCCAAAGCAATCCAGGTGTTAATCATTGGACTGCAGTGAAGCACATTATGAAGTACCTGAAAAGGACTTGGGATTATGTGCTTACCTTTCAATCAGAAGATTTAGTTGGACTGGGTTGTACTGATTGCGATTTCCAATCTGATCCAGACAATAGAGCTTCCACATCTAGGTATATGTTCACACTGGGTGGTGCTGCTATTAGTTGGCGCAACATAAAGCAGAAGAGTACTGCTGACTCCACCATAGAAGCAAAATATATTGCAGCTTCAGAAGCAGCAAAAGAAGTAGTCTGGTTCAGAAGGTTTTTGCAAGAGCTAGGAAATGTTCCTTCAGCACTCAAACCTATCACTCTCTTCTATGATAGTAATGGTGCAGTAGCCCATAGCAAAGAACCTAGGAACCACAAGAAGATGAAACATGTGGAGCTGAAGTATCATCTCATTCATGAGATCATTTATAGGCAAGATGTAGTTGTTACAAAGATTAGGTCTCAACTTAATGTTACAGACCCGATGACCAAGGCTTTATCAGATAAAGTATTTGTAACACACTTAGATAGAATGAGATTGAAATCTATGGCATAGTGACTTTTAGGGCAAATGGGATATTATTAGGCATGATGCCCAGAAAAGTCATTTAGATTGTTAGAACCTTATTAATATGATTAATAAATGCTTCTTCTTAATCTATTGTGTATTCATTATGGGTAATTGACCATGATCATGAGATGATCTATACAATATGAGATATTGATAAAGGTCCATAGGATATATTGTAGGAAAGTTATGTAATTAGATTATCACAGGCAGATATAAATTTCCGGTTCCTTATACCTTATATAGTCACAACTATAGGTGAAGCTAGGCACTTCACTTATATGGCTACCAGAATGCTAAGATGTTCTCAATAGTTGAGACGTAGTTCTATCTCGAACTATTGTAGTGGAGACTACACATCAGCATATGGGTGCTTAAATGTACACTGACTGATTGCATTCAATGAGAAACCTCTTGCATAAACATACTATCAGATAGTTGGTCTCTCATTCACATTGAACGGTTTCGATGATCCTTAGATCTGATGAGTTCATCTATGACTGAGCGGTGATCTGACTATTTTGATTCCACCAACGTATTTTATAATTTAGAGAATAAAATACAGTGACAGTTGGATAGTCAGAAAGTTGTTTGAGTTATTATGAATTTCAAACAAGAAATCCATGCTCATTAATTTGAGATATTATCCAAGTTCTGGGTAAGATAGTTGATTAAGTTCAAATCCTGCGTAGGTGATTTTGAAAACCAAATAAGTTTTGAAATATAATTTTATTAAAAAGCATTATACTTATAAAAGAATTTTCTCAAAATGTTTTTCATGAGAAATTGTTTCTCATGGCTTAATCATAAGTCTTGGAAACCCGGATGATTTGCAATGGGTTATAGGTTAGATAATATGTCAATCTCAAAAGCCTATTAGGGATAATGTATTTGGAATGATAAATAGAATTTAAAAGTTCATGTGGCGAGATCCGTAATGGTTAATGTTCATACACTGGGATTCAATTGCAACATGGATATCTCACGTTACTTGCAATTCCGATGTAATTCCCGTTTAGGGTCAATGGGATAACATTGGATAAGCTAGGGTAAGTATGTCCCAGAGTAATCTGTGGAGGTGCTCACATAAGAAATACAAGCTCAATAATTGATTAAAAGTTAATCAATTATTTTAAGTGATTAAAAGTTAATCATTTAATTAAATAGATTAAAAGTTAATCTATTGTTTAAATTAATTGTTAATTTAATCATATGGATTATTTTAGCAATTATTTAATTAACATAATTAAAGGGGAAATGGGTTTGATCCATATCCATAAACCCATTAAAATGGACCTTTAATATGGGCCAAAGCCCATGGGTTTATACCCTGGGGTGGGGCGCCCACTTGAGAAATCCTAATTGGATTAGGATTTGTTTAATTGAATAATTGTTGAAGTATAATTCCTTTAATTATGGAATTTAAATCCAATGGTTGGATTGCATTAAGGATTAAGATGGAATTGTAATTAGATTACAAAATAGAGTTTTAATTCCCCAAAGTCCACGCCCTATAGAAGCTCATGCCCCCCTTTGGTGTTGGTCTCCTAGTTGGACTAGGTTTCCTTCTTTGAGTTAGGATGTTGACTTATCCCTTTTAATTATGGAATCCTCTTATAATAGGGACTCTTTAATTAGTAGGATTACTATAACTAAAGTAGTTATAGATTATGTAGCACCCCGGACTTTTCTATACTTAATGAATACCGTTTTCGTAGCTAATTGGCCTTCCTCATAGTCTAATTAATAAATAAGAGAGAAATCGGATAAGAGAGAAATCAGAAATTCTGAAATGTTAGAAATGTTCATTTTCGAAAGACGAACCCAACGCAAGTTGAATCGTCGAAATCCGACGAGCGAGTCAAAAGATATGGTCAAAACAGTCCAGACCTACAGAGCACCGATTGCTCGGTCCAGTCAGCGATCGATCGATCGGTAGCTATCGCACGGTCAAAGATTTTGTATGGGGAAATTTTCCAGAGAGTATTTTTTTGACCGGTCGCTCGGTCAGAGTACCGATCGCTCGGATCGGTCATAACCACCGATCGCTCGGTCTTCGCGTATATGCAGAAATTTCAGTAAGGGCTTTTTCGTCTTTTGGGCGTTAAACCCTTACCCATAAGGGCTTGCTCGACTATTTGAACCCTCATTCACTACACTTAGAACATTAGAGAGAAAAGGGAGGAGAAGAAGAGGGTTTTCACCTAGGGTTTCCATTGGAGAAGGAATCAAAGGGTTTGACAACCCTAGATCATCCTCAAACTTGGATTGCTTCAAGTTCAAGGCTCGAGCTCGTGGGGGATCTCGTTCTCAAGCTAGGGCAGCATTCTCCAAGGTATTTCAAGAGGGTTTTCTTCTCCAAACCAAGTCTCCCTCAAGAAAAGGTTCGTCCTTTCAAGTTGGAGCTCAAATCAAGGTTCCTACCAAGATCAAGCCTTGATCTAAAGTTAGTACACCCCACTAACCTTTCCCTAGCAATAACCTAGGTTTTTTTATTATAAATAGTGATTCTTTATATTATGCTTTCCTTCTCTATGCATTGTATTAACTCAACAAATATAAACAAGATAAGGGAGACGGAATGAATGTGTGGATGAGAGATTGGATGTGGCGATTGGATGCCAAATGTGTGATGTATGATATGTGTGGGTTGTGAGTAGGAAACGGAGGACGGGCATTGTACAAATAACAAACTTACCATTGTGTGATTGGATGGAAAATATGCAATTAAAATAAGGAGATGAACTACTAAGGAACGATGTATGTGATGTGTTTGACGAAATGCCTAAACTATGAAATAATGATTTAAATGAAGAAATGGAAAGGGGCCTTATGCATATATTCTCATGAATGATGAATGGATTTAAATACCATGTCGATTACTCAAATTCTCATATGCATATATTGTGAATTGAATGGGGATGTTATATCTCTCTTATTATCCTTATTCCATGATTGTCACAATTGACACGTACACGAGCACGCATGATAGCATAAACCGAGATTTGAAGAGCATATGCATATAATAACCAACAATAAAATATTGCATGACAAGGAGATTGGTAGCCCAGGGTCATTTGGGTACTAGCCTCTGGCTCATAAGAAAACCCCTAAAACACATATTGTCAAGGAGGTTGGTAGCCCAGGGACATTCGGGTACTAGCCTCTGGCTCACAAGAAAACTAAACAAGTAATAAAAATCACATATTGTCAAGGAGGTTGGTAGCCCAGGGACATTCGGGTACTAGCCTCTGGCTCACAAGAAACCATACATATCAAGGAGGTTGGCAACCCAGGGAGATTCGGGTGCTAGCCTTTGGCTCACAAGTTACAAGATACAAGGTTACAAGATGATGACAAGACATTCATGCGTGCACGCATACATGATTTTTAAAATGCATACCGGGACATGGAAACGGGTTTTCAAGCATGAGTTTTGTCGGTGTTTTTGCATTCATGCACATCAAGTGATAATATTGCTCCATGTTTAATATTCTTTGATTCTATGATTTTACCCTTGCCTGGAATTGATAAGTGGTATTGTATCACTCCTCACATGTTTATTATTGTCATGGATAGCTAGTAGCTTGTACTCGCTGAGTATTCCATGCTCAGCCGTACTTTCATGTCGGCAGGTACTAAGGGAGCCCTCGACCCAGAGCCTTGGGTCGAGGAAGAGTATATCGAGGAGAGAGAGCCGTCTATTCCACTGCAGTCTCAGGCGGACCGAGACCTTGACGTGTGGCCAAACCTCGACTACTGTTGAGGGGAGAGTACGAGAGGGTCTTTTATGTATTTTGACATTTTGATAGGTGGGTCTGTCCACCTTAAACTTAGACATGTTTTGTATATATGTTAACTTGGAATACTATTTTGGAAATCTTAGAAGAAAAGAAAAAGTTAGTTTACGCTTCTGCATTTATGTTTAGCTTCTGCGCTCTGATTATCATTGTTTAGTACTGTAATTATCTTATGCATTACAGGATGATTTGGCAGGTACGTATAGTCACACCTAAAGTATCCCTTAACTCGTAGGGGGTATTTTGGGGCGCGACAGATTAAGTAGGAGTTTATTTAATTAATAATAAGAGTTATTGTTAATTAATAAATCCTACTAGATAAGATCAAGTTGGAGTAGGATTAGGATAGGATCCTAGTCTATATATACCCCAACACCCTAGACCATTAAGCACTTTTCTCCAGAATTTTTTCTCTCCTCTCCTCTCTCTCTCCAAACCGTGAGCCCTAGGAGATACCCCTAGGGATTTTCGTGAGCTACTAGGTGGTCCAAAGTTGGGTTTTGCAAATATAGGATTTTGAACCTTAATGTTTTTGGTGATAGAAGGTCTATACCATTACTCCATCTTCTTCCTCTTACTTTTATAATTCCGAAGGAGATTCTAAAGCTTTGTGAGGGTAGCGAAGAACAAGGATCGAGCTTCTAGTATTTTTTCGGAGAAATCTCTACAAAGAGTTCTGACGGTTCGAGTGGATTAAGCTTCACCGGTGAAAAACATTCACCGAGGTGATATGACTAAAACTCTTAGATAATTTTGATGCTTTCTATTGTGTTAAGATCTAGGGGATCCAGTTTCTACATAAATTTTTATCCGGATCCCCCTACAAGAGGATCTTAAAAAACCAAGGTTCATTGTAAGAGGCATATCTCACATACCGTACCTCCGAATTTGCTCAATAAGATATCAAATCTACCATATCGAAAAGATCTACAACTTTTGGTAAGAAAGCAGGAGCAAATTCCAATTTTGTAAGAGTTGGTCGACTAAAACAAGTTTGGGTTGACCCAGTCCTCAACAGCTTTTTATGGGACAAAATCCCAAAGACCAACCTAAAGTTGGTGGACCAAAAGGAGCAGTTGGGTCGACCGAACTGCCATTTTGGGTCGACCCAAACCCCTTTGGTTCGACCCAATGCCTAAAAAAGCTTCTAAAACCATTTTTGAGTGTTTCTAAAACCTTGGTTTGGCTTCTCTATTTAATAAGAACCCTTCTAGTCCATGAATGTGGACTTTGGAAGAGTGTTGAGAGGGTATAAGGCTATCTCTAGAGTTCATAGAAAATCTGAATTTATATTCTCTCCTTCCCTTGATTAGTTTATCTTCCATCCTAGAGTTTGCAAGCCATTGTTTCATTATTGCTTGCTTGGACTTTCCTATTGATGGTGTCGCGACCCAAAACCCACCTTAAGAGTTAGAGTGAACTTTGGACGACTAATCATGGCTTACATGACTTGCTTGACAAACCAACCTGCAAAAACCCACAGAGCATATACAATAGAGGATATAAACAGCGGAAACATACTCTAACATAGCACAGCGGAAGTCTAAACAAACCTCTATGTATATACGAATCCAAGTTTACACAAAAGGAATCCAAAAGAAAGTGCGGACAGGCCCGCCAAAATACATGAATGTATATATCTCATCTCACCCACAGCTATTCACTCAGAATCTACAACTACCTAATGGTAACCCTCTACTGGAGGTTCCTCCAAGGGTTCCTCGACGTACTCCTCCTCCACCCAAGGGCTCGGAGCACAGACATCAAAAGGAGCAGCTGCTCCGCCATCACCTGCCGACATAAGAAGTACGGCTGAGCATGGAATACTCAGCGGGTACCAAGCACTAACCAACAGTCACAGCATATGGATAACATACATGAAGCAGGAAACAATTCACGCATATAAAGCAGGAATGATTCATATCATGACAATAAAGTAAAGCAATATAATTCATCACCCTTTTTATGCTTGAAACCTTGTCTACTGTGTCATGCGTGTCATGCTTGTATCATGCGTGTCATGTCATGCCATGCGTGTATCATGCTTGCTTGTTCTGAAAAGTAATCTACTTGTGAGGGAAGGGAGACCCTTCTTCCTAGAATGCTCATGCTTGTCATGCTATGTCATGTCATGCTTACTCGGAAAAGTAAACTACTTGTAAGGGAAGGGAGACCCTTCTTCCTAGAATGCTCATGCTTGTCGTTCCACTTGTGAGATTCACTTGTGAGATGTCCTTGTGAGATGCACTTGCGAGGGAAGGGAGACCCTTCTTATGAAAATGCATGATTGTCTTGTCCTTGCCAAAAGCGAGGTAAAACATATCGTAGGATATGCCCCACCTCTAAATCCCATTCTTGAAAACCTCGGTAAATCATGTCATGTATGCGTGCTCGTGAGGTCGTGTGCATACTTGCATTTGGAATTAAATATGGCATTTGAGTAATTCATAACACATAACATCAATGATTTGGGCAATTTAATATTCATATCATTTGGGGAAAGCGAACAATCACACTATCATGACCCTAGCAATTTCCATAAACCTTAAACATGCATTTTCTTAATTTATTATTCATTTTATTCACCTTGGCATTTCATCAAACATGGTGCATTCATTATTTATTAACCCTACAACATGCTTTTCTAGGTGGGTTTTTACTCACATCACATATGTATGTTCATTATGGTTACAATGCCCTCCCCGTTCATCCATCACATCAATACACACGGCATCCAATCGCCCACATTCATCTCCATTCACCATTCACCATTCACAACCCATCTCATAATACATGAATGTATAAAGGAACACAAAGAAAATAAAGGGAAAGAAGAACTATAACTAGGAGGGTAGCAAGAAGTACCGACCTTGAAGAAATGAGGAAGAAACCCCTTCCAAAAATGACCGTGTAGCTGCTGCCCTAGCTTGGATCACGAGCTCCTCGAATGCTTGAGCCTTGATCTTGAAGAAAACGGGCTTGGGGTTGATCTAGGGTCTTAACCCCTTTGATTTCTCCCCAAATGAAAACCTAGGTTTTGGAAACCCTTCTCCTTTCTCTCTATCTCTCAAAAGACTCTAAGGGTTGTGTATGAAGCCTCAAATGATCGGGCAAAGCCTTTAAGGCATGAGTGAAACGCCTAAAAGATGAAAACACCCTTAATGAAATTTCTGCAAAAACACGAGGACCGAGCGATCGGTTGCCTACCGAGCGATCGGTGTGTTGACCGAGCTCTCGACCAAAAATCAACTCTCTGGAAAATTTCCCCATACAAAAATCTTGACCAGTCGATAGCTACCGATCGATCGGTTTTGGACCGATCGATCGCTCTATGGACCGAGCGATCGGTTGCCTGCAGGTCCAGACTGTTTTGGCCATATCTTTTGACTCGCTCGTCGGATTTCGACGATTCAACTTGCGTTGGGTTCGTACTTCGAAAAGGAACATTTTGGACATTTCAGAATTTCTAATTTCTTCCTTATTTATTAATTGCACTACTTTAAAGGCAAATTGGCAACGAAAGTGCTATGTATTAAGCATGAAAAAGTCCGGGGCTTTACAAATGGAATCCATCTAGGATTTGATTTTAATCAAACCATCAACCCGTTATGGAAAGAACAAATTGGCCGTAGTGTTCCGGAGCCTTTGCGAAAGAGATCGATCCGAGGAAGATCATGGATGTGATATTTGGTCGGTGGAATCTGAAATCATCATTGACGGAGATCGATCATGGAGATCATGGTTGTTGAGACACAAGAGAAGAACAGGCTACTACGGTAAATTGCGAGTCTTGCGAGATCGTGATTACTTATTGGGCATGTAAGACTAGCCGTGGATCGAGGAAGTTGAGTCCTGTTTGGGTGAGGTTCGAGTCTGTAATTATCTGGTACTTTGTCTTAGTGGATTCTTGTTGCTGGACTAGGTCTGTGGTTTTTCCCGGAAGTGTTTCCACATAAAAAGTGCTTGTGTTGTGGTTTGCTTTTTTACCTTGTTCCGCACTTTAAATTCATCATCCCTTAATTAATTATTTGATTATATAATCTTAAAAATGGTAGATAGACTTATAGGGAGACCTAACCATCCCCATGAATTTGTGATTTCTCAACTCAAATATTAGATTTGAGGTACACTGGATTTTTCAAACCAAAAAGGAAGAAGATGGGAGATGTGGCCATACACAATTGAGGGGGAGAGAAAGAGAGAAAATCCTTTTGATTCTCTTATGCTATGTTTGGTTGCCGAGAAAATTGGTAAAAATATGGAAAAGAAAAGAAAATTTTGAATTTCTAATACAAATTTTGGTTGTGTATTATCTAATTTTCTTTTCTTTTCCATGTTTTCACTAATTTTCTCAACAACCAAACATAAGGTTAATGTTGTGTTGGAAATTCCCTACTAGGGGTCTATTTATAGACCCCTTGATTGCTAACTTGTAGATCAAGTCAAATTTCGCTTTCTAAATTCTAATCCAATTAGAATTCTCTTTTTAATTTTATTGTGATTATCTCGCTTTGGATTTTCGACTGAGGTTTTGACCTTCAAAACGATTAATTCTGGAAAAACTTTCTTCTCACGAAAGTTGTAGATCTTTTCGATGGATTCATAATGATGTACTGTCGAACCAAAATCGGAGTTACGATCATTGAGTTATGGCCCAAATACTGAAGCTGTATTGACTCTCATAATCATATACAAATCCGAAAATCCACAAATCAAATCAAATCGAAATTCCAATTCAATCAAAATAGAAACTCTTCTAATATTATTATAAATTCCATTATATATTCCTAATCCATTTAGGAAACAAATCTTTAATTAGTAACTAACAATTAATTAAAAATTAAAGATAGTAGAGAATTATTATTAATGTGGGGCGTCCCACCCTAGGTAGGCCCTAAATATCTCATGCCACTTTTTGTTGTTACACCTCATATTTTCACATTTTGATCTTTATCAAAATCGCATATGGGTCCTACACATTTGGTTAATCACATCTTATATGATTTCACTTATAAGAGATTCACAATGCCATATAGTGAATTACATGGAGAAATTAATTAATTTAATTATAAATTAAATTAAAAGCCTTTAGAAGGTTCTAGTGTGTAGGATCTAAAGGGATCTCCAATTTTTGGTTGTGGGGCCAAGTGCATCACCTTTAGGGTGTAGCCTTGTTTCTAGGAAACACTTTCCAATAATTCCATTAGGATCATAGAATGCTATCTAAGTCCCTCGACTTCCATTAATCATAATAATGTCCATTAACACATTGTGATCAACCTCCAGAAATTGGAGAATTGCTTGCAAGTACTATCTCACAGTTTATTTACAAATAAATCTTTCCACAATCCAATATCACATATAAGCTTACAGGATTGGAACAAGTCCACTATCTTATAAATAGAACTCTTTCTCATGAATACTTTTTCATTGAACTGAACTTCCAAAACACTTTTGAAGAAACATTAGAAAAGAACTCACATGTGCATATACTTTTTCTATATTGAAAATATCAACTTTGATAAAGACCATTTTACCGAAAAGCACCAGTATTGGATTTAACAGTTCAGTTCAACAAGTATCACCTTGATACCATTATCTCCAACTAAGGAGTAGTGGTTCCTTATTGAATGTTTACACACTTCTCCAAACACTATGTACACGACCCAACATACTCAGAGTTAGTCCTATGTATTGGATATTGCTGATTGGCACATCAAAGCCATATAGACAGATGTTTGAGAAGATGTTAACCTCTCAGGTATAAGGAAAATTTTTCGAATGGATTTAACCCTAATACAATATGACAGTGTATTACATAGGGTATCCACTAGTGATCCCGTTTAGTATTATGTACTTACTACATATACTCACATGTTAGTAAAGAGTCAACACTCTCTATGAATGAGATTCATCACACTATCTTATACACATGCAACCCATGATGAAGTATGATGCCTAACCAGTACTCTAGAGGCTTAGTGTAGAGCCCCGAATTTTTCACATGCACTGTTGATGTGAGTAGGGTTGTGCCCATGGGTTACTTTAGTTAGTTTAGGAACCTAGGATTATGATTTATAAGAATGGAGTAGGGGTTGGATTCAAGGTAGATGGAATATGGAAATAAACCAAGGGTCTTGAAGAATGTCTAAACATCCCTCAAACTTGAGAGTAGTCTAATTTTCTCACCTCTTATCAAAATCAAGTGATTCTTGAACCATTAGAACCGTGTTGGAATCCCCTTTGAGGTTCATGTTTAATGTTTTTCCATAGTTTGAGTCTAAGCTAAGTCAAAAGTGGGTTTTCCGTTATTTTTCTGCTGAAATTGCAGACCAGTCCACTTGTGGGCCCATTTGGACATTTTAAAACTCAATATTAGGATTTTTGTAAAACATGAAAGTCGTTCCTCTTCGAAAGAAGAATCCAACGCAAGTTGAATCGTCAAAATCAAACAAATGAATCAAAAGTTATGGTCAAAATACTAAAGTAGAGTAAAATCTATCGGAATCCGAAAAATAGGGGTGCGATCTGTCACAAATAAGCTGCAATCGATCGCATTCAGGAGCGTTTCGGGTTCAAGTGCGATAGATCGCACCAAAGGTGCGATCAATCACACTCGCACCCAGTTGGCTCTTATAACCAAGTTTTTGGGGATTTTGGGGAGATCAAGTGGTGCCCAAATCAAGGTGGGTCTTCCTCACCTAGCAAGGATTCTTCCATCTTCAAGTGGTGTTCTTCCTCAAGCAAGGAGATTCCAAAACAAGGGTTTTTTCAAGATCAAGCATTGATCTTCAAGGTTAGTACACCCTTACTAGTTTACTTAGTAATTAACCTAGTTCCTCTTTCAAAAATCATGTTTTTGAGTTTGGTTACCATTTCCTTTGAAATCCAACTGCTATACCTAATTTAACAAGATAAATAGAATGGATGTGAATGTGTGGGGATGTATGAATGGAGGAAGGGTTGAGGCGATTGGATGCCGTGTTGTTGGTTGATGAATGTGTGATGAAAATGGTGGAAGGGCATAGTACTCATAATGAATACACCCATATGTTTGATGAAATGTTAGAACAAGAAAAATATGCATAAATGACTACAACAAGGTTGAACACCACATGTTCGATAAAATGCTTGTACGAGACGTAGTGTAATTAAATCAAACCTATAACATGCATGAATTGTGGGGTTGTCCTATAAGTGGTAAAATGATCAAATGCTCTTTATATTGCTTACACTCACACATGCCGATCAATAGAAATTGGAAATGCTTTATGTTATCCCTCGAACCATCCATGCTAAGTATATGCTCTTGAATTCTCACATGATCGTCGGAAGGATCCAAATACTACATGTTATCCCTTGAATTGTTATATCATGATGATGTCTACGACTTGCCACGCACACACAAGCATGCACGCATTAACCGGAGCTTTTCTAAAGTACAAGAAAGTTGCATGCTAAGTGTTTGATCAAATGTGTGAATGAGAATCCAATGAATTTAAAGAAGACTATTAAAGCATAAATGTCAAGGGTAGGGCATATCCCTAGGATATGTCATACCTGGCTCACAAGCAAACCAAACACGAATGTCAAGGGTAGGGCATATCCCTAGTATATGTCATACCTGGCTCACAAGAAAACATGATAAGCAGGGAAATGAAGATGCTAATGTGTTCTGTTCCATCATAGTTCGGGCATTGCTAAGCAAGTAAATTTACTAGTGTGTTCCGTTCTATTATAGTTCGGGCATTAGTAAGCAAGAATAACTAGTGTGTTCCGTTCCACCATAGTCCGGGCACTAGCCAAGTCAAGGCAAGGATGCTAATGTGTTCCGTTCCATTATAGTCCGGGCATTAGCAAAGTAAAGCAAGAGCTAGTATGATCGTCCAAGTCATAGTTCGGGTACTAGTTAAACAAGACATGAGGCTAATGTGTTCCATTCCATTATAGTCCGGGCATTAGTCAAGCAAGACAAGAGCCTAGTACGTCCGTCCATTTCATAGTTCGGGTACTAGTTAAACATGAAAAGCAAGAATAACAAGAACGTAGTATGTCAGTCCATTTCATGGTTCAGGTACTAGCTAAACAAGAACAAAACAAGGCATGTGTGATTCCCACGATACAAGAACAAGACAAGAATAAGTTGTAAATACGGCAAGCAAGTTTTGGAAACCACAAAAAGTATTTTCAAGAACAAGTCATGACTTTTGAGTACAAGTTTACAATGCATGAGTTAAAATATGTTGTTCATAATTTACTTTACATTATTATTTCTTTTAGCTTCCGCACTCTGATTATGTATCTTTTTGATGAACTGTATCATGTATGATATATTAATGTTATTACTATTGTTAGCTAGTAGCTTGTACTCGCTGAGTATTCCATACTCAACCGTATTTTTATGTCGGCAGGTACACTATACGACATATGTACACCAGTTTCTTGGATCGAGGCAGCTCAGGGTGAGCAGGAGGTCATTCAGATGGTTACCTAGATATTAGGAAATCTTGGCATGTAGCCAATGGTTGGGATGAGGGAGAGAGAGAGAGACATGTATTTTGGGTTCTTGTGTCTGGGGAGGTTTGTATTACTTGAGTTGAGACTCAAGCTAAGGCATTCATGTACATGTTTTGAATTTCTATCCGATTATTGTAATCAATTGCACTTGGAATATAGTGAGTTATTAAAAGAAAATTTTTAGTTCACTGTTTAGCTTGCCTTGTATACTCTTTGCAGGTTGATTTAAGGTTAAGTCACGTCGCTAAAGTATCCTATCTCTTAGGGGTATTTTGGGGCGTTACACTTAGAACATTATTAAGTTTACAAGAAACTGGAAAATCATATCTCCTTGTAACCTTTGCATGATTTTCCTACAATGTTACCTATGGAACATTTTGTAATCATCAAATGAGACATTAACAATTATAAATACCCTTTATATTTAGTTGTGTGAATGTGATGCTTCTCTAATCAACATAGAAAAGTCTTATATTAGCTTTCAAGGGCATATATGTCCAACAATCTCCCACTTGCACTTGAAGTCAGTTTGATGTAATGCCCATCTTCTCAGTGATGTTTCTCAAACACCAACTGAGGCATAACTTAATATATATATATATATGGGTCTGTCATTCTGCTTTACCACAACTATTGTAGTAATGCTATAACACTTGCAACTCTTGCAGATTTATTATCAATAACCATAGTCTTAAATGACAAAAACAAAGTGATACTGTCCAATAGTTATTTTTAGAAGTTAACTTGCTTGTGCTTTACCATTGTACAATGCTCATGACTAATCTGACAAATATCTTATCACATCAATATGTGATGAATATCCGGTCTATTACAAGTATACTATTTAATGATATCACATATCTAAGAGAAACAGATTCTATTCCCTAAAGGTAGAAAATTATTTTCTTGAAATCTTATTTGTACAAAAACATAATTGTTATTAGGAGAATAACAATATCATTTTTCCTTTTGTCTCTAAACCATTTAGGACTAAGAAAACATGATGTTAAAGTTTTGTCCTTCATTGCAAAATTGCTAGATCACATCTAAGAGAGAAGAATAATATTCATACGACATTCACAATGAGTAGAATGCTATCTTTACATAGAGCTAGGAAAGTAATCATGCTCCCACTAACTAGTTTGCACACAAAGGGTACTTTTCATTCTTAGATGAAAACCAAATAGTTTGATTACTTCATCAGAATAAAAGTTAGTCCAATTACAGATTCTGAGACCTATGGGTTCTAGTGTACTATTTAGGTATGGTGAGAGTGGAGAGTTGATCTCTATCAATTCTCATAGTTATCGGTCTATTGGGCTTCCGCTTCTAGAACAATTCTAGATTCAATTTCTCTCCTAGGAAATTTGTATTCCTGTTTACAAATATCTTTTGTTATCTAGAAATAGAGACTAAGTGTCTCTAATGCGAATGCCTAGCTCATCTCCTATCGAATAATATCCAATATTGTTCAATTTAACAACACCATCATGCTATGGTTTTTATAGGAATTATTTGAGATAAGATGTAATGAGAGTAACTTATGAAATTTCTATTAAGAGGTGCTCTTCTCATTCATGGAAGACTTAGCTAGCTATTTCTTTATTTTATTGCGGAATTCATTGAAATTTTCAAAGAAGGTGAAATAAAGTCAACTAACTCTTAATGGAAGATTCATATGACTACTATCATCTATGTGTACTAATACAATACAAGAAGACACATCTTTCTCCATGATAATTACTTATAGGATGAAGTTCATAAAGACTAAGGGATGTGCCATAAACTAATTAATGTTACAATAGTAACAATATAAGAAATCTAATTTCTACAAGTAATTGGCACGTACGTAGTCTCTAAGAATAAAATCCTATTTTGAGCTAGTTTTCACTAAAACATCCAATGGTGACTATAGCAACTATTGCTTTTGTCCAATTCCTAAGTAAAAGTTTTATGTCGCGACCCAAAACCCACCCTAGGAGTTAGAGTGAATCTTGGACGACTCAATCATGACTTACATGACTTGCTTGACAAACCAACCTGCAAAACCCCACAGAGCATATACAATAGAGGACATTATCGCGGAAACATAACTATAAAACACAGCGGAAGTCTAACAAACCTCTAAGTATATACATATGGTCCAAGTTCATACAAAAAAAAAAAAGGTAACCAAAAGAAAGTGCGGACAGACCCGCCAAAATACATGGATAAAATCTCTCATCTCACCCACAGCTAATCCTCTCAGAATCTACAACCACCTAATGGTAACCCTCAACTGGAGGTTCCTCAAAAGGCTCCTCGACGTACTCCTCCTCCACCCATGGACTCGGAGCACAGATATCAAATGGAGAAGCTGCTCCGCCGTCACCTGCCGACATAAGAAGTACGGCTGAGCATGGAATACTCAGCGGGTACTAAGCACTAACCGACAGTAATAGCATACAGATAGCATACATAAAGGAGGAAGCAAGTTGCATATATAGAACATGAACAATTTATATCATACAAGGAAACAAAACAATTTATAATCATGCTTGTATTTCGTAGAAAGCCGATGAAACCTCTTGAAAACATCGTGCACTTCGTTGCTTGAAACTTGTTATGTTGTCTTATCTTGTCATATCATGCGTGTCATGTCATGTCATGCGTGTCATGCGAGTATCATACTTGCTTGTTCATAATTAAAACATGTTCACATGCCTAGTTGCCGTTCATAGTCCGTCACAACCAGTACCCTATATGCAGATGGGTATGCCTAGTTGCCGTTCGTAGCCCGTCGCAACTAGCATCCATGCAGAATGTGAATGCCTGGTTGCCGTTCATAGCCCGTCGCAACTAGCATCATGCAGAATGTGTGATGCTATGTTATGCGTGTCATGCCATGCTATGCTATGCGTGTCATGCGATGCTATGCATGTCATGCGAGGGGATGGGAGACCTTTCCCTATGCAATGCATGATTGTCTTGCCCTTGTCAAAAGCGAAGTGAAACATATCTTAGGATATGCCCCACCTCTACGTCCCATACTCCAAACATCGGTAAATCACGTCATTTCATGCGTGCTCGTGAGATCGTGTGCATACTTGCATTTGGAATTAAATATGACAATTTGGAGTGATTCACAAGGCATAGCATATATCAATTTAAGTAATTAATAATCTACACATTTTAAGAAATGTAAGAAACACACTATCATGAACCCTAATAAATTTCAAGAGCAATTAAACATGGGTTCCCTTAATTTATCATTTATTTTATTCACCTTGGCATTTCATCAAACATGTGGTGTGTTCATTATTCACTTAAACCTAAATCATGCTTTTCTATGTGGGTTATGCTCACATCACACTTGTATGTTCATTATTAGTACAATGCCCTTTCCCATTCGTTCATCACATCATCCACACGGCATCCATTCGCCAACATCCATCTCCATTCACCATTCACACCACCAATCTCATAACACATATATATGTGAAGGAAAACAAGAAGAAATAAAGGGAAAGAGAAGCTATAACTAGGAGGGTAGTAAGAAGTACCGACCTTGACAAATGGGGGAAGAAATCCTCCACCAAACGCACGTGAGTTGCTGCCCTAGCTTGAGGAGAGTGCCCCACACGAGCTCCACGAATGCTTGAACCGAAATCTTGAAGAAATCGGGCTTGAGGTTGATCTAGGGTTTCAAAACCCTTTGATTTCTCTCCAAAATGGAAACCTAGGTTTTGGAAAACCTTCTCCTTTCTCTCTAATCTCCCAAATCTTCTAAGGGTTGAGAATGAGCCCTAAAGGCTCGGGTAATCCTATATAAGAAAGGGTATAACACCCGAATGCCGAAAATGCCCTTAGTGAAAATTCTGTAAAACGCGAGGACCGAGCGATCGGTGTTAATGACCGATCGATCGGTTGCCTACCGATCGATCGGTTTCATAACCGAGCGATCGGTTAAAATTTCACTCTCTGGAAAATTTCTCCATACAAAAATCTCGACCAGTCGATAGCCTCCGAGCGATCGGTTTTGGACCGATCGATCGCTCCATGGACCGAGCGATCGGTGGTCTGTAGGTCCAAACTGTTTTGGCCATAACTTTTGACTCGTTCGTCCGATTTTGACGATTCAACTTGCGTTGGGTTCGTACTTCGAAAACGAACATTTCTGACGTTTCAGAATTTCTAATTTCTTCCTTATTTATTAATTGCATTACTTTAAAGGAAAAATGGCTACGAAGGGTCATGCATAAATGTGAAAAGGTCCGGGGCTCTACATTTTATCTACTCGGACTTCTCCTTCTCCTTAGCAAACATGCAATTGTTGCACTTATGCAAGGTTATACCAAACATTCGGAGCTGGAGGTTCTAACAATTTAAGTTGGAATCGATGAGTATACAAGTTGGACAATCCTTCCAAAGGTTTGTCCTGTATCCAATGACCAACTGCTTCACTATGAAGAACATTCCTTATACTTTCCTTTTCTTCTCAGAAGAGCCCTTGCCCATACTACCAGAATATTTTTCCTTTGGAAAATCTTGGATTTCTTTCCTTTGCATAAATTCTTAGGATTTATAGAATCCAATTCCTTTGAACATCTTTGCAAATAGCCTTGAACTCTTCAAAAGGTTTTTAGCCATATACAACAAGTGAGATTTCAGACAATCTGATTCCTTACTTGTTCAACATAACTATATTAAAGGACTCCGGGAGCTAGTTGAGGATCATATCCTCTGATCCCATAAATTTATCTCAACGCTATGAATTAGGATTTATGAATCCCATGATCTCTATCATATTCTTTGTGACTGGGTTTGTCAACTTGGTGTCGACTTGTCCATTTACATAGTAAGCTGCCTAACAACCCTATTGTAGTCTGTAAACATCTTGAATGAAATTTAACATTAATATTGAGAACTTGGGCAATTCTATAGATAGTAAGCACAAACTTGAGATTTCTTTTCCAGTCCAAACACTTTGAATTGGTCAAGAGATTCTCATTAAAGTCTTGGTAAGATGGTTATAGAATGACATGATAATAAATAAAACATACATTATAATATCACACATTATAATATCATTAGATCAAAGTTTCCAATCTTTAGTGATATTGCTCATCATTCAGTCAAATTTCATAGACCTCTCAATCTATAAAATTAGGAAATATGCTACTTCATATTTCTGATGAGCGTTGGGTGCCATATAATACACATGCAATCTTCCATTTTAGGATAGTATGACACATGAACCACAAGGTGGATAGTAATTATCTACCATCTGAACATCTCATTCATAACTCCTTATGTTAATCAGTGATTCCCAATTTTCTTGCAACCTCCAAGGACAACATGACTGAGACTGTTTCAACTGTCATGTTCCTTGGTTAAGTGAAACCCATCATTCTCGGTTCGTTATATGATCAGTAGGGTTGTGCCCCTATTTTTGTTAACACTCCCTATCAGGCCATACACAAACCTATTTACTATAGAAATAAGGCTCTAGAAGTTTAATTCAGATTGAGTTACATCAAAATTCTTTTGACAGGACAAGACTCAGGCTAATTAATTCCTAATTTTGTTGATGATGGAAGGTCACAGGGCAAATTATCCCGTTGGATAAATTAGCCCATTTAATTCACTTGATATTTTTCTTGAGGGATAACAAAATATTATAAACAAATTATACATCACATGCATATATAAAAAACATTCATAATACACATCATTGTATCACATGTATAAAACAATATACAAAATCATCATATGATAATTAAAATAAATTTCATTTAATTAGATCAAATTAATTCGAATGGGCTCCCACTAGCCCTAGATATGAAAATTTTCGATAATAGGATTTATAAAGGAGTGATAAACTCCCACTAGCCCTCATAGGGGGTTTTGGTCATTAGGTTTTCACCCTATGGTCGAAACCTACTCATTCTTATCTGCTTTAGGATTAATGGAGGATAGTTTAGTGATCCATCTCACTTTACAAGTGGGCATCAAATACCCTTCAGTCTTTCCAGTTTTACAAGGGGGCATGTAAATACCCATTTCAGAAACTTTCTCAACTTAACAAGGTGGCCTCAATTGCTCTTCATTCAAACTTTCACAACTTAACAGGGGTATGTAAATACCCTATTGAAACCTCAATTCTTTGCAAAACTTTACAAGGGGGTATCCAATACCCATTTTCAAAATCATTCTTTATAAAGCTTAACAAGAGGGAGTAAATTGCCTTTTGTCGAAAATCATACTTTACAAACTTACAAAGGGTATCAAATACCTTTCTTTTTGAAAATCCAACTTTGCAAAACATAACAAAGGGGTATATAACTACCCAGCATCGAAAATCTTATCATAAGAACTTAACCCATGCAATAAAATATGTTTTTATATTTCCCATATACTTAGCAAACTCTTCACATGTTTAAAAACCCAATACCTTCATACTTTTATCAAATCCAATGTTTTTCATCTTACTTTTCATTTTTAGTTCAAAACAAAACCATCCTTCATCAAAACCCATAGTTTATAACTTATTTCACATAAAGGAATCATAACAAGGTAAGTTAGTAGAGGGTATCTACCTTTCTCAAACCAAATCTTTGTGGTTTAGCGCTTTGGAAACCCCAAGGAAGCAAGATCCAGACTTCGACAGCTCAAGCAAGGCTTCACCTTTGATCTAGGTTCAAAACCCTAGCTTCTCTCTCTTCTTTTTCACTAAAAATCTCTCTCAAAGTCTCTTAGGGTTTGGGAACCCTTAAGCCACGAAATTGGCATATTTATAGAGTTTGAGGATGAGCTAAAGACCCCTATACCCTTCAAAATATCTCAAAAGGGTCGGCTAAGCACAAAAGCAGAGGTTCGGTCGACCGGATATTGCACTCGGTCGAACGAATAGCTTAGGGGGTTTTGGAAAAAAACCCTATACAAAATTTTTGAGCTTCAGTCGATCAGATGTTCATTCGGTCCATAGGTCGTGCCCTATTTTTCCCTCGCTTGCTGTTTTGACCATAACATTTGATTAGATTGTTGGATTGAGGTGATTCAACTTGTGTTGGACTCGAAATTCAAAGGGAAACAACTTTGTGTCTAATGGACAAATCCAAATTCTGAAGTATTAATGGTCTAAATGGGTCCCAAATTTAACTGTTCCTGGGATGGATTATAGCAGACCAGTCGTCGGAAAACCAACATTTGACCTAACTTTGACTAAAATATGGAAAAAAATTAACCATGAACATTAAAGAGGGTTTCGATATCTTTCTAATGGATCAAGAATCATTCGATTCTGATCAGTGGTTACCAAACTAGGGTTCTCTAAAGTTGAGGGTCCTTGGAAAGCAATATTCATAGCCTAGTGAACTCAGTTCCGGGGCTCTATAGTTTAATCCTTTGGAATATTATGACCTAAAACAATCCTTTGAACCTATTCTTCAAAGAGAAAACTTCTTTAGAAAATAGTTTATATATTTTAATGAATTCCCCCTATATATACATATATATAATCATCGAAACAATTAAGGTGGGTCACACGCCTTTCTGATGACTTATGAACTTGGCACTCAAAAAATAATTCTGGGGTCTACGCCCCCGAACCCCCATTGTTAGCCCCCCTACAAGAGAATCCTGCCTCCGCCCCTGGTGACCAATCACACATCAATCCCCTGACAAGGCAATAGGGTACATGGTGAATCCACCGAATCCTTATGGAGGCAAGGCTGAACCAGTAATTGCCTTTTCGTCTTAATGAAGTATAACTCCTACGAGCTTTTGATCAGCAAAAGCTCCCCACGCCATTGATTCAAAATCTGTCTTGAAGAGAAAACATCATAATGACATTAGAATATTCAGTGACCTGATCCCACTGAAATCTTACCAGAGACGAATTATGTCCGGATGGAGTATGCCTCCTTTTAGCTTTCTACCAGAACCTGAACGCTTGTCTGATCAAATTAAATATGTTCCTTTGATCATATCCTGTGAGATACTCGAACTACTTCAAGCCAAAAAGGCATAGTGAGTGAATCAGTATGCTCTGAGTTCAGATCTTATTCTTGAATGCAACATATTTTAAGGTATTTTAACCTTCCAGATCACCATAATCATTATCTACGTGGATTCTGATTAGCTCAAGTTTCAATCTAACTAGGAAACAAGCTCCATGTGTCAACTCATCATTTTCCATCATCAATACCGTTCAATGCAAATTAGATCAAATCACATTATGAACGCAGTAGCTGTTTTAATATGAGCATATAGCAGCAATGAAAAATAAAATCTATACATGTATCTTGTAAATCTGCTTTCTAAGACTGCACCTATCTCAAACATGCTCATAAACCAGTAATTTTACTAATCGGAACAGTAGCATCAAGATGTTGTAATCCAAATGAATTTGGCTATGCAGAAAATGCAGCTGCTGCAAACTTGAAAAAGAAAAAAGATGATACTTTTAGGTTAGAAGGCGATTAACACACGGTAGAGCCACTGTCCTTAAATTCGATTTCAGTCCCCTGAGCGATGCAATAGTGGAAATAGGTAAATAGGTTTTAATGGCAGCCCGAGTCATGATTCAACAATCTGACGCTATGTTAGAATTAGTCTAGGGATACTCCCAAAGTGTACTGCCAAATCCTAAACATTTATCTCAATTATTAAAAGGTTAGGTTAGGATTAGAGCTAATATGGCATTATAAAAAACAAAATAAGCCAACTCAAATCCTGTCCCTTAGTGTTTGGTTATAAAGGGTTGGGATTAGGGAGTATATTTGGGAGTATAATTAGGAGTACCCTATGTTAAGCATGCAAACGTAATAACAAAGCTATATTGAACTCTTATTTTACGCCTTTGCAAATCAATGAAAGAAATGGGGAATAGTACTAATATAGTAGTGTCTGGTGGTAGACAATAGTATTGCCTGTTTTTTTTTGTGTTTTTGGGAAGGAAGAGGAACGTTAAGCCACATTCAATGGTCTAATGGGCCTTGAAGGTGTTAAGAATCTGTACCGTCCTCAAGATAAATGTGTAAGGACAATAGTTAATGGACCGTGATGAGTTAATCTTAACCACATTTATCTTGAGGACGGTAGAGATTCTTAACGGAATGGCCGGTTCTCATTAGTCAACGCCCCACTTTTAAACAAACACAACTGTGGTTAAGATTAACTCATCCTTAGGGTTAAGCAATCCAACCTTGGTTTGTAGGGAAAAAAAACCAAAATCCTACGTTAAATTTTCTTAAGCTTAATCATGGTTAAAGGGGTGCTACAAGGGATAAGTAGCGGACCCATGGGTCCGCTAATTACTGCTCTTTCTGAAACGGGTTGGTCAACCTTCTAAAACTTTTTTAAAACAAGGGAAGAGATTTAGAACTCAACTTCTTAAAACAAGGGAAGAGATATATATAGCACTCTCGATAGTAGGTACTATCCAGAGCCGAGCCGCAGGATTGAAAATCCAACTGCCCCAAGGTATACATGCATTAAATGGTGGCCCACTTGATGTCTTGATGTTTGGTGTGTTGGATTTTCAATCGGGCGGCCAATCTCTATACCTACTAAGAGTTTTAAATCAATTTTCTTAAAACAATAAAGAAAGAAACATGGTTCAGATTTAGAACCACACGGGTGACCAGATCCAACTCATCACGGTCGCATGTATTGGGTCCACTGGGCATGCAAGGACCTAGCCCAAGTAGATAAAAAAAGAGAGGTCACCCTTCTTTCTCAATCACCAATGTGGCCTTATTGCACTCTCCCCCTCAGGCAAGAAGGCAAGGATAATGTGTGAGGTAGTTGTGGGCCCCACCACAAAAACCGTGTCTTCTTGCCCCCAAAGAGAGTGCAATAGGGGAGAATGGGACTAGCAAAATCCTAAAACATAACATTTTGAACATTGTTTTCAGCAGTCAATTACGAGTGCTAAGTAATAGTTAGTTGAGACCAAATGTCTATAACCGACCTGATCAATGTTGTGACTAAGTAATAGTTAGTTGCACAAAGAGCTAAACCTGGCTTTATTACTATCATGCCTATTTCTCTACTTACAAAGTCCTAAATACAAATGAAGAGCACCGAAATGAAGCCGTAACCTCCGCGGTAAGAGACGGATTGCATTGTAATTCTTGTTTCTTTTGGGCATGGAAATTTTGTTGCTATAAAACAAACTCCAACTGGTCTATCTACCTAGATTGATTAAGCTTAATCTGAATTCCATTGTATATTAATATTACAATTGCTATAAGTAGCCCTCCCATCTTTAAAAATGTACATGGTGTTGAATTGGGAAGGGACTAAGTATCAACATCATCCCAATAGTCGCTAACCTCATTCCTTATTTATACATACGATGCCATGACATGAAGCTTTAGGTTGGAATTCCATACATATTCGGCAGAGGTAGGTAAGGTTAGTTGTTTTTTATAGGTAAAATAGAGTACCTACTAAATATCATGAAGTCACTTCCGGGACAAGGTTGGCTTGTAAGTTGGGATTGCTTATGTGTGTAAGTCCTTGTTTGAATACAAATTTTGTTACTAATTTCAACTTACCTCCCTTTCTCAAGATACCAATCAGAAGAGTGAAAGCAAAATTCACCTGTAATTACTAAGATTACTAGTAGTAATTTTACAATAATACGGACAACAAGAGAAACACCTTCCTAATGTAGATTACTTTTTGAAACCACACGCCAGATCATGTACGCGCATGCTGCCTGCATGTTCTCGTGTCTGTGCAGAGAGAGAGAGAGAGAGAGAGAGATGTTGAGTATTGGCTCGATTTGGTGTAAGTCACTCGAGCGACTATTACTTCGCTCGAGTGAATATGTAACTCCAGTGCTTGTCTGTTCCTACTGAGCAATTGTGGCAAAACCCGAGACCAACTTGCTTGAGCGAGTTTTGACTACGCTCGAGCGGACCAGAAAATAGATGCGCAATTTTGGGAAAATTTCCTGTTTTGAATAGGAGAGTTATTTCTTAGTTGGTCTCCTACTCGATATTTAAGCTAGATTTCGGTGTAGGGTTGGAAGATAGTGAGAAACCAAAGAGGGGGAGCCATTCCTAGAGTGAGGATCTCTTGTAACCCATTGTTGTTCTCATAGTGAAGAACACCGATTATCATCGCCCATGGACATAGGCTTTTAGCCAAACCGCGTAAATCGGTTGTGTACTGTGTGATTGCATCTTGTTTGATTTTATTTCTTTATTTGTTTGGTTGCTATTCATGATTCTGTTCTCAATAGATCCTAGGGTAAATTCTGGAGAGAGAGAGAAGCTGTTAGGTTGGTATTTAGTAATGTCTTTTGTAACAGTCAATTGCTTGTATTAAAAGGAATTAGCCTTACCTAATAGGTAACAAATGATCTGACTTCTATTGAAAAAAAGATAGAAACTATCTATTATAAATCAATTATAGTTATGAAGGACCACTTTTTGTATTGTTTATCCATTTTTTCAGGTTATACACTGTAAGGAAACCCCAAGAAGAAAATGCCCTCAATTACAATGGAAATGGGTGAGATTGTCCTGGTTTTGTGATTTTCCACGTTAGAGATGTTTGACATTTTTTGTCCCCTATCAAAGGTCAAACCCCCCTTTATCATTTACTCTAAAACCCTTCTGTTTCTAGAAGTTGGGTCCTTTTCAGATACCTATTTCTTGTCCCAAACTCTACAACTAACTTGTTTTAAATTCATTACTGTTTATCATGTTCTAGCTAACTTCCATTCAATGGGTCCCTTCTAGCAGATCAGATGATCCTAACTGCTCTTTTGATATACTTTTTTTAAGATCATTTTCATATGGTTTTGAACATTAATGTAGGATCGATGGCTACAACCATACCCTATATAGCATCTGAGATGAGAAACTGAGGAAACAAAATTAAACTAGTACAGTTCGGTTACAGTCGACATGGGGAAGAATGTGGAAGCATTCAATACAACAAACACTGTATCAGGAAAAAGGTTTACATAAATTTGGTGGTATTTTTTTTTTTTTGTACAAAAAAAGCTTGTTTCATTGCTGTTGTAATATATCAATCTCTACAATAAAAAAAACTCATGAAATGAACATCTATTATTTAATTTAGAAGGTGATGAACAGCAACTTCGCCTAGGAAGATTGCTTAATCTCTTAATATAATTCGAAAGCATGTGCTACGATGTGATTGGCCAAGAAGGTGAGATGCTTGTCTGCAAAACAATACAGAAAAATATTATGTGTTTGCAAACAATTAAAGAAAAAGAATAAAATGCAGCCCATTAGCATTATCTTAAAGATTAAATCTTGTAAAGGGAAAAAGAATGAAGCATTTGACAGGGAGAGGTACTTACTTTATAAAATATCTTTCCAGTAAGATTCATTTGCATCATCATCCATAAGTTCTCCCCAAGCCTCAAAGGTGGTTGAGGTGGTGGAGTGGGTAGATATGTCTGTTGGGTTGATCTTGCTTTCCATTTGGTTGACCATCGAATACTCGGGCGAGGCTGAAATCAAAGCAGGAATAGGGGTAATTGGCGTCGGATCGGAATATGATCCACTAAAGTGATGGTTATTGCTGTTAAGCACATCTGGGGTAGGTCCTCCTTCAAAGCATACATTTGAGTTTGCAATGGCCTGGTAATCACTGGGGGCTCCAAAGTTTGTAAAGTTGGAAGGTATTTGAGTGGGATTAGGATAAAAACCATGAAGGCCATTAAGAAGTCCTTCAAATTGGGAATTAGAACCGAGATATTCGTTAAGCTGATTGTCCCGAAACGGAGCTGATCCTAAGAGATTAATTGCCTCCATATTTGGAAGTGCACTAGTATTCATGATTTGCAGTAAATTATGCAGCACTTGAATTTTGGCTAATTGTGTGGCGTCTGCCTGTAATCTGAGAGCATTGTCCCAAGGGCTCATCAAATTGCTTAAGTTTGCTGCTGCAAGTAACTGAGGTAGATTTGCTAGAAGATTGAGATCAGTTCTTTGCCTGTGGGTTATCGGGTCGATACCCATTTTGAGGAGTTTTTTCTTTAGATGGGTGTTCCAAAAGTTCTTGATTTCATTATCCGTTCGTCCTGGAAGTTGTGCAGCAATCGCAGACCACCTACAAGGGAAGATAACGAATGGAAGTCATTAGTTTCTTGTGATTCCCCCTAAAGTTCTCTGCAAGCACATTTAAGTGCAATGTTTTACAAAATTCCTTGATCCTAGAGTTATACAGTTAGGCATGGTAATCTAGCTAGGACAATGGTTTCTGTTTCAAGATCCAAGGAATTGTGAAATTTCATTTGTAGTTCATGAAATCCCCTACTCTTGCCTATTCAAGCTCAACTATATCATATGAACAGTGCATTTAAACCAAATCTAAAGCAAGAAAAAATGAAAATAAATAAAGATTCAGCAAAGACAACAAAAATTACTTATTTCCGAGAACTGCATGAAGGTTGATGATGATTTTTTCATCTTCATCAGAGAAATTTCCTCTCTTTATATTAGGCCTCAGATAATTAGTCCACCTTAGTCTACAACTCTTGCCACACCTGTTCAGTCCTGCAAGCTTGGGCAGTGCTCTCCAACTACCAAGGCCATGTATCTGAATGTAATCCCGGAGTCTGTCATCTTCATCTGGCGTCCACGGACCCTTCTTTAAACCATTATCGTCGCAACCAGGAGACCTCTCCATCATCCCTGCAAAAAATGGGTTCTTGATGAGAAAGTGGTTTCTTTAGTTGATATTGAAGTTGAGAGAGGAAACAAACAAATCAAACCTGAGATCGATTAGCCTGTGGGCTGGAGATAAATTTGGAATCAGTGTAGAAAATCTAACAGACTCATGCTGGTTTTATAGTGAGTTGATGTTTGGAAATAACAAAGACAAGTGTATGGGAGACGCATTTTTCCTTGTACTTTAATTTAATATATTTTCAATATTATATTCTGACATTCTAAAGCTATTCTTACCTTTCATGGCCACTGCATGGGAAAACCTTTGAATGCCATCAGAGTGTGGCTTTTTTTTTTTTCATTTGCGTACGGGTCATGGTTAGCTGGTTAGTAGTTAGTGGGCACTTTGGCAGCTACATTCGGAGGTGGGGTGCATGTAAGAGTGAACCGCCTCAGGGTGCCACATTAGCAAGGAAAACTTCTGGCCATCCATTGAGAGTTTTGAGTCGATCAGAGGACCACCCATGAAATTGGAGACACACCTTTACCATCTAACTCAAGGGTTGAGATAGCATTTAATACTATATTTTGCATCATTTAACTCTAAATTGTCTTGAGGAATGCTTTGCTTCACTCCTCTATTTGAGAAATGCTTGCCCATATTTCAAACTTCCAAAATCTCACGGTGGTAGTGACAGAGCTGTCAATGAATCGGATTTGGATTGGATCTACTTAGATTCGAATGCAATTTGATTAAAAATTCGACAGGTCCGAATCCAATTCGAGATCCGTCGAATTCTGAATTGTGTAATTCGAATTTGATTAATCCGATTATTTATTCAAGATTCGAATATGATCCGATTAATATTAATATTTTTATAAATTAATTTAAAAAATAAAAATTGTGAATAGTATTGTAATATATTTATAAATTATAATTATTGAATTAGATTTTTATCATATCAGATCGCTATAGATCCAAATCCAATCTGTTTATAATCGGATTCAAGATCTCAGATTCGTATCCGATCCAATGGATCTGTAATAGGATCATCCAGTCTATTCGGATTGGAGCCGGATCATGATCAGATCCATTGATAGCCCTAGGTAGCAACAAGTGTCGTTACATCTCTCTATTACCTTGAGACCCAATGCAAATTATAACTTCCTCTTTTGTTTTTTAACTAGTTGAAGGGGTAGCTATGACACGCGTTACTACCAATGTGAGACTTTGGAAAAAAAATTGAACCGTGATACTAGGGGTAGCACTCCTTCGTCGCTACCCCTAGTATCACAATTCCTACTCTCTCCCTTTTTAGAAAATAAAATAATTGATTTTGTGTGAGTCCACTTGTGGGCCCATGCCTGTTCATTTTTTTAAAATTATTTGAAAATGGTGAGAGTAGAGATTGTGAGAGTATGCTTATAATTGCTTAATTATTTTTCAAGGACTACATGATGAGGGTAATTTGGTAATCTTAGATAAGCGCATATCTTCTTTAATGTGTATGTTCTTCACTTCTTCAACAAGGCAATGAGGAGTACGTAGCCTTGGCAGCATATCTGTTTTTCTAGATTGGGAGGGGACACATCAGCAATTAAGGTGCACCAAAACGAGGGTAGGTTGTCCATTTGGCATTCAATAAAAGGGTCAAATAGCTGAATTTCCTTCAGACCCACACAGAAGCAGAAGAAATCACCCTCTTAATTTTCCATTCTATTTCGTAGAAGCATTCCAAGACACGCAAATCTGTTGAGTCTTTGATGGGGTCCACCAAACCCTAATACTCTCCTAACGAATTTCCTTTAATTAAAATGATGCTGAACGGAGTTATGTGTAGCTGTTTTTTTTTGTAGCTTTCAGTTAACTAATACACCCCCCACCTCTTGCGTGAGCGGTTGGGGTGTGGCCTCCAATAGGGGAGGTCTCTGAGTACGAATCAGCAAGAGCTCCGCTGCCCAAGCTAACCCAACTGACAGGCTAACTCTACTATGAATTTCCATCACCCCCCCCCCCCCCCCCCCACAAAAAAAAGTTAACTAATACATTATCATCAAGGGATTTTTAAATGAGCTTTTAAAAAATTCTTGGAAACTTCATTGAAAAAACTGTGATTTATGTGTCCATGAAAAAATTGAAAAAGGAAAATGTTACGGATGCATACATACCTCTCTCTCTATATATATAGGGAGTTGTTCTGGTTGGTCTCGCTCAATACAAGTTGTATGAGTAGCCCCCTTAAAAGGTGGACACGTGATAACTTGTTTGAGATTTCGACTGTTATATTTTAAGGTGGGTCCCATAAAAAAAACATGACAAAAAAACTGGATGTTTCGAGACCATTCGATTAGACACTAATTTGTCAGTATTAATTCAAGGATTCACTAGACCTTACATAAGCTATAAAAATGACTGATATTCTAACCTTCAATCGGACAATTTAAAACGTCCGATTGAATTGATTTTTTGATACGTCTATGAGAAGACCCAATTTAACTTCCAATGTAGGATTAGACCATAGTTTGCAGCATTAACCCATTATGGTTCACTAGTCCCTACCTAGGATATAGAAATGGCTGATCTTCCCTTCTTCGATCGGATGGTTTATAAATATCCCATCGAGCTAATATTTTGCCACATGTCTCTCAGACAAACCTTCTTGACATCAAACGGTTAGATTCCAAAACAACTTGCCACGTGTCACATTATTAGGAATCGCTCATTACAAGCTTCAATGAGCATGACTCATTAGAATGCTACTCAATATATATATATACACACATATGTAATTGAGTTAGTTTAGGAGTTCTTACTATTCTTACTCCATATTTTTACAGTTTATCTAAGTCATTCGTTAAAAAAATCAATAGCTCTAAATGTTGCTGAGGTGAAATCCTTTACAAAAATAATTCATTCCAAAATTACATTTTCTTAAAAGGATATTAGCCTTTAGGTTTTTAACCTAAGATAACATCTTTGATTTTGATGATAACACAATACAGAATGACATTTGTGTTACTAATATTCTAATGAGGTTAAGTATAATTCAGCTTATGAAGAGAATGCACATCATCCAAGGCAAAAAGATGAAAATAGCAACCAAGCAAGAAAGATTTTCCATTAAGCCATAAAAAAGCAATTGGATTGCATTGAAGATATTAAAGATCATATCCAAAGTCCAAGCCGGATTATGAACAAGAGAAGTTGATCTTAAAGCCTAAAGAAGAAATCTACTCAAGATCAAGATTGAAGATGAAGAATCTCAAGAAGGTTTTATAGTTTATTATTTAGTCTTTAAGAGTACTTAGGATTTATGTAAGAAATCTTCAAAGTTTGGTCAGTTGAATTGCTTAATACTTAGATTGACCATAGGTGCCTTAAGACCCATTGAATATCAATCTAAGAACCTAAAACATGATAAACATCTTAATAAAGATAAGGTATAAGACCAAAGAAATTATGTCTATCATTTTAGTTAAGCAAAGATGAGTTTTCTAAGAAAAATCAGAGGACTCGTCGACGAGTAGGTTTGAGTAACTCATACTTGTCGACTAGTGAAGTAGCAGAAACTATTGTTCTATTTTTACAATCTGACTCGATGATGACTGGGAAGTGCAGTTGTGCACTCGTCAACGAGTGCATGCGGGAAACCTCTCCAACGGCTAGTTTTATGAATGAAATAAAGAACTCCAATCATTCCAAACACTCATTCAATCACTCCAAAGCTTAGAATTCCAAATCTATTTAGTTTACTCTCGAAATTTCAAATCACTCCAAAGCTTAGAATTCCAAATCTATTTAGTTTACCCTAGAAATCTCAAAACCGAGTTCTTGAGCAATTCAACTCCATCTTTAAGGGATTCAAATGGGATCTTAATTGTAATCTATAAGCTCGTTCTAGGAGTATTTCAAGATTGTAAGCACTTATTGAAAGTGTGTTGAAGTTAATTAGTCCATGGGACACTTGTCTATGAAGCCGGAAGCTTTGTAAGGTGTGATCTCTACCCGGAAAGAGATTGTAATAGTTTAGTCTTCACCCGAAAGAAGGTTGTGCGATTGGGTATAAATCGTGATGAATCCTCTAATGGGTATAGCTGAAAGTATGCCTTTTTTTAATTTTAGAAACACAGTTCTTGGGGGGCATACATCGAATCCTAAGATCTGACTAAGATTCTAATTGATTTTATTCAATGAAGGTTAGAATAACATTCACCTTTGCGACTTTGAAATTGTTAAGTCAAATCCACGTTAGAATAGTACTCGCAAAACTTCACAAGTGTCAAGTCTCCTGTCGATTCACACGAACCTTCTTTTTCCTTTAAAGCTTTCTCTAATGGAAGCTAATGGCCCTTCCAAATTTCCAGCTCTAGGAATCTTGAATAAAGATCCAATCTTTATTGATCAAGAACCTTTCTTGATGAACAAGATGAATTCTTGCTTTTCCTCAAGATCCAATCAAAAAGACAAAAGAAGAGAGAGATGGGTGTGACCGTACACCTCAAGGAGAGAGAGGGGAGGGCGTGAGGTTTTAGGAGAGGGAGAGAAGAAAAAATTCTAGAGAACTATATATCTTATAGGGCTGGGCATCCAATCCTTTATATAAGTTCCCTGTTGGTTGCTTGAATTGTAATCCAATTATAATTCATTAACCTTATCCTAATCCAATTAGGATTCCTCAATAGTTTCCTTTATTGATTATTCTCCTAATCCAATTAGGATTAATCTTAAAAGAAACCAACCTTATCCATTAGTAACTAATCTTATCCTTATCCAATAAGAAATCTTGAATTAGTAACTAACTAATGGAATCCCTAACAATTAGGGAATCTTTAATTAGTAACTAACTAACTAACCTTATCCAATAAGGTGTTAATTAATTAGAAACTAATTAAAATAAAACTTCCTCCATAAAGTGGGTGTCCCACCCTAGGTGGGTCCCACTCCACACGCCCAAAGGGTTTCCAAAACCCTCTTGGTCACTTGAATTATTCTTTTATAATAATTCTCAATGGGTCCTACCCATTTGATTTTTCACATCTAATGTGATTCCACCTTTTAGAGCTTCACTATACCATATAGTGATTACTTAGAGAAATTAATTAATTTAATTATAAATTAAATTAAATACTTTAAGAAGGTCCTTGTGTGTGGGATCTAAAGGGATCTCCTATTTCCGGTTGTGGGACCAAGTACTTCACCTTTTTGGTTGAAGCATTGTTACTAGGAAACACCTTTCCTAAAACTCCATTAGGATCATAGAATGTTATCTAAGTCCCTGGACTTCCACCAATCACAATTAATGTCCATTAACACAATATGATTAACCTCCAGAAATTAGAGAATTGCTTGTAAGTACCATCTCACAATATATTTACAAATAAATCCTTCCACATTCCGATATGACATGTAAGCTTCCGGGATTGGAACAATTCCACTGTCTTAGTCCCTAGCTTATGAATAGAACTCTTTCTCATGATTACTTTTCATTGAACTGAACCTCCAAAACACTTTTGAAGAAAACATTAGAAAAGAACTGACATATATATTTATATATACTTTTCCATATTAAAAATATCAACTTCGATAAAGACCATTTCACCGAAAAGCACCAGTACTGGATTTAACAGTTCAGTTCAACAAGTATCACCTTGATATCATTATCTCCAATTAAGGAGTTGTGGATTCCTTATTGAGTGTTTACACACTTCTCCAAACATAGTGTACATGACCCAACGTACCCGGAGTTAGTCCTGTGTATTGGACATTGCCGATTGGCACATCAAAGCCATATAGACAAATGTCTGAGAAGATGTTAACCTCCCAGGTCTAAGGACAATTTGTCAAATGGATAACCCTAATACAATCTGACAGTGTATTCCATAGGGTATCCACTAGTGACCCCGTTCAGTATTATGTACTTGCTACATATACTCACATGTTAGTCAAGAGTCACCACTCTCTGTGAATGAGATTCATCACACTATCTCATAGAACTACACATGTGCAAGCCATGATGAAGTACGGCGCCCAACCAGTACTCTAGAGGCTTCGAACAATATTAGGTTTACAAGGAACCGAAAAATCATATCTCCTCGCAACCTTTGCATGATTTTCCTACAATGTTACCTATGGAACTTTATGTCATCATCATATGAGACAGTAATTAATATAAATACCCTTTATAGTTGGTTGTGTGAATATGATGCTTGTCTAATCAACATAGAAAAGTCTCTTATTGGCTTTCGAGGGCATATATGTCCAACAATAGCTTGAGGTGGGGACGTAGGTGGGTTGCCGAACCTCGTGAACAACATCGTATGTCAACGTGTTTTCATTATCTCTAACTCTTCTCTTTATATTCTTGTTTGAATTGATTAAGTAGAATTGCATAAATTTTTATTCCCTTTAACTTGTTTAAGTTGAAATTCCGCTTAAGGAAGTAGAAATAATTTTAAATTGCTATAGACCCTATTCACCCCCTCCCCCCCTCTAAGGTCCAATACTTGGGCAACAAAAGATACTTAGTCATTGATTTTCTTTAAAGAATGATTTGGATAATGTGTAAAAATAGAGAGTAAGAATAGGGAGTACCATAGACTGATTCTATATAATTTAGTTCTAAAATGTGACATTGACATTGCAAATATAGGTGTAAAATAAGAGGCCATTACTTGCTTGTGGTAATATTGTCGTGCCCACCCCAAAACCCCACCTTAGACATAATGGGACCTTGGGTTGTGACATTTCTTATCTCTACTAAATTCCATAGGAAAAGACAATACTAACACGAGTCTCCAAAAATGACCATAATAAAATTTGATATATAAACAAACCATCCTATTTCACCTAACCAATTAACATAATCCGCCATAGCCAAAGTAGTATGATACTCCAAACATAAGGTGAAACCAACTAAGCAACATAAAAATACCATCAAGACAAATATCTAAAACGTCTATTACAACCCTTATAAAAAAAAATACAAAACTCTAGTAATTAAGGGAACCTATCAAGGTCCTTTGCTCCTTCTGAAAAAGGATCACCCTCTTCCTCCTCTCCGTATGCCTCCTTGACCCAAGGCTTGACAACCAACTCCGGCTCTAAACCTGCTGAAGACAACAGTCCGGTTGAGTACAAAAGCACTCGATATATATAAACTCCAACTAAACATTCCTGCACTTAGTCAGTACCATAGTCAATAGCATAATCACGTAATCACATAATTAGAGTGCGAAAAACATGTAAGCATAATACATCACATCATCATCTCCTTTAACTTATGAGATACATGTGCTTATGAGATCAAATACTTTTGAGGTGCATATGCTTATGAGATTTCATATGAGCAGCATACCAATATATGCAGTCTTACTTATGAGTCTTATGAACGTACCAATACATGCAATCTTACATGGATATCTTATGAGCAGCGTGCCAATATATGCAATTCTACTTATGAGTATTATGAGCATACCAATACATGCAATCTTACACGGATATCTTATGAGCAGTGTACCACTATATACAATCTTAATCATGTCTTTATCAATATGTAACACTTTACATATTCATACGTGCCCTTGTGAGACTCTTAGACTTATCACACATGTTCAATTGTGCATGAGTGTCGTAATTAACATTCAAATAGGTCATCTCTTAGATTTTGGTCATCCGTCAAGAAACTCCGCCACAGTACATTTAATTGGTTTGAGAATTCTCAACCTAGAAGACTTCTTCTAAGTTTTGGTCTACCCAAATATTGATCACCATACAACATAATTATTGCATAGTTTAACATAACCATCATAACTATTACCTTATCATAGTCTTACCATTTTTATAATAAGATTCAAGAGTATAAAACACATACATCCTCATTTATCTATCAAAATTCCCTTCCTCCAATACCTAACATCATTTCTCATTCATCTTCATATTTCCAAATCCCATCACTTCCATTCCATACCTCCATTTCATAGACTCATACCATTCATCATCCATAAGCATCATCACAACAATTAATTCACAACCTATAGAGTTCATATACACATGCATAATCCCATTTCACTTAAAAGAATTCCTCAATCATATTCCATGCCCATCAATTTAACCATATTCACACCAATAGATGCATATCCTTAGCTTAATCAACATAAACATACAAGATAATCCAAAATGAGGTTGAGTTGGATAGTATATCGACCATAGGGATCGTTCCCTTCGATCCAAATTAGTTGAGGAAGGCTTGAGGAGTGATCTTCAAGCTTTCTCCTTCTCCTTTGAGCAATTTCTTCATTCACAAGCAGACAAACCCTTAGAAACCCTAGGTATCTCCTCTACTTTACCAATTAGGGTTTGAGAGACTTAGGGATCTCAAACCCTCAAAATAGAAACCCTATTATAGACCTGGGGTCATGAAAAACCCAAAATTCTCTTAAAATCTTGCAAAAGAGGGCAAAACCCCCAATTTTGTTACAGGCGGTCGACCGGCCATGAGGGACGGTCAACTGCCTGAGGTGGATGGCCCTTGTTTAGTCAAAATTTCCCCCAGTCAGTCGACTGGCTAGGTGGTCGGTCGACCGAGTGGTTAGACAACCCACTATTTTGCCCATTTTTGCCAGTAGGTCAACTGACTAGTCTGGGCGGTCGACCGGCTGAGCCATTTCTTCCATTGTTTCCTTTTTTTGAATTTCTTTCTTTGATCTTTCTTTGGTTTAGTGTTTTATACATTTTTAAACACTCTTTTTACTAATTTACCCCTAACATTTACTATAATGGCATGAAAAACAAATTTGGGTCTCTACAAATATACTTGATCATTTAAAATTTCAAAATTAAGCCTTTTTTTTTTTGGTTTTGCATTGCAGTGCAAACAATTTGTGGGGTATTTGATAAAGGCAATTAATTTGAGGTTTATTCTATTCTTGTTGTGAGAGGAAATAGCTCTCACAGCCACAAGCTCCACTTGTCCCTAGTTTCTTGGCTGAAGGAAGTGCTTCGTCAGCGGGCGGCCGTTCGACCTCTCAAAGACGCTCTGAAGCATAAGTTAATTATGGCGGATCTGTTTTTGAGGGAACCTTAGTGACCAGTTATGACCAACTGACCTCCTCTTCTTCCTAACCTCTCATCTTCTAACTCCCTCTACTTCGTGGTAGACCTGTCCAATCCCCCCTCTCCTCTGACCTATTGCCCTGACACACTGCGTAATATGATCATCACAATCATAAATGTTCTCGTCATACATTTAATGTTTAGTCGAATGATGCAACCAGATTATGGCCAAATACTGATATGTTAAGAACCCTCATTACGGCTAAGTCAATTGGCCCAAAGGGCTACAAAGTCTTTTCATTCCTTGTCGAGTTCATTAAGGCTAAGTCAATTGGCCCAAAGGGCTACAAAGTCTTTTCATTCCTTGTCGTTTCTCAACGATCATCCGAACTCTAGAAACTACTCGTGCTACTTTGGTCATAATAGGAATGCAATAGGCCGAACTAGATAGGATGGAGTTAGGTCAGATAGTTCTAAAATGTTTGGGCCCAGCCTGAACTCTTGAGTTTGTTGGGAACGAGCTATTATGTAGAAGTGACAACTGGCCTGATGACTAGGCTAACACAAATTGTCATGGTGATTTATTACCCTTACACTTGTCCCTCTAGCTTAGATGACAAGGTGAGACCCTTTCATGAGAGTTGTCCTCTGATCAAGTCTTAAGGAGAGACGTTTTCGTGAATTGATAAGCACGATGTCCATGCTTTCGTAAATTGCTAAGTAGGATGTCCACTCACCAGTTACCACCAACTAACACACAAAGTACTAAAATTAGACAGTCAAAATCACTAACGAATAATATTCTTTTGGAGAAAAATATATGCATTTGTTGTTGCCAATTTTGTGTTTATTTTAATTATTAATTCCCAAATTAGTTATGGAATACTTAAGCCTATAATTTATTTCCTATTAAAGTCTTTTATGATTTAATTCATTCTCTTTATATTCAAAATGGTTTTTTGGTATTATGGAGAGTTATTTGGGAGTCTTAAAGACAATTAGACTCTTCCTTTATATAAGTGGGTTGTTCCTATTTTATTGTAGAGAAGAGAGAAAAACCTTATTTTCTTTAAGATGTAGAAAAAAAATATACAAATTTTTTGGATGCTCTCTTCTACTATTTTGTATTGATTTTTTTATGAATTTTGGTTAAGAATACTGTCGAGTTCGCTGTGACCGCCGGTTAGTGAGTGCTCTCTATCGATGAATTGAGATTGTTGAATCTTCGGGGTGTCCGCCAGAGACCTATAAGCACCGAAGCAGGGGCGTTATTAACCTTATGGATAGCGTGTTCAACACGTGCCTCGGTCTCCATTTTTGATAATTGTTTTACTTTTATTTTCACTTTAATTTAATTAATGCATTCAAGTATTTTTCTGTATATTCTCTATTTGATTTATACTGCTCTATCAAATATTTTCCAACAATTTTAAGGTGATTAAATTTAGAGCACTATAAATTATGAAATTAAAAAAAATTGATTTGATTTGATGAAAACAATTTTAAGACGATTCGTTCCTATCAATGTTAGTACGATGGGGAGGGGAGTTGAAGTTGCTGGTCGTCACTAATAGGGATAAGGGTTACAGGTTGGAGAACCTTATGTTAAAAAAAAAATCTAAATATTTTTTTAAATTCTTCCTATTAAAAAATGAAGTGATCAATGTTGATGTAGCACCTCGGAACTTTCCGTACCTAATGAACAGTGGTTTAGCCAATTGGCCTTTCATGTAGTCCAATTAATGAATAAAGAAGAATTAGAAAATTCTAAAACACCAGAAATGTTCTTCTTCGAATGATGAATCCAACGTAAGTTGAATCGTCAAAATCTGACAAACGAGTCAAAAGTTATAGCCGAAATACCAAGGTGGAAAAATGGGGGAAAACAACAAAATTTGGGAAGTGCGATTGATCGCAAGATAGGTGCGTTCGATCGCATGCAGACGAAATGGGTCCCAAGGCTTCTGTACCATATGCGATATATGGGATGCTAGGTGCAATAGATCGCAGGGATCTGCGATCGATCGCATGCAGGGGGAAATCAGACCAAAGTGTTCGGGTTCATATGCGACAGATCGCATCAATGTGCGATCGATCGCACTGTCTCACGATCGATCGTAGACAAGTGTGTGATGGATCGCATGCGGTAACTGATGCCGAAATTGAGGGTTTTAAACCCTTGATCTATTGAGGGTCCTCATTTTTGGGGATTTCTAACCTAGAGAAGAGAAGAGCGGAGAAAGAAGAGAAGGGAAATTGGGGGAAGTCCAAAAGGATTTGGAGGATTGAGATCAAGTGGAGCCCAATTCAAGGTGGATCATCCTCACCTAGCTTGGACTCGTCCATTTTCAAGTGGTATTCTTCCTCAAGCAAGGAATCCTCCAAGATCAAGCTTGATCTTAAAGGTTAGTACACCCTCCTAACTACCTTGGTAATAACTTAGTCTTTCTTGTGAATATTGTGTATGATTCTCCTCTATTTTCCCCTTTTTGATTGAAATGCTTAACTTCCCTAAAAATAAACAAGATAAAAAGGTTAATGGTGGGATGTATGAATGGAGGAAGGGTTGAGGCGATTGGATGCCGTATTGTATGATGGATGTTATGTGATGGAAATGGTGGAAGGACATCCTACAAATAATGAACATACATTGATGTTTGATGAAATGTATGCACTAAAAAGAGGAAATGAAATGACTATGAAATGTTGCATGCCATGTGTTTGATTAAATGCATAAATGAGAAATTCCCAAATTAATGAAGAATAGGCAAATATGAATATGTGTAGTTCCTCCCATTTATGTAACCTTGATTAATTGCCATATAGATTATCTAAATTCTCACATGTTTATACCATGAATTGATATGCTATGCACTACCCTTCATGTTATATATGTCATCATGATTACTACAAGTACTACACACACACCCACGCATGCATGTATGAACCGATGTTTTTAATGTATAAGTATATGAAAAGAAAAACCAAGAATAAGAAATGTGAATTGTTAAACAAGCATGAATGTCAAGGGTATGATATATCCCTAGGATATGTCATACATGGTTCACAAGTAAACAACATGAATGTCAAAGGTAGGGCATATCCCTTGGATATATCATACCTGGCTCACAAGAAAACATGGCAAGCAAGAATCAAGAAACATGGAAGGATGTTAGTGTACTAAGACTAGGTACGGGCATTAACATCTGCTCCCTAACAAGTATGAGAGGATGCTGGTATACTAAGACTAGGTATGGGTACTAGAATCTGTCTCCAAGTAAAATGACAAGCATGAAAGGGTGTTAATGTACTAAGACTAGGTATGGACATTAACATCTGTTTCCAACAAGTATGAGAGGGTACTAGTGTATTAAGACCAGGTACGGGTACTAGTATCTGTCTCCAAGCAAGAATAAAGAAATATGAAAGGGTGATAAGTACTAAGACCAGGTACGGGCATTATCATTTGTTCCCATTCAAGCAAGTAAACAAGCAGGCATGCATGATTCTCACAAGACAAGAATAATCTCATAAGATGTGTAAGTTAACCACAAGATATATAAGACTCATAAGGAACTCACAAGGAAATTGAAACAAGATTGGTTAATGCATAAACATAAGGCATGATTTACTATACGATATTCAAGAGTTTACATTCATTGTTACTTGTTCTTGCTTCCACACTCTGATTTTAGAAATATAATGATGAACTGTATTACGTATGTTATGTTATCGTTATTACTATTGTTAGCTAGTAGCTTGTACTCGCTAAGTATTCCATACTCAGCCGTACCTATTGATGTCGGCAGGTACACCATACGCTTATCGAGGCAGTTCATGGAGATAGGAGATTGCTCGGATTATTAGTTAGATGTTGGAGGTTGACATGTGATCATAGGGTTGAGAGAGAGAGATGTATTTTGGGATTTTATTTTAGGGATCTTTCATGTGAGCTTGAGTGGGTAACTCCAGCAATTGTACCCCTGGTGATCATTGTATTTTATTCCGTCGTTGTTATTGTTGACACTTAGTGTCACATTTATTCTAAGGAAATTTTTGGTTTACTATTTTGGTGTGCCTTCTATACTCTTTGCAGGTTAGATTTTAAGTATAAGTCACGTCGCCAAAGTATCCTCACTCCTAGGGGGTATTTTGGGGCGTGACAGTTGATTGTGGCTTTTGATTTATTCTAATAAGTTATTTTGACTGTCTTGAGGTTGAAGAAAGCATTGTATATGAAGATCTACAGTTAGATTTGATGCATGGGATGTGCGGCATCATCCATGGTCTCATTGTGGAGACACCATGGCCTCACTGTGGAGACACCATAGAGGTTTTGGAGCAAGCGGCTGTCACAAGGCTGATGTTGTCTTCCTCTTCAGAGACAAGGTCTATCCAGGCCTAAAAGGATTTGTCAATTTGATGATTATAGTGCCATACAGGGTTGGGGTCTTTGTTAAAGGGACAAAAAAAAAGATTCTTATTACAGAAACAAAAACATGAAAGGATAGGAGAATTTTTTTTTCTTCATTAATGGCGTGAGGTTTATGAGAAGGAACAAATAATAATGATGGCTATTACTTTTTTTTCTCTTGAAAACATAAAGTGTAAGGTTGAAAGTGAAGACTTAAGTATCATCAGATTTGATACAGTGTTGAGCATATATAGATGTCAAGTGTGTTTGCTTTACATTAAACCGTGTGACATAATGGAAGCTTATTCATAATTGAGCCAAATCTAAGCTGAGCCGAACCATTGTTTTAAGTCAACTCAAAGCATTGCCACTCAGTTTGGAAGAATAATAGTGTATCTGGTATGAATCGTACAATTTGTTATGTGTAGCATCTATCTATTTTCTACAACATCAGAGTTATTATATGTCCGATCTTTGATCCGTCTAAACTGGCATGCTCTTGGAGATCTAGTGAGCAGAGTAGATGATGAGTTGTGATTCAGAACACACAACGGTAACACTCCAAATGAACAGTCAAATTTCTAAAACTCAATTTTTTTTTTATATTATTAGTTAATTACTTGTAAAATTACATGACATGTTTTATAGTGACATATGATTCTATGACTAGATAAAGTACACTAGCTATAAATGGCAGACACAAGTAAGACAGTAAAACTGACTCCATATGAAAGTATGAAGATGTGAAAATCTAATTTAGATTATTTTAAGATTTGAGATTGTTTAGCTAAATAATCTTAAAATAATAATATTAGGAATGACTGAATGAGATGTGTCTTTACTCTAAACAATAAGTCATAGAGAATTTTGTAAGTCCATACTGTTGGTATTGGCATATTCCAGTGTCAAAACAAAGTGTCTAGTAGTGTCTTATGTCATTTGTACAAGCATCAAAGTCCGTGAAGATAAAGACCGAAGAAGTTAGATTGAAGATATTCAAAGCGTCGCCTTCGTCTCACTCATAGGATGGTAAGTGACCTAGATACCTTATACCCAAGGTGGAATTGATTAGATAATGTTCTATAAACCCTAGGTGGCTTGATCTAAGCCTTTAGTGGCATAAGGAGTGTTAGTGAGATGCAAAACGACTCTTGTTCGATGTTCGGGGCATAACTCATTAACCGTTGCTCTGATTTGGGTCCATAATATATCAAAACGACCACATCAAAAAGATCTACAACTTTCATTAAGGAAGTTTTGTCAAATTCCAAAGTACACCGGTCGACTGAAGGTATGACCATTCGACCGATGGTGTGAAATTTTGATTAGCAAAATTTCCAGCAAACTATTTTTTGACTGATCGACCGAACCTTATTACCGGTCGACCGGTCCTCGCGAATTTAGTTTCCTACCTTAGTTATAACATTATTTTTGATCCTATATATGTTGGGTTTGATCCCCATTCGAACCTAAGAAGTTTTGAGAGTTTAGAGAGAGCTTTTTAGAGAATTTAGGGTTTTCCAAACCCATTCTCCTCTCCTCTTCTACCCTAATCTATGCAAGACATTGTTTGATCATTCTTTCTTGATATTCTATTATTGGGATTCAAACTAGGGTTTGTTTGTTTAAATCAACCATCAACCCATTCTTGTTAAAAACATCTTAGCCAGTGTGAACTGGAGCCTTTACGAAGGAGATCGATCCGAGAAGGATCGTGGTTGTTGTGAAGATCTAAGAGAAGTACGAGCGGCTGCGGTTGATCACAAGACTTGTGAGTACGTGATGAATTTTCGAGGCGTGGAGGACTAAGAACTAAAGGATCATAGTGTTGAGTCCAAATGAGTCAATTTCAAGTCTTGTAAGTTCTTGTTGACTTTGTCTTAGTGATATCTCTTTACTGGACTAGGTCCCGTAGTTTTTCTCGGAAGGGTTTCAACGTAAAAAACCTTGTGTTATGGTTTGCTTGTTCTCTTTTTCTGCACTTGATTCTCATCTTCCCTTAGTTAATAATTTAATTGTTAAATCTTTAAAAGGGTAAAAAGAATTATAGGGAAAGCTAGTCATCCCCCTTTGGGTTTGTGAGTTCTCAACTCGAATATTTTATTTGGGGTTCACCGAGTGTTTTTCAATTGGTATTAGAGCAGGTTCACCAATTTATTAGTGTGATCTCATTCTATATTTGGTGAATATGAATCTCCAAAGTGAAGGAGGATCCATCTCTTGTCCCCCATTTTTTCATAGAAACAATTATGCCTATTGAAAAGCTCGTATGAGAACCTTTCTAAAATCCTTGGATGAGAGAGTATGGATTTCTGTTGAACAAGGTTGGACCTCTCCAACAACGACTATAGATAACCAGACCATCCCCAAACCTTCTATTGACTGGACCAATGTAGAACTTGAAAGCTGTAGATGGAACAATAAGGGTCTAAATGCAATCTTCACTGCTGTCACACCCGAAGAATTTCGACGTATTTCTAAATGTGACAGTTCGAAGGAGGCATGAGAAATTCTTAAACTTACCCATGAAGGGATTAGAACAGTCAGGATCTGCAAACTTCAAATGCTTACTTCTAAATTTGAAAATATGAGAATGAATGATAATGAAACTTTTGATGGTTTTTATGCTGATCTGGGTAACATTGTTAATTCTTGTTTTAACCTAGGAGAAAGTATATCTGAGTCCAAAATTTTTAGGAAGATCTTGAGATCTTTGTCTAAGAGATTTAGAAAAAAGGTTATCGCCACCGAAGAGAACAAAAATATTGATGCTCTCAAAATTGAAGAGTTGGTTGATTCTCTCTAGACTTATGAGTTAAATCTGCACCTATCTAAGAATCCTAAATCAATTGCCTTGAAATCTGTCAAGGAATCTATAGATGGTTCAGATAGTGACTCTGAGGAGGATGAAGAAGATATGACTTTGATTTCAAAGAAATTTAGAAGATTTTTGAAATTCAATAAAAGATTTAATCCGAAAGGACAAAGATATTTTGAAAAGCCTAAGTCCAAACACTATGAATATAAGAAACATCTTAGAAGTGTGGACAGTAAATCCCAAGATATTCAGTGTTTTGAATGTCAAGGGTTTGACCATATTGCTACTAATTGCTCAAATGAAAAGAAATCTAAGAGCAAGGCAGTGGATGATAGTGAATCCGAATCTAAAGAATCAGATAGTTCTTCCTGTGAGAAGACTAGGAATTACATGGCCTTCACTACTTCCATAAATAGGATTGAAGAATCTTCTTCAAATTTAAATGTGCGTGACCAACACCATAGTGATGGTGAGGATGGTGAAGAGAGTCAAAATGACTCAAATTCTGAGGGAGTTCTCGAGACAACCTATGATGAGTTGTTTTAGGAATGCCTAAGGCTAAAAAAGGCTCACATTTCTATGATAAAAAGGGTCAAGTTAATGAAAAAGGAAATTGATGTCTTTGACCAAGTGGCTTATGGGTTGAAAGCCCTTGTGTCTCAGCTAGAGGGAGATAAGGCTTCTCTCTTTGTCAAGACTCAACTTCTTGAATCTGATTTAAATGTTTGTCTTGATCAAAAGACAAGTCTGGAAATCGAGCTAGTTGATCTTGAGCAAGATCAGAGGTGTGGAGATGAGAAGAGAACATCATCCACCTCAAATACTGAGCCTGGTGATAAAAGGCACCTTCCTTAGAATAGGAAAAACCCTTGTACTCAGAAATTCATTCCTACATGTCATAAATGTGGAGTGAAGGGTCATATTGGGCCTCGATGTCCTAAACTTCGAAGAATGCCCAATCATGGTTCTAGGAACCAAACCAATTTTAATGGGAATCTTCAAAGGAGAGTTGATATCCTAGTGGAGATGTTTAGGAAGTTAAATGATGGTATATTAAATATCCATAATAAGTCTAGACAGTGGCATGGTCATGACACTTCTTATGCTAGAAATAAAGGAGGTAACAGGGAGAACCATAATGCCCGCCATAATTCTAGGACTTAATCTTGGAATAGGAGGAACAGGAGGGAGAGGCAAAAGGTCATACCTACCGCAACTGAAACGGTTAGAAACCAAAAGGTCAATCAAACTGCTAAAACCGTTTGGGTGAGCAAGGAAGACCTGAAGGGCTTCACTTAACCCGTGCATGTCATAGCCTAGGGTGTGCTATTAGTGTTCTGTCTTGTCCTAGTACTGTGATGTTTTTGTATACTAGTAGTTTTTATTTTTATTTATTTTGAAAAATCTTAAAAACATTGAAAAACTATAAAATCCAAAAAGATTTTTGTCATGTTGCCCTTGTTTGTCTTGCATGAATTGCATTCCTTGTGTGATCTTTATTTCTATACTTGTCCAAGGTTGAACATGAGTTTGTTGCTAATTAAGGATATATTACCTTCATAGTCTCTTGGTTAGGCTGAAAATTAGACTAGTTTTATCTTGCACAATTAGAGTCTTATTCATGTATGTATGTTTTGCACTTTCACATGCACTCTGACTGATTCTGTTGAGATGTCTATTTCTTAATCTGTAGGTATATGACTTATCCATAAAGTGTGACCTAGGATGACTTGCCTATATTGACCATATAGTTAGTCATCCCCATTTTGTGTATCCTCCATAAGCAAAAATTGTTGCAATGAAAAGGGCTACCTACTAGGCTAGTGTGAAAGTTAATATTGGGTGTAAACAGTAGTGATGGCTACCTATGTCAACAAGTTAGGTATCTTTCTGAGTTGTTAGAGTGAAAAACCCTACTGCCAATAAAGAAGAGCTACCTACTTGGATAGTATAAAAGCCAGCATTGCATGAAAAGATATGTTAAGAAAAAGAACATCAAAATACTGAGGATGTATTTGACCAAAAGTAAAAGAAAATATTGGGTCAAATCAAAATGAATAAAGGTGTACTAAAATGTAAAAAATCAGAATAATTGGATCTAACTAGGTTTGACTTCTTAGATTTAAGTCTCCAGGAGTTCCCTTAGTGGTTAATGTCATATCCTTAGAAAGGGAAATAAACCTTGATTTAGTATCTAGTTAGACCATCAATACACACAAAGCTTCACTTTTGAACTGTTCACTAATTGTGACTAAGTGAATTGGCTATGCTTTAGCATTCCGCGAGATTTAATTAGATGTTTATCCTCAGTCGGACTAACTAATCATGTTCTTCATTGGATTTTTAATTTTATATTATTATTGCTTAGAATGCTTATGATACATGTTTGTGTGGGACATGATATTTTTTAGTTTATTATTATGTGTTTGTATTTGTAGTTGGCTTGGGCCTTTCTAGCATGAGTTGCCCGGTCCTTTAGGTGGTGTCCTTGATCTTAGGGGGAGAAGATCAAGTTGTGGTGTTGAGGGGAAGTTTTTGCTTTATAGTGCAATATTTAGTTGCCTGCTCTTTAGTCCCCTCATTGTCTGTAGTTGCTTGTTTATATTGTAGTTGCTTTGATATGACATATGTGATTAATTAGTATATCTTTTGTGATATTGCCTTCATGCCTGCCTTTGGCTTTCATGCCAAAAAGGGGGAGAATGTTAGAGCTCAGTACATTCCTTGCAACACCTATGTTTATTTATCTGTGTTTATTTATTTTTATACCATACATGCTTCATGGGGTGTTTATTAGCATGTGCAGGTGCTATTGCAGGTGTAGGTGCAGGTGTAGGTTTGCAGCAGACAGATCTTACATGACAAGGGCTTCAGTGTCTAGATTTTTTATTGTATTTCAATTGGTGTGATGTAACTTGTATGGAGTCATGTAATGACCTAATTCATCGTTTGATGTGTTTGGGTGAGTTTGTGTCAAGTCATATACTTCAGTTGGGTTTTGTCACCGAATTACCAAAGGGGGAGATTGTAAGTCTATACTTTTGGTATTGACATATTCCGATGTCAAAACAAAGTGTTTAGTAGTGTCTTATGTCATTTCTACACGCATCAAAGTCCGTGAAGATAAAGACCGAAGAAGCTCGATTAAAGATATTCGAAGCTTCGCCTTCATCTCACTCATAGGATGGTAAGTGACCTAGATACCTTATACCCTAGGTGGAATTGACTTAGATAATGTTCTATAAACCCTAGGTGGCTAGATATAAGCCTTCAGTGACATAAGGAGTATTAGTGAGATGCAAAACGACCCTTGTTCGGTGTTCGGGGCATAACTCATTAACTGTTACTCCAATTTGGGTGTCTATAATATATCAAAACGATCGTGTCGAAAAAAGCTACAACTTTCATTAAGGAAGTTTTGTCAAATTCCAAAGTAGACTGGTTGACCGATGGTGCAATATTTTGTATAGCAAAATTTTCTAGTAAGCTGTTTTTTGACCGGTCAACTGAACCTTGTTACCAGTCGACCGGTCCTCGCAAATTTAGTTTACTACCATACTTAGAACTCTATTTTTGACCCTATATATGTTGGGTTTGATCCCCATTCAAACCTAAGGAGTTTTGAGAGTTTAGAGAGAGCTTTTTTAGAGAAATTTTGGGTTTTCCAAACCCATTCTCCTCTCCTCTTCCACCCTAGTCTATGCAAGACATTGTTTGATCATTCTTGCTTGATATTCTATTATTGGGATTCAAACTAGGGTTTTTTTGTTTATGTCGCGACCCAAAACCCACCCTAGGGGTTAGAGTGAATTTTGGACGACTAATCATGACTTACATGACTTGCTTGACAAACCATCCTGCAAAAACCCACAGAGCATATACAATAGAGGACGTACATAGCGGAAACATACTTAAACATAGCACAGCGGAAGACTTAAGCAAACCTCTATGTATATACATATGTGATCCAAGTTACACAAAAGAAGTCCAAAAGAAAGTGCGGACAAGCCCGCCAAAATACATGGATATACATCTCTCAACTCACCCACAGCTCTATCCACTCAGAGTCTACCACCACCTAATAATAACCCTCTCCCTGAGGCTCCTCCACCGGCTCCTCAACGTACTCCTCCTCCACCCAAGGGCTCGGAGCACAGACATCAAATGGAGTAGCAGCTCCCACAGAACCTCCCGACATAAATGTACGGCTAAGCATGGAATACTCAACGTGTACCAAATACTAACCAACAGTCATAGCATACAGATAGCGATACATAGAGCAGGAAACAATTTACATCATAACAATAAAGTAAAGTAGTATATAATCATGCTTGCATTCATAAAAGCCGATAAAACCCTTGAAAACACCGTGCGCTTGACTTGACTTAAGGTACCATTTTCGTGCTTGAAAACTCGTCTTGTCTATCTTGCTTGATTCTTGTATGTCGTGTCATGTCATGCATGTCATGCGTGCTTGCTTGTGATCATGTAACTTGTGAGGTACACTTGTAAGATGTACTTGTGAGATGCGCTTTTGAGATGCCTTGAGAGGGAAAGGAGACCCTTCTTTATGCAATGCACTTGAGAGGGAAGGGAGACCCTTCTTCATGATATGTATGTACTTACGAGGGAAGGGAGGCCCTTCTTTATGTTATGCACTTGTGAGTGAGGGGAGACCCCTCGTGGAATGTTTGTTCTTGTTTTCTTGTGAAAAGCGAGGTAAAACATATCGTAGGATATGTCCACCTCTAACCATGTTCTTGAAAACCTCGGTAAATCATGTCATGCATGCCGTGCTCGTGGGAATCGTGTACATACTTGTATTTAAATTTAAATATGACATTTGGGTAATTCACAACACATGTAACGTCAATGATTGAGCAATGCAATATTCACATCATTTAGGGAAAGCAAGAAACCACGCTATCATAGGCCCTAGCAATTTCCATAATTTATTAGGCATGCATTTCCTAATTTACAACTCACTTTATTGACCTTGGCATTTCATCAAACATGGTGTGTTCATTATTCATCATTCATTTAAACCTAAATCATGCTTTTCTAGGTGAGTTTACTCACATCATAAATGTGTGTTTATTATGGATACAATGCCCTCCCCCGTTTCAATCACACAACACAACCATTGGCATCCAATCGCCTATTCCATCTCCATTCACCACGTTCACACTTCCAAACTCATAGCACATGTACAAAGGAAGGAAACAAGGGGAAAATAAAGGAAAAGAGGAGCTATAACTAGGAGGGTAGCAAAAGGTACCGACCTTGATCAATGAGGAAGAAAACTCCTCCAAAAACATTCGTGAGGCGCTGCCCTAGTTTGGAGAAACTCCTCCTCGCGTGCTTGAATCGGAATCTTGAAGCAATCCAAGCTTGAGGTGTTCTGTGTCTTGAAAACCCCTTTGATTTCTCCCCAAAAGTAAACCCTAGGTTTAGAAACCCTTCTCCTCTTCCTCTAACTCTCAAAATACTCTATGTGTTATGAGTGAACCCTCAAATGATCGGGCAAAGCCTTTAAGGCATAAGTGAAACACCCAAAAGACGAAAACACCCTTAATGAAAATTCTGCAAAAACACGAAGACCGAGCGATCGGTGTTTATGACCGATCGATCGGTTGCCTATCGAGCGATCAGTGTGTTGACCGAGCTCTCGACCAAAAATCAACTCTCTGGAAAATTTCCCCATACAAATTGTTCGACCAGTCGATAGCCTCCGATCGATCGCTCCATGGACCGAGCGATCGGTTGCCTGCAGGTCCAAACTGTTTTGGCCATATCTTTTGACTCGCTCGTCGGATTTCGACGATTCAACTTGCGTTGGGTTCGTACTTCGAAAAGGAACATTTCTAACATTTCAGGATTTCTAATTTCTTCCTTATTTATTAATTGTACTACTTTAAAGACAAATTGGCTACGAAAGTGCTATGTATTAAGCATGAAAAAGTCCGGGGCTCTACAGTTTAAATCAACCATCAACCCATTCTTGTTAAGAACATCTTAGCCAGTGTGAACTGGAGCCTTTGTGAAGGAGATCGATCCAAGAAGGATCGTGGTTGTTGTGAAGATCTAAGAGAAGTATGAGTGGCTGCAGTTGATCACGAGACTTGTGAGTACGTGATGAATTTTCGAGGCGTGAAGGACTAAGAACTAAAGGATTGTAGTGTTGAGTCCGAAGGATCCAGATTCGAGTCTTGTAAGTTCTTGTTGACATTGTCTTAGTGATATCTCTTTGCTGGAATAGGTCTCGTGGTTTTTTCCAGAAGAGTCTCCATGTACAAACCTTGTGTTGTGGTTTGTTTGTTTTCTTTTTCTGCACTTGATTATCAGCTTCCCTTAGTTAATAATTTAATTGTTAAATCATTAAAAGGATAGAAAGAATTATAGGGAAAGCTAGCCATCCCCCTTTGGGTTTGTGAGTTTTCAACTCGAATATTTGATATGGGGTTCACCGAGTGTTTTTCAAATTTAAATCTTGATAATATTGTGATAATAGAATTGAGGAAAATTGAGCAATGTTTTTTTGTTAAATTCTAAAAATTGTGAGGGTTTAATAATTCAAGGTCTATATGTAACTAGTATTTATATTCCCAGTGTACACTTGTCTCCAACTATTAGAGATAATGTAGACAATATGAAATGCTAGTGTAATGGGTAATTTGCTCGTATATACCATATTGAGGTGATGCACTATGAGAGAATAACATTCGCCAAGTTTTATTCGATGGTATGGATAGTACAGAAGAGCTAGATGAGACATGTAGAGGTTGGAGATTTCCTCTTAGTTGGATATATAGTCACATAGATATCTTGGATAGACTCATATTAATTAATTGTATGTTAAGGAAACATACAAGAGACAGTGTATTTTAACTAGAGTACTGAGTGTATACACTCAATTTGTGTATTAGTTTTTTCACTTGATGTGACATGCTTAATACCTTGTGCAAGACAAGTCAAGTTGAGCCAAGTTGAGCTATGAGCATGATTATTCTTATATTGAATATTGTGTTGAATATATAGAAAAACATCTATATAACACCATATGTCTTGAGTTATATTGTTGACAAATAATGATTGATTTAAAGGTGATTTGATAACGTGCTTTGACTGTTATACACTATGAATTATGTGGTTGAATTAACCTGTGTGGTTAGTGAAATATTTATTATGTGCTCTCATAAAGAAACTCATTTTAAACTTTGGGTCTATTATATAATATTTGAAATTGTGGGGGTGTTTTACATAAAAGCAGTCTAATAAAACATTTGATTATATGTCAATGATATTAAATGAGAATAAACCTAGAGTTTTTTTTTTTTAGAATGATTTGATCATTTAAATTTGACATGGTAGAAGAAAATGTAAACTTGGGTTGAAATAACATGAGTTTATATATTTGAGGATATATTATTATCTCAATGAGATCAAAATTTTTAGGTGAATATTCACCTTTGCTGGTAAGACCATCTCTTGGAAATCATCGAAGCAAACGATCTCATTCCTCTATAGAACTCAAATTTGATGTGAATATGTATAGAAGCCAAATGGCTTATAATATTGTTTGTTGCATGGTGCAAAAATATTAATAAGATCCACCTTGGTAATTGAGAATCTTGACATATACGTCAGATGAAGTTCTATGCTAGTCATTCTCCAAATGAATATCATGTAAATGGTTATACTACAGATGATTATCTTGCAGGTGATTATCCTGTAGATGTTTATCCTACAGATGGTTAGACAATTACTCTAGGAGAGCGTTATTATAATTTGGATCTGTTAATTCAGGGGACTAGCTAGTAAATAAACCTAAGGGTAATAGGCAGTCTGATTTATATTATGAACTGTATTATACCTATATAGCATGTGTTATAAGTAAACTCAATAGATCCACCTGTAACTCAAGGCAAGATCTCTGGGATACTTTTATTAGAGTATTAAAAAATCTGAGATATAATCCAGATTGTTGTCTTAAATTATATTGAGTATCCCGTTGTATTAGAAGGATACAACGATGCAATTATACTGAGTATCCTCTTATATTATAAGGATATAACAATGCTAATAAGATTTCAAATTCAAATGAATCTAAGTCTATGAGTGGATATGTTTCACTCTTGGAAGAGGTGCAATGTCATAAAAATCTATTAAACTGGCCTACATAGCCCGATTCATGAAGGAATCGAAGTTCATAGCTTTAAGTAAAGCTAGAGAAGAAACAAAATGGTTAAGAACATTGCTAGTAATTATACCACTTTGGAGTAAGCGAATGTCTACTTTTTAAATACATTGTGATAGTCAAACTGCTATAGCTAGAGATAAAAATGTATCATACAATGAGAAATTCCGACATATATGTCGAAGCCATAATTCGGTTAATGAATTACTTAACAATTGAATTATTGCACTTGATTTTGTGAGGTCAAAAAAAAAATACTGCGGATCAGTTGACCAAATGATTAGCTCAAGAGCTAAATCATAATACATCGAGGGAGATGAGGCAAAAGCCTATGAATAAGTCACCTACAATGGTAACCCAACCTAAATGACTGGAGATCCTAAGAAGTAGGTTCAATGGGAAAAACAAATTGTTGAGTGACTTGTGAGAATATTAAAGTAGTGGATTCTTCATCCTCAAACTCATCCCTATGGTGTAGTAGTATTACTTGTAACGAAAGAAGGATGAGTCTTTGAATCTTAATGTCTTCTATAGCTGATTCACAGTGGGATGTATAGTTGCAAGACATCCTTGATAGAGATACCTATATGAGTGTGGAAGTGAGGCCGCTTCCTATGAGAATTTAGGCTGATTCTTTAGAGCACTCATGAATACTGAGATATAGCATATTGCCGATAACGTGCACAACCAATAGAACTCAACAATATTTTTGGAGTTTCTCTGTGTGTGATATGCTGTCTTGGTCATGACAAAAAGGGTTGGTTCAAGACCTAGTTCACCAATTCCTTTATGCACCCGACATGTTTACACTTAGCTAAGGTTTAAGTCCAAAAGACACCTTAGCCTATTTCACAAGAACTTCTTTTAACTAAAATTTTGTTTTATGCGGAGGATTGTTGCATATTTCTTAAAATAAAATTTTGTGTTTATTTTAATTACTAAATCCCAAATCAGTTTTGGAATACTTAAGCCTGTACTTTATTTCCTATTAAAGTCTTTTATGATTTAATTCATTCTTTTTATATTCAAAACGGTTTTTTGGTGTTATGGAGAGTTATTTGGGAGTCTTAAAGACTATTAGACTCTTCCTTTATATAAGTGGGTTGTTCCCATTCTATTGTAGATAATAGAAAAAAACCTTATTTTCTTTAAGGTGTAGAAAAAAAAATATACAGATTTTTGGGATGCTCTCTTCTACTATTTTGTATTGATTTTTTTTATAAAGTTTGATGAAGAATACTGTCAAGTTCGCTGTGACCGTCGGTTAGTGAGTGCTCTCTACTGACAAATTGAGATCTTGAATCCTAGGGGTGTCTGCCAGAGACCCTGTAAGCACCGGAGCAAGGACGTTAATCACTTTAAGGACATCGTGTTTAACTCGTGCCTCGGTCTCCATTTTGATAAGTGTTTTACCCTTATTTTCACTTTAATTTACTTGATGCATTCAGGTATTTTTTTGTATATTCTCTATTTGATTTATAATGCTCTATCAAAGATTTTCCAACATTTGTTTCATAAAATGGTGTATGTACAAGATGATTATAATCATGGATTTTACTATAGAGATCATATGGAATCCATATATCTCTCTACTCATCAACATAAATCATTATATATCAGACTGCGCCCCTGTGGTTTGGACCTCAGTTTTGAAGCATGGAGCTTCTTGGCCCTATTCCACAGTATTCAACATTATCATCCTCGCCATGGTTATCACGACTATACCCATATCGTAACTAGAAAAATCTTTGGTAGTTACAGAAATAAATAATCAATTTCAAGGAAAATCTGAAATTCATACCCCAGGTTCGTTACTGGACAGAAAATAAATCTCCAACCTGAAATCATACACTAGAAATTTGTGATTCATCTTTTCATCATCATCATCACAGCATCAAGAATTTTGTCATATTATTTTCACCAATTGAAATTTTTTAAGAAATAAACAGTTCCCAACTGCTCTCAGTGTCGCCATTGCGCAGTTCAGCTCCCCTTCAACAAACAATTACTTTAATATTTAGGAAGCTAACGTACTGGGGCTTCGTATTTTTTGGACCATGACCCCTCTTTTCAGTTCAATTCTACACTAAGAAAAATACTAAACGGTAAACATATAATAAAATAATTAAGGACTAATTTCACGCAAACACGTACCATATATATATATATATATATATATACATATAAAATACAAAATAATAAATAAGTGAAGAGAGAAGATTAAGGGAAAGAAACCAAAGTGTAGAGACTGTTCATGGAATGGACAGTTGAGAGGAGACCACACTATTGCATGGAAGTCGTCAAACAGAATCCTTGGTGGTCGTCATCGTATCATCACGTTTGGCTTACGAGAGAAGTTTTCCGGGTTTTACAGCTGCGAAGAAGAAGTAATCCACGTGTCAACATATGAGGGAGAGTGGATTTGTAGGCGATTATCACCTTTGGTACCACCCATTTTCTTATAAGGTCTTTCAAGGGTAGGTACTACCAATTTTCTAATGTTTAGTCTATCTAGGGTACTTTACTTAATTAGTTTTGTTTAGCAAATAATTCTCTAATAATTTTACTTAATGTTAGGAAAACAATTTTTTAATTTATTTTAAAGAAACTTTTCCTTTCCACAACGTTTTGCCTCCAAAGTCCAACAAACAAAGATTATGGAAAACATTTGAACTATCAAAATGGTCACAAACTAAAGTCTTCTTTCTATTTTTTTCTTGTAGCTAAGCTGGAATTAATTGATCACATGGTTGTAATTAATGCAGTATGTCAATGAAATGAGTTACAGGGTCGAACCCCCATGGGGATGGGATATCCATAGTCCTAAAAATTAAGTGACATGCTTGACAAGTTGGTATGAATCTATGTTGATACCACACACCTGGGATTAGAAATGCATCTTCACCCCTTAATCCAGCTCTAACCACTAACCTGCTTGCCTACTCAAAAATATTAGATATAGTCTTTCATTTTATTTTCGGATTGGTACATTGGTTTAAGCAGATCGTCGTGGACTGAAATAGGGTTTTGGGTTGCTCTTCGACCTGTTGTTACAAATTTGAGATGCTCCTTGTATTAAGCCATGAAAAATTGACCAATTAAGCACTCAATTGTAGTGTTTTTATGATCACATAATTAAAAACATTTGATTTATAGATAGAAAACCAATAAGGGTATATGGGACAAATGACATTTCCTAGTATATCTAACTTTGTTTCAATCCCTCCATGGTTAGCTCAAGGTATTTTCTACCAGGTTGCACCTAGTGACATCATTCCTTTCACTAGTCAACAAGGGAGTTAAAGATAGTAGGAATTTCCTTCCATCTTACCTCATTGGCTACATTTACAAGTCTCCTGATAACGAACCATAGTAAAAAAATAAAAATAAATAGAGAAGACCCAGAAATGTTTCCATTACCTTTACAGAATAGCTCCTTGAGTTTTCTTCTCAAACTTGGTTTCCTTGAATGGGGACCACCTTGTACTGGTAGAAAATATTTGTTCTTCCCTCCAGTTCAAAGTAGTTGCCAAAAGTACAGTCTTTGCTTAATAGTAAAAGGAGAGGGTGTAACTAAAAAAATTAGTGAATATTACCTCTTCAAAAATTTTACTTAAAGAAGGTTATATAGTTTGGAAAGAGAGGATCCCTTGATGCATACTTTTGATATCACTACGCCCGGATTAAATTAAAATGTAATTCGTTTAAACGCGACAACAACTTCGACTTCCCATTTATCAAATTGCAAATCGCAACGTAGCAATCTGATGTGTGATCTTGATAGTACTTGTCTATAAAATGACCTCATGAGATGGTAAACCACCAGCCAGTCCAGATACATTTCAATGGCATTTACCGTGCAGCCCATGTCATATCGAGTTCCTAGTAATTAAGCTACCAACCTTTGTGGATTTATCAGGAATTTGTGTCAAACTAGTATAATATTAATTAATGTTGCAAATAATTAGCCTCATTTTTAATAAGACAATTGCAGTAGATACCCATTTGGTCAAATGGTTGCCATCTTCAAAACAGCCCATGACCAATTCATTAAACTCAACTCTATCCTTCTCTCTTCTTTTTTTTTTCATTCTTGACTAGCATGGTAAAACTACTTGATTATGTATTGTTTAGATAATATATATTAATCCCATATTGTCTACGTTCGTTTGAATGCTAATTTGAAACCTTGTTATGCAGGAAATAAAACTAGTCAATACTGTTAACTGTTACGTATCGTTTGATATGTCTCAGTTTTGGCATCTTGATACGTTAAATATAAGGAACACATAGGACTCATCTGAAACCTCCGAAACCGATACATATCAGTAGTATTCAGACAATATGTATCGAGATCATTAGACTTGTTCGAGGCTCTCTCTTATATGGGATTATGCTAAAACCCTAAAAACACATCTCATTATTCTTTTCTCATTCTTCCACTCATTCTACATCCCAAAAATCATACTCTTTTTGAGTTTTTGTAATTAAAAAAATTTGATCTGAAGCTCGAATTAACAAACTGAAGAGTTTATCATTAAGCTCGTAGACGCATCAACTACATGCAGTCTATTATATAGGATTTATTAAGTAACTTATTCTCATATAGCCAAGCCGAATATCTCTACCAGACTACCACCAGATTTACATTCGGCCATAGATCGAGATGTTGATGAAAATTATGAGGATTTGTATGAGTCAGGCTGTAGTTTTATGTGACTTTAATTAGACTTAATAATTAACACTTTGCAAGTATCCATCTTTAATATTTTTTAGCAGTTACATTTGTTTACTTATTAAGTTTACTAGTTATTTATATATATATATATATATATATTTATGTTATTGTGTAATTATGTTTGCAACTTTGAGTTTGTACTAAATGACTTAATACAACTTATTGTTTTATTGAATTTAATTATTACTAATAGCTAGTTATTAATTAATTATTTATGCAATATTTTAGAGGAGAAAATACATTTATACCCCCTGAGGTTTGATGAAAACACACATAGACCCCTCAGGTTTCAGTAAATACATTAGGTACCCCTACTTTGCAAAATATTGACACTTACACCCCTTTCATTAGTTGACCGTTAGTTAAGTTACGGATGATGCCATGTAATAAAATCGTATGAACTACCAAAAATGCCCACTCTAAAATTTTCATTTTTCATTTTTCTCATATACGAAATTGTCTTCTCATTTTTAAATGAAGTCAAATCCTCTCGGGGTGGCCACGTGTCCTTTTTGACACCCCTTGAGATGGCCACGTGTCCTTCTTGACACCCCTCGAGGTAGCCACGTGTTGTTTTTGACATCCCTTAAATGGGGTTAGATTCACCCACCCCTAGGGTTCATCGGCCCATCCTTGGTTTTTTTCTCTTCTAAATATTAATTCTTTTTTAAAAATTTAAAAATTGTTTTTAAGACTTTTTTAATTTTAAAATATATTTAAAAAGAATTAATATTTTCTTTAAAAAAAACCAAGGATGGGCCGGTAAACCCTAGGGGTGGCCACGTGTCCTTTTTGACAACCCTTGAAGTAGCCAAGTGTCCCTTTTGACACCCCTTAACTGTGGTTAAGATTCACCCACCCCTAGGGTTCACTCATCCATCCTTGGTTTTTTTTTTTTATATTAATTCTTTTCTAAATATTAATTCTTTTTTTAAAATTTAAAAACTGTTTTTAAGGTTTTTTTTTTTTAAATTAAAATATTTAAAAAGAATTAATATTAAAAAAAAAAAACCAAGCATGGGCCGGTGAACCCTTGAGGTGGTCACATGTCCTTTTTGACACCCTTTAAGGTAGCCACGTGTCTTTTTTGACACCCCCTTAAATGGGGTTAGATTCACCCACCCCTAGGGTTCACCCGCCCATCCTTAGTTTTTTAAAAAAATATTAATTCTTTTTTTAAATATTTTAATATTAAAAAGCTTTAAAACAATTTTTTAAAATAATTAATATTTAGAAATAAAAACAAAAAGCCAAGGATGGACGGGTGAACCCTAGGGGTGGGTGAATCTAACCCCATTTAAGAGGTGTCAAAAAGGACACATGGCCACCTCAATGGATGTCAAAAAGGACACCTGGCAACTCCTAGAGGATTTGGCTTCATTTAAAAATGAAAGACAATTTCGTACATGAGAAAAGTGGAAAATGACAACTTTATTAGAGGGCATGACATCATCATTCTGTCAGTTGACTAACGGTCAACTGATGGAAGGGGTGTAAGTGTCAATATTTTGAAAAGTAGGGGTAGCTAATGTATTTTCTGAAACCTGAGGGGTCTATGTGTATTTTCATCAAACTTCAGGTTGTGTAAATGTATATTCTCCTATTTTAGAGGAGTGCTAGCACCAGTCTCCAGAGTCTCACTTTGAGTCATGACTTATTATTGCTATCACTTCAACAAGCCAAAAAAAAGTTTTTGTTTTTTAAAGAGGAAGTTATGACCACAACCGATTCTAAAGTCTAAAATTACTGGGAAAGTAATGACATTATCAAATACAGTGAGACTTTGGAAAGTTGTAACTGGGGCTAGCCTTTCTCATCAATAATTTAAGTGTGATTAAATATTTTAAATCCATTAATAAATCTTTACACTTGAACATTTAATACATGCATTATTGTTATTTTTTATATATTTTTGAAGAAAAGAATCAATTAGTATGCCTAGTCCGAAACAAATACTTATCAGCAATACATAAAGATTTCGGTTGAGGCTATTATGTATCACGAAACCTGCATCTAAATCCATGATATTGTTAAGTGTTGGGGTGTATCCAAACCAAGCTAGCTCAAAGTTCGGCTCGGCTTGGCCCGAAAAAGCCCGGCTTGTGCTCGAAGAATAGCCTTGATTGAGCTGAGCCGAGCCATTTTTTGAGTTTGCAAATGTATTCAAGCCAAGCTCGAGCCAAGGTCTGCTTGATCTAGCTCGGCTCGAAGCTCGGCCCGATTGAGGCTCGGTTCGGCTCGAGCTCGGCTCAGCTCAAATATTATATAAAAAAATATTATTATATATATATATATATTATTATATATATAAGTAATATGATTATTATACATATAAATAATATAATCATTATATATATATATATAATAATTTTTTAATAATTCAATCGGAGCTCAAGCCAAGCCGAGCTCAGCTCAAGCCTAACCGAGCAGATTTTAACTAAGCCGCGGCAAGCGATGAAAAAATTTTAAACCCAGCCAAGCTCGAGCATAGATGAAAATATTTCAAACTGAGCCAAGCAAGGCCAAGCCCGGCTCAGCCCGGCTTGAATACATCCCTGGTTAAGTGATTGTTTCCAACATACACTTACCCATTAGAAAAACATAGGTAAAACTTGTGGTGCGAGTGAAATGGATGAGGTGGACATTGATGCACTTGTGGTGCGAGTGAAATGGATGAGGTGGACATTGATGCAGAGCGATGGTCTAAGATGGATGGTGATAGAGAATGGATGCATTAATGGTCCCCTTGGTTCTTCTAATTCCGCTGCTGGCTGTTCAACCATAGTTGGAGAGAAAGAGATGCCCTTTTTGTGACAAAATCACTTAAAATATACCCAACAATTTGGCATTTGTGACAAAATCACTTAAGTTTCACTCATCACAAACGATTATCGATCATTTGGTAGGGAGTTAACGTTTTCCCATCGAATCACTTATATCTTCCCCTTTATTTTTCCTTCCACTTTCTCTCTCCTCAATTAATATCTAACCGTTATTCATTTTTTCCTTTCATAATGAGTACCATCTTCCCTTCTTGTTATCTAGTATAATTGTAAGGAGTCCCTAAGACACTATCCCCCACTCGTGCGTGTGCCTCCACTCCAACCCATTAGCATTGACCCTAGGGTTTCAGAAAATGCTAACGTAGCCAAATTGTTGCATATGTTTGCAAGAGTGAAAGCTAGGATTTTGGGGATCCGTAGAATTGTCTTGATTTATATTGCCATATACCACTGAATGGGGATGTTTTAAAGAGTTTGATGAGACGTATTTTTTTTAATAAAATAACAAATAAAAAGGGTAAACTTAAATGAAAAGGAGAGAAGTTGATCTCATCAAAAGAAGATTTAACCTTTTGATCTTATTCGAGAGACCAACACATTCACGTTCTCTTAACAAAAAAAATGCTCAATTAATTCTCTTCATATATAGCAACAAACTACTACAAGTTTTTTTATAGAGATAATAATCAGTTACAAAACTATCTACTACTCCTATTAATCAACAACTGCCCATTAACTAAGTAATTATATTTTGGTACTTATCATTCCACTACCTTAGAAGAACCTTGTCCTTAATGTTTAGAGGCAAATCAGTTTTTCGGATCCTCGGCAATGAAAATAAATGTCGGTAGGATAAACTGACCACTTCGAGGTGGCCAAATAACCGATTCGATGAGATTTTCCTCAAACTGTCTGCTTGGTAAAGTGCTTTAATACCATCTAATGCGTACATTTTTAATAAATTAGGAAATCACAAAGAGAAAAGTTAAATGGAAAGGCAAAGAAGTTGATCTTAGCAAAAAGAGATATGACTCGTTGAGAGATCAACACCTCCACTTTCTCTCAAAAAAAAGAAACAATTTAATTCTCATTCATATCTAGAAACATGTTATTAATAGCATTTTATAGAGATAAATAACCAGTTACAAAACCACACCCACACTCCTGTCTCTTAACAACTACCTATTAACTAACTAAATTTTGGTACCCACTTGTCCCTTTTAACTTCCTTTAACTATGATTAAGATTTGCTAACCCTTAGGGTTAAAGAATCTAACCTTGGTTTTAAGAAAAAGATCAAAATAATATATTAAACTTTACGGGTTAAAACTTTTTAACCAGAGTTAAAGGGTAATTAAAGGGGTTTTGTGAGTGTGATTGAACTCGGGAGAGTTCAATTGCGGTTGTACAGGATCCGAACTCCGTTTCAATATTGGTTTTGAAGCTAACGGCTGTAGAGGAAACTTGAGCAATGCCTCATCATGATTGGAAAATAATCACCTCCTCGGTCGGTGACACGAGGATGTGTGTCTCGGTTTCCCTTTTCTTGCCACGTCCCCCTTTTAACTCCATTTAATTGTGGTTAAGATTCAGTCACCCCTAGGGTTCACACATCTACCCTTGGTTTTAGAAAAAAATAAAATAAAATTTAGCTACATGGTTAAAATAGTTTAACCCGAGTTCATGTTGAGTTGAAGGGGTGGCTATGTGAGAGCGAGGAGCGATAGTTCCCTCCTCGCCCGTGGAGAGAACTATTGCTCTTTAGGATTGAGGTTAGCTCCTTTTAAACCAATTTGACTTGGCATCCCTAACATTCCATTTATAGCCATCTACTGCAAAACCCCTCTTGCAGTCAATCTTATAGTAGCACTCCCCCTCTCCCCAAAAAATTAAAAATTAAAAATAACGAAAAAAGAGAAGTAGTAAGAAAGGCTTAGAGAAAGAGAAAAAACTACCAGAAAGCAATGGTTCAAGAATTAGTATGAGGGTACTCCCAAAGTATACCCCAAAATCCTAACCGTTTAACTCAATTATTAAGGTGGCATTTGGATTGGATTTTTTTGGCCAAAAATCAATCGTGATAAAATTGATTGTGTAGAAATCCATGATCAAATAATCATTTTTTTTAATAATAGTGTTCGGAGATTACGAAATTGAGAGAGACTCAACTACGTATTCTCCCAACACTATTATTTGAAAAAATGATTATTTGACCATTAATTCCTACACAATCAATTTCCTAGAATTGATTTTTGGCCAAAAAAATCCAATCCAAACGCCCCATAAATGATTAGGATTAGAAATAATACGACATTAAAAATACAAAATAAGCCAAGCTAAATCATGGCCTTAGTGGTTACTTATAGATGATGAGAATTAGGGAGTATATTTGGGAGTACCTATAGACCGACTCATTGTTCAAATGCAAATTCGAGGTGGAGATAAAAAAACAAGGTCTCAACAAGGATTCAAATGCTAAAATAAGAGTGAAGATTGTATCCTTACGATTGCTTTTGCCAGTGCAAGAGATCAACAAATAGTTTCTGCCTCTAATCATTTATCTAGATTTGGGGTTAGGGGGTTAGTACTCATGGTGGCACTCAATGGCCAAACCAAGACTCGAACGTGAGTCACACCTCCCCAAAGAGAGACACACAATCACTAGGACAAGCCTATAGTGTCCCTAATCAAGTTGATGTAGCAAGGTATATTGGTAATTCATTAAAATTTTAAAATTCGATTGGTGCTGACACCCGAAGGGACTAATCCCTACTTCGGGTTTGGAACACCCTCTGTTTTCCCCCCTCCCCCTCTAAAAAAAAATAAATAACAAAAGAGACATTTCAAGAAAACATCATTAACTTTATAAGTGGTAATCACACATGTAGGAAGGTTGTTCCGTAACGTAATGCCCTCTGTAAAAAGTAAAAAGAAGTCTATTTCCAAGCGGTACCATTTTGGGATGATAAATTCCATCCCGGCATTCCATCTTCCATAGAAGAAAAATGGAAAATAGAAAAGCCTCACATTTCAACCACCATACTACTTTCCCCAAACCAGTTCAAATGGCAATGCACACTTGTATTTTCCTTAAACATCGATCTAGGATTAGGTATTAGATAGACATGTGATTTTGTATGACTTGGGATCACCAACCAATCCAAAAGTGCCACATACCTATGTGCATGTCTATCAAGACATTGCGCATTCAAACTATCTTAATTGGCGTGCATGCTTTTAGATTGGTTGTTGGCGGTCTCCTCACTCGCACCAATCGGAGAAGATCCCGTATCATTTTGTATTTGGAGAATTCTGTTTAATTCGTTACAAGACAACATTTTTGGGGCTGAGTGGGTTTTAACCACATCACTAACCTCTTGTTTGGTTTTTGAGAAATAAGATAAATAAAAGGTAACATTTTGTATTTGGAGAATTCTCTTTACTTCGTTACAAGACAACATTTTTGGGGCTGAGTGGGTTTTAACCACGTCACTAACCTCTTGTTTGGTTTTTGAGAAATAAGATAAAAAAAGTATATAAAAAAAAAAACTTTTTTTGAACGAGGGAATCTAGGCTTCTTAGAGCACCCCACTAAGTCCTTCAGGTGTGCAGATCCCCTCATAGTACACAACCAATAAAAGAAACTTTCGTTGCTTCTAATATAATTCTCTTTCTCTCTCTCTCTCTCTCTCTCTATATATATATATATATATATATCTTCTCTACTATTATAATAAGATAAGCGGGTTAAAAAGTTGGTTGATTTTTTTTTTATATTCCTAATGAGTCCCAATTTTATGGTATCCTACTGTAAACGTAGTTAGATATTTTTTCTATTTTATCCATAACTTCAGCTGAAAAAAATTAAGATATTATGTTATCTTATTTTAGATGTTAGTAGGGGTAATGAAGTAATATCAACTACAACTAACAATAATCCCTCTATATCTTCACCATTCCCTCAAATCTTTATCTTTATCTTCGCCCTCCTTGGTTTCTCTCCACGAAGAGTCACACCACTGTAACGGCAAATTTTAATCGCCTCACTCGTGTGTGAGGCAATTGAACTCCGCTGTCCAAACATCATCCGTTAACCAGAGTTTGTTATTTTATGTGGGGGAACTCCATTTCCGGCATGATTAAACCTACGACATTAATTACTCCATCTTGATGAGGGAAACTTCTGATTAAGAAGAAGAGAGAAAGAGAGACAAGCGTAGCTTCATTCATGAAGTACCCATGATATTTTTGACATTTATTAAAGCCTTAATGTCATTAACTTTAATTAAAAGTGGATTTCCGAAGTCAGATCTATTGAAAATTTGGGTTACTGAACTCCTTTTATGGACCAATCAATTTTAGGGACAATTTGGTTAATAAATAAAGAAGAATTTGAAGATTCTAAAAAGCTAGAAATGTTCCTTTTCGAATGATGAATCCAACGCAAGTTGAATCGTCAAAATCTGACGAACGAGTCAAAAGTTACGGCCGAAATATGAAAACGGGAAAATATGGAAAATTTCTGCAAGAGTTACGAACGATCGTCCAGACCCTATGAACGATCGTAGGTGAGCTACGTTCAATCGTGGAAAAATTTACGATCGATCGTAGAGTTTCAGAAATGGGCAAAAATCTCGGTGGCGTTTACGATCAATCGTAGAGAACTTACGATCGATCGTAGAATTCCAAATGGCCAAAACTCTCTGTAAGGTTTACGATCGATTGTATAAATTTACGACCGATCGTAGAAGGTTATGATCGATCGTAGAGAACCTACGACCGATCGTAGATCGCTAACCCAGAATTTTATTTCGGGATTTTTAGGGTTTTTACCCTTTGCCTATAAATAGGGCTTACCTTTGGGGGTTTATGGTTTATCCTAAACCTAAAGAAGACCTAAGAGAGATTAGAGGAGAAGAAGAGAGGAGAGATTGGGGATTTGCCAAGAGGGTTTGATATTGAAGAAGAAGGAGATAGAGATCAAGGGTGATCTTCCCCAAATCAAGAAAAGGGGTTTCTCCAAGCTCAGTAGCGACTCCATTCACGATTGTGAGGGTTTTTTCTTGTCTATTCAAGGTCGGTACCTTGTGCTACCCTCCTTGTCATATTTTCTTTCCTTTATTGCCATGCTTCTTTATTTCCTTATTTTCCCCTAAATTTTTCAAATGATATAAGATAGAATTAGTGAATGAAATGCCATATGAATGTTGTGTTGTGATGAAAACAAATGTGAAGGGTAATTCACCAAATAATGAACACACAATAGATGATGAATGGATTGGATGAATCACTAATCAAGAAAAGAATGACTTAAGGCATATGGAAATATCTAGGGTTATGATAGTGTGTTGCTTGCTTTTCTTAACGGCATGAATATTCTTATTGTTTGAAAAGAATGCTATTCCATGTATTATTAAACTCCGTATGTCATGTTTAATTCCAAGTGGTAGCATGTACAGGACTTCACGAGCACGGTATGCATGACACGGTTTATCAGGTTTTTCAAGAACAAGGAATTTATTCTCGATTCACGATCACTATAGCAAGGCCAAACGTAAGGGTTGGTAAATAGAGGTAGGGCATATCTTAAGATATATTTTGCCTTGTTTTTGACAAGAACAAGAACACGCCAAGTAAGACTCCAAGCATGCATGTTTATTTTATTGTATTTTCGCTAAAGAGAGGTTTTCCCTCCCTCACAAGTTGCTTTCATTAAAAAGAGGGGGTTCTACACCACCCTCCCTCACAAGTTACATCTCATGAAAAGAGGGGGTTCTATACCACCCTCCCTCACAAGTGCATCTCACAAGTTACATGAGCATGTTTAAATTCCAAGCAAGCAAGACATAACATGAGAAGATAAGCATGACATGACACGACAAGACATGGCATGACATGACAAGCAAGACATGATATGACAAGACCAACAAGACAAAATATGACAAGACAAGTTTTCAAACACAAAAAGAGTATTGCAAGTCAAGTCAAGCACACGATGATTTCAAGAGTTTTCTCAGCTTTGAAGTGAAGCAAGCATGAAGTATAAACTATTTACTTTCCTGTCAATTATATGAATTGCTTCCTGCTTTATTTTGTTATTGTTATGCTATGACTGTTGGATAGTATTTGGTACCAGTTGAGTATTCCATGCTCAGTCGTACTTTTGATGTCGGCAGTTGTTAGTGGAGCACCCGCTCCTTTTGACATATGTGCTCCCGGTCCATGGAGGAAGAGGAGTACGTCGAGGAGGTCCTTGCTGAGGAGCCTCGTGTAGAAGGTTATGATTAGGTGGTAGATTCTAGGTGTGTGTGGGTGAACATGAGAGTTTTATACCCATGTATTTTGGTGGGCATGTCCGCACTTTCTTTTGTTGATTTTACTTTTGTACAGAACTTGGATTACATATATACATCGAGGGTTTTGTTAGACTTCCATTGTGCCATGTTAGTTTATGCTTCCGCTATTTTGTCCTCTAGTGTATATGCTCCATGTGTTTTGTAGGATGGTTTGTCAAGCAAGTCATGTGGGTCATGATAAGTTGTCCAAGATTCACTCTAACTCCTAGGATGAGTTTTGGGTCACGACAGAAGTGGTATCAAAGCTTAGGTTTTAGGTCTCGTAGGGTCACTTAGAATCTGGTACTACAACTTGACAAAAGCATATGTCAGGAAGCAAGTTAGGAAGGAAGTAAGTCGGAAGCGAATCATGTTCTAAGTGTTAGACTAAACTTTAATCTTAGTCTAAAATGGTTGCTTTAACCAAGTATGGGTCTTAAGAACAGTAGGACACCAAAGTATAATATTATAAATACTTCGATGACTTGATGTGATGAATATAATAGTATTATACTATTATTGATTGTTCTATTGTGAAAATTGAATCAATGCGATAATTTTTGGTTCCAAGTTAGACTCATGTGGTGCTATTGTTCTCAGGACTTTAGTCATGAGGCTGGGCACATGGGGTCGCGGACCACACACTAGAGCTTCCTCTTCTTCTCGAGATGAGGATGAGCAGCTGGACCTCTCTCAGGTCTTAGGCTCTACTGCTAAGACACTAGCCATATTGGCGGCTAGGCAGACTATTCCATCATCGGCGACACCTACTCCACCGCCTGCTGCTCCAGTACATCGTACGACTGGGGTTGAGGCATTTCGGAGAATGAGGCCTCCAGCATTCCATGGGAGTGTGGACCCTCTTGCTGCAGAGGCTTGGATCCTCCAATTGGAGAAGATCTTCGTAGTCCTCTCGCCCACTGAGAAGGAAAGAGTGGCATGGGCTGTGTTCATGCTAGAGGGTGAGGCCCACCATTGGTGGTTGTCCGCCTTGAGGACCCGAGACTTGACCAGTCAAGGTCAACCATGGACTTGGGGCGAGTTCATGGATACCTTTTATAAGAATTACTTCCCGGTGGGAGCTCGGGAAAAGAAAGAGAGGGAGTTCATCAACCTCGAGTAGGGTTCTATATCGGTGGCTCAATATGAGGCCAAGTTCTCGGAGCTGTCACGCTTCGCACTCTATATGATCGCCACCGAGGCGATGAAGGTGAAGGTTTGAGCAACGGCTTAGAGACGTGATCATGGAGAGAGTCTTGGATTTCAGGCATGCTACCTACCCCGAGGTAGTGGACAAGGCCTTATTGATCAAGACCAACTCGGAGGCTGTGTCTAAGAAGAGGGATTTGGTGAGAGGCCAATCCAGCAGTTCAACACCTCCAAAGAGGCGGGCCTAGACTGGCCCTTATTAGTATACTTGGCCAGCACCACCTCAGTATACGTGGCCAGCACCACCGCAGAGGCCACCTTATGCACCTCCAGATCCACGGTAGTATGCGCCTTAAGTACCACAACCTCAAGCTCTTCCAGCCCCATGGCCTGTTGCACCTCAGGCAGCGAGGTATGCTCTACCTCTAGCCCCTCCGACCTACACATATGAGGTCTGCACGTCTTGCGTTCGAAGGCACCCGGCAGGAGATTGCCGGAAGGTATCAGGCGGGTGTTTCCACTATGGTCGTCAGGACCACTTGATCAAGGATTGCCCCAGTCGGCACTTACCAGGCCAGTCTTAGGGGATTAGGCCCCCAGTTCGCCTAGCAGGATCATATCAGGCGTCCTCTAAGCCTGCACAGTCTGTACCTCTGCCACTCCAGGTGAACCAGGGGTGAGATTTGCCTTGACAGAGGGAGATGCACTTACATAAGATGATGTGGTGCAAGGTACACGTTTAGAGTTATTCATTTATCCATGATAATCCTATTATGTCCTATTCTTTGTGTACGTATATGGCATGTTATATATCTATATATACGCTGTTGATGCATGGATTGATTTAGGTAGTTACAATTTCAGGAACTTTATTAGTCAATGAATGTTTGGCTCGTGTATTGATTGACATCGGGTCTACTCATTCATTTATCTCGCCGAGTTTTTCCTAAGGCTTTTCTATAGAGCCTAGTCAGCTGGAACCAGAGTTATTCATTTCGACTCCTCTCAGCAAGACAGTGGTAGTAGATAGCATTTTCAAAGGCAGTACAGTTCAAGTTGGAAGTTGTGAGTTGGTAGCTGATCTCATAGTCCTTGGATTCCAGGACTTTGACATCATCTTGGGGATGGATTGGTTAGCAGCTCACCATGGTCAGGTGGTATGCTTTGAGAAGATGATACTCTTTAAGCCGATGGAAAGGAAGCCATTTCATTTTCGGCGTTAAGTCCAGCGAACCTCGAGGCTAAGGACTCTTTGACTATTCCAGCTGTAAATGAATTCCTTGATGTATTTCCAGAGGAGTTGTCAGGGTTGCCCCCAGATAGGGAGATTGAGTTTATGATCGAGCTCGCACTAGGCACAATTCCTGTCTCCCGGGCTCTGTACAAGATGGCCCCGATTAAACTCAAGGAGTTAAGACTCAATTGGAGGAGATGCAAGACCTTGGTTTCATTCGACCAAGTGTCTCACCATAGGGTGCCCTGATGCTATTTGTCAAGAAGAAGGATGGCTCGATGCGGATGTGCATCGATTATAGGTAATTGAACAAGGTCACAATAAAGAATAGGTACCCATTACCTAGGATTGATGACTTGTTCGATCAGTTAATGTCGCGACCCAAAACCCACCCTAGGAGTTAGAGTGAACTTTGGACGACTAATCATGGCTTACATGACTTGCTTGACAAACCAACCTGTAAAAACCCACAGAGCATATACAATAGAGGATGACAGCGGAAACATGACTATAAAACACAGCGGAAGTCTAACAACCTCTAAGTATATACACATGGTCCAAGTTTAATACAAAGAAATCAAAACAAAGAAAGTGCGGACATGCCCGCCAAAATACATGGATATAATCACTCATGCTCACCCACAGCTAATCCACTCAGAATCTAACACCACCTACTGATAACCCTCTACGGGAGGTTCCTCCAAAGGCTCCTCGACGTACTCCTCCTCCACCCATGGACAAGGAGCACAAACATCAAATTGAGCAGCAGCTCCCTCAGAACCTGCCGACATAAGAAGTACGGCTGAGCATGGAATATTCAGCGGGTACCAAATACTAACCACTAGTGATAGCATAAAAATGGCAATACATAAATCAGGAGCAATTCATATATGTTAAACGGAAACAATTCATATCATACAAGGAAGTACAACAATTTATAATCATGCTTGTATTTCGTAGAAAGCCTATAAAACCTCTTGAAAACATCATGCACTTGACTTGGCTTGAAATATCTTTTCGTACTTGAAAGCTTGTCGTGTTTGTCTTGCTTGATCTTGTCGAGCGTGTCGTACGTGTCATGTCATGCATGTCATGCGTGCTTGCTTGTGACCATGTAACTTGTGAGATATCCTTGTGAGATGCGCTTGAGAGATGCCTTGAGAGGGAAGGGAGACCCTTCTTTATGCAATGCACTTGAGAGGGAAGGGAGACCCTTCTTCATGATATGTATGTACTTGCGAGGGAAGGGAGGCCCTTCTTCATGATATGCACTTGTGAGTGAGGGGAGACCCCTCGTGGAATGTTGGTTCTTGTTTTCTTGTGAAAAGCGAGGTAAAACATATCGTAGGATATGTCCCACCTCTAACCATGTTCTTGAAAACCTCGATAAATCATGTCATGCATGCCGTGCTCGTGGGAATCGTGTACATACTTGCATTTAAATTTAAATATGACATTTGGGTAATTCACAATACATATAACATCAATGATTGAGCAATGTAATATTCACATCATTTAGGGAAAGCAAGAAAAACACACTATCATAGGCCCTAGCAATATCCATAATTTATTAGGCATGCATTTCCCAATTTACAACTCACTTTATTCACCTTTGTGTTTCATCAAACATGGTGTGTTCATTATTCATTATTCTTTTAAACCTAAATCATGCTTTTCTAGGTGAGTTTACTCACATCATACGTGTTTGTTCATTATGGATACAATGCCCTCCCCATTTTATTCATCACATCATTTCACACGGCATCCAATCGCCTATTTCATCTCCATTCACCACGTTCACACTTCCAAACTCATAGCACGTGTACAAATGAAAGAAACAAAGATAAATAAAGGAAAAGAGGAGCTATAACTAGGAGGGTAGTAAGAAGTACCGACCTTGAAGAAATGAGGAAGAAGCCCCTTCCAAAAACGACCGTGAGGTGCTGGCCTAGCTTGGGGAACGCTCTCCACGGGTGCTTGAGCCGTGATCTTGGAGAAAAGCCGTACTTGAAGTGATCTAGGGTCTCAAAACCCCTTTGATTCTTCTCCAAAAGCAAAACCCTAGCTTAGGAAACCCTTTCTCCTCTCTTCTAAACCCCCAAATCTTCTAAGTGTTGAGAATGAGCCCTAAAGGCTCGGGTTAAACTCTTAAGGTAAGAGTGAACCGACCAAAAGACCATAATACCCTTATTGAAATTTCTGCATAACGCGAGTACCGAGCAATCGGTGTCAATGACCGATCGATCGGTTGCCTACCGAGCGATCGGTGTGTTGACCGAGCTCTCGACCAAAAATCAACTCTCTGGAAAATTTTCCCATACAAAAATCTTGACCAGTCGATAGCTACCGATCGATCGGTTTTGGACCAATCGATCGCTCTATGGACCGAGCGATCGGTTGCCTGCAGGTCCAGACTGTTTTGGCCATAACTTTTGACTCGTTCGTCCGATTTTGATGATTGAACTTGCGTTGGGTTCGTACTTCGAAAAGGAACATTTCTGAAGTTTCAAAATTTTCAATTTCTTCCTTATTTATTAATTATTCCTCTTTAAAGGCAAATGGCAACGAAAGTGTCATGCATTAAATATGGAAAGGTCCAGGGCTCTACATCCTCCCCCCCTTACAAAAATTTCGTCCTCGAAATTTAGTCGCTACTTGCATTACAAACCAAAAAGAAAATTACAAGTCATATACAAACTTATACAAAAACTCATTCAAATAATTCTGGGTACTTCGCTTTGACTTCGGCTTCACGCTCCCATATAGCTTCTTCCTGAGCATGGTGTTGCCATTGCACAAGAACCAAAGGGATTGTCTTGTTGCGAAGCACTTGATCTCTTCGATCCAAAATCTGAACCTGCTTTTCAATCAAGGTGAGGTCCTCTCGAATCTCCAACGGTTCCAAGTCTATGATATGCGAAGGATCCGCAATGTACTTCCGAAGCATAGACACATGGAAAACGTTGTGAACTGTGGCCATGTGAGGTGGGAGAGCTACCCTGTAAGCAACCTCACCAACTCGCGTGATAATCTCAAAAGGCCCAACATACCGAGGACTGAGCTTGCCTCGCTTGCCAAATCTCATGATCCCTTTGCTAGGAGATACTTTTACAAAAACTTGATCCCCTACTTGAAATTCCAAGTCCCTACAGCGCGTGTCCGCATAACATTTCTGGCGATCTTGAGCGGCTTTCAATCGATCCCGAATGATCTTAACTGTGTTTGCAGTTTGCTCAATCAACTCCAGACCAAGTACTTTCCTTTCTCCTACCTCATCCCAATAGAGAGGAGACCTACAACTTCGCCCATACAAGGCCTCAAATGGCGCCATTTGGATACTCGCCTGATAGCTGTTATTATAGGCGTATTCAACCAAAGGCAAGTGCTCTTCCCAACTGCCTCTGAAATCAAACATACAAGCCCGAAGCATGTCTTCAATGACTTGGTTCACTCTCTCGGTTTGTCCATCCGTCTGTGGATGAAAAGCGGTGCTGAAATCAAGTCGGGAACCCATGACATCCTGAAAACTCTTCCAGAATCTTGATGTGAATCTCGGATCCCGATCTGAGACAATACTAACTGGCACCCCGTGTAGCCTAACAACTTCCTTGATGTACAAAGCGGCTAACTGACTAGAGTTGAAAGTAGTTCGATAGGGTAAGAAATGTGCGGACTTTGTCAAACGATCCACTACAACCCAAATCGCATCTGAGCCCCTTGCCGTTTTTGGCAAGCCAACGATGAAATCCATGGATATGTTCTCCCATTTCCACTCGGGAATAGGAAGAGACTGCAATAGACCTGCCGGACACATGTGCTTTGCCTTCACCTGTTGGCACACTAAGCATCATGCTACATACTCCGCAACATCCCTCTTCATATTCCGCCACCAAAAGTGACTCTTGAGGTTCCGGTACATCTTCGTACCCCCTAGATGTACAGTGTACTTTGCCCGTTGGGCTTCATCCATAATCTCCCTCCGAAGATCTGCATTGGCTGGGACACACAGCCTTCCCTTGAATGTGATAGCACCTCGGCTAGTGAGAGAGAAGTCCTCACTACCCTTAGCAACTTCCTTGTCCCGATAAGCCAACAATTCAGCATCCGTGGCTTGGTATTCTTGGATCAAATCTATAATGTATGGCCGAACTGTGACATTTGCTAAGATAGGTGTAGAGACCCGAATCTTTTTCATGTTTTTAGCGCATTGCATTAATGGTATTTTAGTCTTTATAAGATGTTAAAGTGTGTGTATTCATATCTAATTATGGTGATGTAAACTAGGCTTAATCAACTTGTAACGGATGGATGTCATAGCACATCCTAAACTTTAGGAAGCTTTAGTTTTAGCACCGTTTACTGGAATTGTGTGATTCTTAAACCATTAGAAAGGTGTTGGAACCCTCTTCGAGATTCATGTTTAGTGTTTTTCCTCATTTTGAGTTTAAGTCAAGTCAATAGTGAGTTTTGTCTAATGGAATTTCAGATCAGTCAACTTTGGGGATATTTTAGTCTATAAATTAAGTGGAAATTGGAAATTCTAAAAAGCCAGAAATGTTTATTTTCGAGAGACGAATCCAACGCAAGTTGAATCGTCAAAATCCGATGAACGAGTAAAAAGTTATGGCCAAAACAGTAAAGGGAGTCAAAACCTGCAGGAACCGATCGCTCGGTCAGAACCAGCGATCGATCGGTCCAAAACCGATCGATCGGTATCTATCGACTGGTCCAAAATTTTGTATGGGGAAATTTTCCAGAGAGTGTGTTTTTGACCGATCGCCCGGTCATAAACACCGATCGATCGGTAGACAACCGATCGCTCGGTCATTACCACCGATCGCTCGGTCCTTCGTGTTTTTGCTGATTTTTAGTATGGGCTTTTTGGTCTTTTCGTTCTCAGACCTTGGGGCTATAAATAGGGGGTCCTACTCGAAATATTAAAATACTCCACCTAGTTCTAACCTAATTTGGCAAAAAGGGGGAGAAACCCTAGGGTTGAGAGAGGGTTTTCTTGGAGAAGGAGGAGATTGATAGGAGATTGCAAGAAAAGTTTGGGAAGCTTCTCCAAATCGTCTCGGGAGCGTTTTGAATCCAAGGGAAGGATTCCTAAGGTCGATATACTATCCTAATCAACTCTATTTTAAGGTTTTGTGAATGTTGATGTGCTAAGAATTGTAGAAATAGATAGTTGATGCATTTTCCCTAATTTTCTATGAAATAAGCTAATTATGGATGGGAATGTGAATGGATATGTGGATTGGAAATGTGGGTAGAATGTATGGAGGATGGGATTAATTTGTGGATGTGGATGAATATATTGATTGTATGGATGAATTATGGTTTGATGAATGCTTGAAAATATAGAGGAGAAATGGATTCATATTATACGTACACAAGGTGTTTGTGAAAAGGCTTGAATGGATAAATGCTATTATACTCTTATGAAATGGTGGTAAATTGATTATGAATTGCGATATGAATTATGATAAGATATGTATATGTGAATGGTTTGTTAAGTATGTCTAATTATTTGCATGGAAATTGATAGTCGGGAAGGTAAGAACTTAGAGGAACATCTCTCAAACCGGGAATTCTCTAACTATTTGGTATGGGACATATAGTGGAGTTTCCATGGTGGGAGATCGGAACCTAAGCAATTACCAACTCGAATATTAATTTCGACACTTAAGCACATATGCACGTGTATGTTAAGATAAGAGTCTCACAAGTCACACATATGGACTACAAGCATGAACATGGCATACGTATGACATTCTGAATAAGCATAAGCATGGCATGGTCCGTATCCGCCAAGAACGGCATGTCTCATTACAGTGTGGTCTGAATAAGTGCATAAGGCATGGTCCGTATCCGCCAAGAACGGCATGTCTCATCCTGGTATGATCTGAATAAGTGCATAAGCATAAGTGTAAGCATCTCACAAGCACGTGGTCTCATAAGCATAAGCAACTCATAAGTGTATTGTCTTCTAAGTCTAAGATTCTCACAAGTACACAAGTCAAGGTGATGATATGATGAATATGCACACACGTTCTTCCGCACTCTGATTATGTTATTATGCTATTGGATATGTTTCTGACTAAGTGCAGGTATATTATTATTGTTGATTGGATTTTATATACACTGAGTACCTTTGTACTCAGCCGGACTTTTGTCTTGGCAGGTATAGAGCAGGAGTACACGGTGGAGCCGTGGGTTGAGGAAACATACATTGAGGAAGGAGGTGAAGGTGAGCCTTCTGAGGAGGGAGCCGGAGACTTGGGCGGCTACACCTCTTAGTTTACATTTCTTTTCATTGACAGAGTTTTGTAATTGACTTTTAGAGGATGTTGCTCAGTAGACTTCTCATTAGTTGTGTATCAGACTTGTTGGTTCATTGTGAGTTGTATATATAGACCTTAGACTTGTGCAGGTTGGATTGGGTTTATATATCGGAATTTTATTACTCTCATTTTTGAAGACTCGTGTAGTAGCCTTGTATGCATGGTTTTAAGCAGGTTTAAGTAATGTGGCGATTCCAAAGTCCTATTTTAGCCTTGTAGGATTTTGGGGTCGTTACAGAGGTGGTATCAGAGCACTAGGCATTAGGTTCCCTTGGGCTAAGTTGTCCTCTTAGTAGGAGTCATGTTATGTCACTCCGGGTCTGATACCAGAGGATATCAATCAAAGCACAAGGCATTAGAGCCCTTAAGGCTAAGGTGTTAAGTATAGGGTATAGGAAGATGTCAACCTCAGGGAAGCAACATCAAGTTTAGGATTCTAATTGTTCAGGATTGGGTTATGATTAAGTGTAGATTTAGGAATTTTATGTGAGTTTATTCCTAAATAAGTTGTTTTCTTCTTCTCAGGACTGTAAGCATGAGAAGGGGTGGAAGAAACCATAGGAATGGAGGAGGCAGTGTGACAGATGGGGATTCCCCAGATGGTGCTTCCCAAGCCAATGTGAGTCGGGCTATGGAAGCTATTGCTGCAGCCATGGAGAGGCAGGCTGAAATTATGGCTCAGCAAACTGCATTGCTAGCAGCTGGTCAAGCTAGACAGGAGAGGCAGGTTGATGTTCACCCACCTCGTCATAACGGAGTGGAAGCTTTTAGGAGGATGAATCCTCCAGCCTTCTATGGTAGTACGGATCCCTCAGTTGCCGAGTTATGGATCATGCAACTAGAGAAGATTTTCACCGTGCTTGAGGCTACCGATGAGCAGAGGGTGAAATGGGCCTCCTTCGTCATGGAAGGCGAGGCTGAACATTGGTGGAGGGCCGCATCTAGGCAGAGGAATGAAGTGCGAGCGGGACAAGAGTGGACTTGGGGAGAGTTCCTCGACATCTTCTACGAGAGATACTTCCCGGTGTTTGTGAGAGATCAGAAGGAGATTGAATTCTCTACCTTAGAGCAAGGAAGGATGTTAGTGGCCGAGTATGAGGCCAAGTTTGTAGAGCTCTCTAGGTTCGCTCCTCACTTGATTGCTACAGAGAGAATGAAAGCAAAAAGGTTTGAGCGAGGTTTGAAGGATTTTATTCGGGAGAGAAAGTTTCGATACTTCAGCTCGAGACTTGTAGGGAAGTGTACCAGCGTGCTTTGATAGCTGAGAAGAATTGTTGAAGAAGAGGGAGAAGTTGCAAGCAGGTAGGTTTGGTCCTCAGGACAAGAGGCCAAGGGTGTCGGGTCCTATGCCGATTGCTAGGCCTACCCTTTATCAGAGGCCGACTCAGGTAGCCCCACGAGCAGCTCAGGTGGCTCCGCCTACTACTGGAATTCAGCTGTTTGATGTATGCCGCCAGTGCGGAAAGAGGCACAGAGTAGGAGAGTGTAGGGCAATTACTGGAGGTTGTTTCCATTGTGGAGAGGTCTCACACCGGATCCGAGATTGCCCACTCCGCATTTAGCAGGGGATTCAGTCGACTCAGCCACAGGGAGTCAGGCCCCCAGGTAGGCAGTCCACACAGCAGAGGCCACCACAGGGTCCTAGACCTCAGCAGCCTCACCAGCCAGCTCAGGGTCGAGTGTTTGCTACCTCGGAGCGGGATGCACAGGCGTCCGACGACGTTGTGCAGGGTACGTTTAATTGTGCTTTAGTCAATTAAAATATTGTTCTGATGCTATGGGTGTGATATTAAATGTTATGTGGTATGATGTAAGATGCATGTATATATTCATGATTTGACAAATTAGCTTTGTGTATTAATTCAGGCTCATTGTTGATAAATGATTTCCTCGCTCATGTTTTGATCGATACTGGTTCCACTCACTCCTTCGTCACACCTAGTTTTGCACGAGAATTTCCGATGGAGCCAAGTCTGTTAGATCGTGAATTGTCTATCACTACTCCTGTCGGTAGTTCAGTCATCACTGATAAGGTCTATCGAAATTGCGACATTCAAGTAGGCCAGAGAGAGATGCCAGCTGATCTGATTGTCCTTGAGTTCCAAGACTTTGACGTCATTTTAGGCATGGATTGGCTTTCCAAATACCATGGGCATGTCGACTGTTTTGGGAAAGTAGTCAACTTTAGACCAATCAGTGAGCCCTCTTTTCGTTTCCAAGGGTTGAAGAAGAAGGACTTAGCTCGTTTCGCGGCATTGAGTCTTACTACCTCGGAAGCACAAGATTTCTCAAGTATTCCAGTTGTAGAGGAATTCATGGATGTCTTTCCTAAAGACTTACCGGGTTTGCCACCGGATAGAGAAGTAGAGTTTGCAATTGAGTTGGCTCCGGGTACGGCACCCATCTCTAAAGCTCCGTATAGGATGGCTCCAACAGAGTTGAAAGAGCTTAAGGAGCAGATTGACGAATTGCTTGGTCTTGGATTTATCCGCCCAAGTGTATCACCTTGGGGAGCTCCAGTGTTGTTTGTGAAGAAGAAGGATGGTTCGATGAGGATGTGCATCGACTATCGGCAACTGAACAAGGTCACCATCAAGAACAAATATCCTTTACCTAGGATCGATGACTTGTTTGATCAGTTGCAAGGAGCTAAGTATTTCTCCAAGATCGACTTAAGGTCAGGCTACCATCAGCTGAAGATAAAGGTGGAAGATGTGCCTAAGTCTGCTTTCAGGACCAGATATGGGCATTTTGAATTCTTAGTCATGCCGTTCGGTTTGACAAACGCCCCGGCAGCATTCATGGATCTCATGAATAGGATCTTCAAGCCGACTCTGGACCGCTTTGTGATCGTGTTTGTGGATGACATTTTAGTGTACTCCAGGACACAGAAGGAGCATGAGATGCATCTCCGGATCACCTTGAAGATACTCCGTGAGCATAAGCTATATGCTAAGCTTAGCAAGTGCGAGTTTTGGCTAGAAAAAGTAGCATTTCTAGGCCATGTGGTGTCAGAAGAGGGGATTTCAGTTGACCCTGCTAAGATAGAAGCAGTGGAAGGATGGGGGAGACCTAAGAGTGTTACAGAGGTTCGAAGTTTCTTGGGCCTAGCTGGATATTATCGAAGATTTGTAGAAGGATTTTCCAGTTTGGCAGCTCCGCTTACTCATCTAACTCGAAAGAACGCTAGATTCGAGTGGAATGAGAAATGTGAGAAGAGTTTTCTTGAGTTGAAGAAGCGTCTCACCACCGCTCCGATCTTGACTGTTCCATCGGGTAGTGAAGATTTTTTGGTGTATAGTGATGCCTCACTCGTTGGGTTAGGTTGTGTTCTTATGCAACACGGAAAGGTGATTGCCTATGCTTCTCGGCAGTTGAAAGACCACGAGAAGAACTATCCTACCCATGATTTGGAGTTAGCAGCCTTGGTTTTTGCTCTTAAGATCTGGAGACACTACTTGTACGGTGCGCAGTTTGAAGTTTTCACCGACCACAAAAGTCTAAAGTATTTATTCTCGCAGAAAGAGCTGAATTTGAGGCAGCGTCGTTGGGTGGAATTCCTCAAGGATTATGATTGTTCTATCCAGTACCACCCGGGGAAAGCGAATGTAGTGGCAGATGCGCTAAGTAGGAGACCTACTGGGTTCTCGGCACACTTGATGGTCCAAGAATGGAAGCTACTAGAAGAGGCGTCTAGCCTTGATGCAGGCTTCGGTGTTGGAGCTTCTAGAGCCTTGTTGGCTAACATTATGGTCAGGCCAACCTTATTGGACAGGATTAAAGACTTGCAGTGGAATGATGGAGAACTGCACGCTGCCATGAATAAGTCACTGAGCAGCGGGTTTGAGGATTTCTCTTGGAGAGATGGTGGAGTTTGTTTCAAGGGTAGACTTTGTGTTCCGGATGATGAGGATTTAAGAAGGGAGATTCTGGATGAAGCACACAAGTCTAAGTACACCGTGCATCCGGGAGGTACTAAGATGTACCAGAACCTTAAGAAGTATTTCTGGTGGAAAGGTATGAAGAAAGATGTGGCTACCTTTGTATCCAAGTGTTTGGTGTGTCAGCAGGTGAAGGCCGAACACAGGAGGCCGGCAGGACTCCTTCAGTCTCTTCCTATTCCCAAGTGGAAGTGGGAAAATATCTCCATGAATTTTGTTGTTGGTTTGCCAAAGACGGCCAAGAACTTTGATGCCATTTGGGTTGTGGTTGACTGATTGACTAAATCAGCTCATTTTCTTCCATATCGGACTACTTTCAACTCCAATCAATTGGCTAACCTCTATATCAAAGAGATAGTTCGTTTGCATGGAGTGCCTGTTAGCATTGTTTCTGATCGAGATCCGAGATTTACATCCAAGTTCTGGAAGAGTTTTCAGCAGGCCATGGGTTCCCATTTGGATTTTAGTACGGCATTTCATCCGCAGACAGATGGGCAAACTGAAAGAGTGAACCAGATCATAGAGGACATGCTACGAGCTTGCATGTTAGACTTTCAGGGTAGTTGGGTTGATCACTTGCCGTTGGTTGAGTTTGCCTACAACAACAGCTATCAAGCTAGCATTCAGATGGCACCGTTTGAGGCACTTTATGGGAGGAGTTGTCGTTCACCTTTGTGTTGGGACGAAGTTGGTGAGAGGAAGCTTTTGGGTCCCGAGCTCGTTGGTCAGACTGTGGATAGAGTTCAGTTGATCAGAGAGAGGTTGAAAGCAGCTCAGAGTAGACAGAAGAGCTATGCCGATACTCGGAGGAGAGATCTTGAGTTTCAAGTCGGAGATTTTGTATTTGTTAAGATCTCACCTACGAAGGGGGTGATGAGGTTTGGTAAGCGAGGCAAGCTCAGTCCGAGATATGTGGGTCCTTTTGAGATCATCACCCGAGTCGGGGAAGTTGCTTACCGGGTCGCCTTGCCACCTCACATGGAAGGTGTGCATAATGTCTTTCACATCTCTATGTTGAGGAAGTACATAGCGGATCCTTCACATGTCATTCATTTGGAACCGTTGGAAATTCGGGAAGATTTGACTCTAGTGGAGCAACCGGCTCGAATTTTGGACCGGAAAGAGCAAGTTTTGCGTTCTAAGGTCATTCCTCTTGTGCTCTTGCAATGGGAGCATCACTCTAGAGAAGAGGCTACTTGGGAGAGAGAAGCCGAGGTCCGCGAAAAGTACCCGCACTTATTCACCTAAGGTACGTAATTTCGAGGACGAAATTCTTTTAAGGGGGGGAGGATGTAGAGACCCGAATCTTTTTCATGTTTTTAGTGCATTGCATTAAGGGTATTTTAGTCTTTATAAGATGTTAAAGTGTGTGTATTCATATCTAATTATGGTGATGTAAACTAGGCTTAATCAACTAGTAACGGATGGATGTCATAGCACATCCTAAACTTTAGGAAGCTCTAGTTTTAGCACCGTTTACTGGAATTGTGTGATTCTTAAACCATTAGAAAGGTGTTGGAACCCTCTTCGAGATTCATGTTTAGTGTTTTTCCTCATTTTGAGTTTAAGTCAAGTCAATAGTGAGTTTTGTCTAATGGAATTGCAGATCAGTCAACTTTGGGGATATTTTAGTCTATAAATTAAGTGGAAATTGGAAATTCTAAAATGCCAGAAATGTTTATTTTCGAGAGACGAATCCAACGCAAGTTGAATCGTCAAAATCCGATGAACGAGTAAAAAGTTATGGCCAAAACAGTAAAGGGAGTCAAAACCTGCAGGAACCGATCGCTCGGTCAGAACCAGCGATCGATCGGTCCAAAACCGATCGATCGGTATCTATCGACTGGTCCAAAATTTTGTATGGGGAAATTTTCCAGAGAGTGTGTTTTTGACCGATCGCCCGGTCATAAACACCGATCGATCGGTAGACAACCGATCGCTCGGTCATTACCACCGATCGCTCGGTCCTTCGTGTTTTTGCTGATTTTTAGTATGGGCTTTTTGGTCTTTTCGTTCTCAGACCTTGGGGCTATAAATAGGGGGTCCTACTCGAAATATTAAAATACTCCACCTAGTTCTAACCTAATTTGGCAAAAAGGGGGAGAAACCCTAGGGTTGAGAGAGGGTTTTCTTGGAGAAGGAGGAGATTGATAGGAGATTGCAAGAAAAGTTTGGGAAGCTTCTCCAAATCGTCTCGGGAGCGTTTTGAATCCAAGGGAAGGATTCCTAAGGTCGATATACTATCCTAATCAACTCTATTTTAAGGTTTTGTGAATGTTGATGTGCTAAGAATTGTAGAAATAGATAGTTGATGCATTTTCCCTAATTTTCTATGAAATAAGCTAATTATGGATGGGAATGTGAATGGATATGTGGATTGGAAATGTGGGTAGAATGTATGGAGGATGGGATTAATTTGTGGATGTGGATGAATATATTGATTGTATGGATGAATTATGGTTTGATGAATGCTTGAAAATATAGAGGAGAAATGGATTCATATTATACGTACACAAGGTGTTTGTGAAAAGGCTTGAATGGATAAATGCTATTATACTCTTATGAAATGGTGGTAAATTGATTATGAATTGCGATATGAATTATGATAAGATATGTATATGTGAATGGTTTGTTAAGTATGTCTAATTATTTGCATGGAAATTGATAGTCGGGAAGGTAAGAACTTAGAGGAACATCTCTCAAACCGGGAATTCTCTAACTATTTGGTATGGGACATATAGTGGAGTTTCCATGGTGGGAGATCGGAACCTAAGCAATTACCAACTCGAATATTAATTTCGACACTTAAGCACATATGCACGTGTATGTTAAGATAAGAGTCTCACAAGTCACACATATGGACTACAAGCATGAACATGGCATACGTATGACATTCTGAATAAGCATAAGCATGGCATGGTCCGTATCCGCCAAGAACGGCATGTCTCATTACAGTGTGGTCTGAATAAGTGCATAAGGCATGGTCCGTATCCGCCAAGAACGGCATGTCTCATCCTGGTATGATCTGAATAAGTGCATAAGCATAAGTGTAAGCATCTCACAAGCACGTGGTCTCATAAGCATAAGCAACTCATAAGTGTATTGTCTTCTAAGTCTAAGATTCTCACAAGTACACAAGTCAAGGTGATGATATGATGAATATGCACACACGTTCTTCCGCACTCTGATTATGTTATTATGCTATTGGATATGTTTCTGACTAAGTGCAGGTATATTATTATTGTTGATTGGATTTTATATACACTGAGTACCTTTGTACTCAGCCGGACTTTTGTCTTGGCAGGTATAGAGCAGGAGTACACGGTGGAGCCGTGGGTTGAGGAAACATACATTGAGGAAGGAGGTGAAGGTGAGCCTTCTGAGGAGGGAGCCGGAGACTTGGGCGGCTACACCTCTTAGTTTACATTTCTTTTCATTGACAGAGTTTTGTAATTGACTTTTAGAGGATGTTGCTCAGTAGACTTCTCATTAGTTGTGTATCAGACTTGTTGGTTCATTGTGAGTTGTATATATAGACCTTAGACTTGTGCAGGTTGGATTGGGTTTATATATCGGAATTTTATTACTCTCATTTTTGAAGACTCGTATAGTAGCCTTGTATGCATGGTTTTAAGCAGGTTTAAGTAATGTGGCGATTCCAAAGTCCTATTTTAGCCTTGTAGGATTTTGGGGTCGTTACAATAGGACTATGGACAGAGTCATTCACACTAATGTCCAGATTTGCCAATATTGTTTTGCCGAGAGGAGTCGAAATGGCTAACTCCGGTTCTAGCTGACTAGGCTCCACAGAAAAGCCTTCTGAAAAACTCGACGAGACAAACGAATGAGTAGACCCGGTATCAATCAACACTCGAGCCAAACACTCATTGACTAGTAGGGTTCCTGAAATTTTAGCTAGCTAAGTCAATCCATGCATCAACAACGTATACATATAGGTATTTATATATATAACATGCCATATACGTACACAAAGAATAATACATAATAATTTAATTTACGGGTAATTAAATAAATTACAACTGCGTACCTTGCACTACATCGTCAGATGCAAGTGCATCACCCTCTGTCAAGGCAAAAACTCGTCCCTGGTTCGCTTGGCGAGGTAGAGGTGTAGACCGGGTAGTCTGGGATGACGCCTGATATGATCCTGCTGGGCGTGCTAGGGGCCTAATCCCCTGAGACTGGCCTGGCAAATGCCGACTAGGGCAATCCCTGATCATATGGCCCTGGCGACCACAATGAAAACATCCACCCGATGCCCTTCGGCAATCTCCTGCCGGGTGCCTTCGGCCGCACGAAGTGCAGACCTCATGTGTATAGGTCGGAGGGGCCGGAGGTGGAGCATACCTCATCGTCTGAGGTGCAACAGGCCGTGGGGCCGGAAGAGCCTGAGGTCGCGATGCCTGAGGCACATACTGCCGTGGAGCTGGAGGCGCATAAGATGGCCTCATCGGTGGTGCTGGCCACGCATACTAATAAGGGCCGGTACGAGCCCGCCTCTCTGGAGGTGTTGAACTACTAGCTTGGCCTCTCGCCAACTCCCTCTTCTTGGACACTGTCACTGAATTCGCCTCGACCAATAAGGCCTTGTCTACTACCTCAGGGTAGGTAGCATGTCTGAAAACCGAAACCTTCTCCATGATAACATCTTTGAGCCCTTGCTCAAACCTTCTTACCTTCATTACCTCGGTGGCAACCATGTGAGTCGCAAAGCGTGATAGCTCCGAGAACTTGGCCTCGTATTGTGCCACCGACATCAAACCTTGCTCGAGGTTGATGAATTCTCTCTCTTTCTTTTCCCGTGCTCCAATCAAAAAATACTTCTTATAAAAAGTGTCCTTGAACTCCTCCCAAGTCCAAGGTTGACCCTGCATGGTCAAATCTCGCATCCTCAATGCGGACAACCACCAATGGTGGGCTTCGCTCTCTAGCATGAAAACTGTCCATGCTACTCTATCCTCCTCTGTAGGCGAGAGGACCGCAAAGATCTTCTCCATCTGGAGGATCCATGCCTCCGCAGCAAGAGGGTCCACACTCCCATGGGAGGATGGAGGCCTCAATCTCCTGAATGCCTCAACTCCAGCTGTACGATGTACGGAGCTGCGGGCGGTGGAGTAGGTGCCGCTGATGCCGGTATAGTTTGCTGAGCCGCCAGTATGGCGAGTGTCTCAGCAATAGAGCCTAAGACCTGGGAGAGGTCCGGCTGCTCATCCTTATCTCTGGAAGAAGATGAAGCTCTGGTGTGTGGTCCACGACCCCGTGTGCCCCGCCTCATGACTAAAGTCCTGAGAACAATAGCACCACATGAGTCTCACTTGAAACCACAATTTATCGCAATTCCATTTCACAATAATTCAAGTGGCATTATGTGTATAATATAATACTAATATGCATCGCATCACCACCATCAGTGTATTTAAAATATTATACCTTGGTGTTCTAGCGCTCCTAAGACTCGTACCTGGTTGAAACAACCATTTTGACTAAGACTAACGTTTAGTCTTTCACTTGGATCAAGACTCGCTTCCGACTTACTTCCTTCCTAACTCGTTTCCCAACATATGCTCTTGTCAAGCCGTGGTATTCGATTCTAAGTGACCCTAGAGACCTAAAGCCTAAGCTCTGATACCACTTCTGTCGCGACCCAAAACCCACCCTAGGAGTTAGAGTGAACTTTGGACGACTAATCATGGCTTACATGACTTGCTTGACAAACCAACCTGCAAAAACCCACAGAGCATATACAATAGAGGATGACAGCGGAAACATGACTATAAAACACAGCGGAAGTCTAACAACCTCTAAGTATATACACATGGTCCAAGTTTAATACAAAGAAATCAAAACAAAGAAAGTGCGGACATGCCCGCCAAAATACATGGATATAATCACTCATGCTCACCCACAGCTAATCCACTCAGAATCTAACACCACCTACTGATAACCCTCTACGGGAGGTTCCTCCAAAGGCTCCTCGACGTACTCCTCCTCCACCCATGGACCGGGAGCACAAACATCAAATGGAACAGCAGCTCCCTCAGAACCTGCCGACATAAGAAGTACGGCTGAGCATGGAATACTCAGCGGGTACCAAATACTAACCACTAGTCATAGCATAAAAATGGCAATACATAAATCAGGAGCAATTCATATATGTTAAACGGAAACAATTCATATCATACAAGGAAGTACAGCAATTTATAATCATGCTTGTATTTCGTAGAAAGCCTATAAAACCTCTTGAAAACATCGTGCACTTGACTTGGCTTGAAATATCTTTTCGTACTTGAAAGCTTGTCGTGTTTGTCTTGCTTGATCTTGTCGAGCGTGTCGTACGTGTCATGTCATGCATGTCATGCGTGCTTGCTTGTGACCATGTAACTTGTGAGATATCCTTGTGAGATGCGCTTGAGAGATGCCTTGAGAGGGAAGGGAGACCCTTCTTTATGCAATGCACTTGAGAGGGAAGGGAGACCCTTCTTCATGATATGTATGTACTTGCGAGGGAAGGGAGGCCCTTCTTCATGATATGCACTTGTGAGTGAGGGGAGACCCCTCGTGGAATGTTGGTTCTTGTTTTCTTGTGAAAAGCGAGGTAAAACATATCGTAGGATATGTCCCACCTCTAACCATGTTCTTGAAAACCTCGATAAATCATGTCATGCATGCCGTGCTCGTGGGAATCGTGTACATACTTGCATTTAAATTTAAATATGACATTTGGGTAATTCACAATACATATAACATCAATGATTGAGCAATGTAATATTCACATCATTTAGGGAAAGCAAGAAAAACACACTATCATAGGCCCTAGCAATATCCATAATTTATTAGGCATGCATTTCCCAATTTACAACTCACTTTATTCACCTTTGTGTTTCATCAAACATGGTGTGTTCATTATTCATTATTCTTTTAAACCTAAATCATGCTTTTCTAGGTGAGTTTACTCACATCATACGTGTTTGTTCATTATGGATACAATGCCCTCCCCATTTTATTCATCACATCATTTCACACGGCATCCAATCGCCTATTTCATCTCCATTCACCACGTTCACACTTCCAAACTCATAGCACGTGTACAAATGAAAGAAACAAAGATAAATAAAGGAAAAGAGGAGCTATAACTAGGAGGGTAGTAAGAAGTACCGACCTTGAAGAAATGAGGAAGAAGCCCCTTCCAAAAACGACCGTGAGGTGCTGGCCTAGCTTGGGGAACGCTCTCCACGGGTGCTTGAGCCGTGATCTTGGAGAAAAGCCGTACTTGAAGTGATCTAGGGTCTCAAAACCCCTTTGATTCTTCTCCAAAAGCAAAACCCTAGCTTAGGAAACCCTTTCTCCTCTCTTCTAAACCCCCAAATCTTCTAAGTGTTGAGAATGAGCCCTAAAGGCTCGGGTTAAACTCTTAAGGTAAGAGTGAACCGACCAAAAGACCATAATACCCTTATTGAAATTTCTGCAAAACGCGAGTACCGAGCAATCGGTGTCAATGACCGATCGATCGGTTGCCTACCGAGCGATCGGTGTGTTGACCGAGCTCTCGACCAAAAATCAACTCTCTGGAAAATTTTCCCATACAAAAATCTTGACCAGTCGATAGTTACCGATCGATCGGTTTTGGACCGATCGATCGCTCTATAGACCGAGCGATCGGTTGCCTGCAGGTCCAGACTGTTTTGGCCATAACTTTTGACTCGTTCGTCCGATTTTGACAATTCAACTTGCGTTGGGTTCGTACTTCGAAAAGGAACATTTCTGACATTTCAAAATTTCTAATTTCTTCCTTATTTTATTAATTATTCCTCTTTAAAGGCAAAATGGCAACGAAAGTGTCATGCATTAAATGTGGAAAGGTCCAGGGCTCTACAGTTAAAGGGAGCAAAATTTTTCTCTAAGATTGATCTTCGGTCTGGTTACCACCAGTTGAAGATCAAGGCAGAAGATGTTCCCAAGACTACTTTCAGGACTCGGTATGGGCATTACGAGTTCTTAGTGATGCCTTTTGGTCTCACGAACGCGCCAGCAGCCTTTATAGATCTGATGAACCGGGTGTTCCAACCATACCTGGATCGATGCATGATAGTGTTTTTCGATGAGATCCTGGTCTATTCCCAGTCACGGGAAGGTCACATGCAAGACTTTCGCCTTGCTTCGGAAATGCTGAGAGAGCACAAGCTATATGTCAAAACTAAGCAAGTGTGAGTTTTGGTTGGAGGAAGTGGCATTCCTAGGCCACGTGGTTTCTGCAAAAGGTATCTCGGTAGATTCTGAAGAAGATAGAGGTAGTTATGAGTTGGGCGAGACCCAAGAGTGTTACAGAGATCCGCAGTTTCATTGGGTTGGCAGGCTATTACCGGAGATTCGTTGAGGGTTTCTCCAGCCTTGCAGCACCACTTACTTATCTGACCAGGAAGAATACCAAATTTATATGGAGTGATAAGTGTGAGATCAGCTTCATGGAGCTGAAGAAGAGGCTCACTACAGCTCCCATCCTTACAGTACCATCCGGGCGTGAAAGTTATGAGGTGTACAGTGATGCCTCGCACGTCGGGCTTGGGTGTGTTCTCATGCAGCATAAGAAGGTCATTGCCTATGCATCAAAGCAATTGAAGGAACATGAAAAGAATTACCCCACGCACGACTTAGAGCTTGCTACGATAGTGTTTGCACTCAAGATTGGCGCCACTACCTTTACGCGGAGGAGTTCTATGTGTTCAAGGACCATAAGAGCCTCAAGTACCTCTTTTCCCTAAAAAAGGAGTTGAATCTGAGGTAGCGGCGTTGGATGGAGTTTCTGAAAGACTATGACTGCTCCATTCAGTATTACCTGGGCAAAGCAAATGTAGTGGCTAACGCTTTGAGTAGAAGACCTTTGGAGTTGTTTGCTCACATGATGGTTCAGGAATGGAAGCTATTGGAAGATTTGGTAAATCTGGACATCAATGTCAATGATTCCATCCGCAATCTAGTGTTGGCAAATATCATGGTTCGGTCGTACATCATAGATTGGATCCGAGAGTTGCAAGCCTCGGATGTTGACTTGTTGGCTTTCTGGGACAAGGAAGTTTCCAAGGGTAGTGAAGACTTTTCTCTGACTAGCCGAGATGCTATCATATTCATGGGAAGACTATGTGTTCCTGCTGATGTAGAGTTGAGACGGGAGATTATAGATGAAGCCCACCATTCGAAGTATACAGTGCATCCTGGGGGTACGAAGATGTATCGGAACCTCAAAGGACACTTTTAGTGGCGAAACATGAAGAGGGATGTTGCAGAGTATGTGGCACGGTGCTTGGTGTGTCAGCAAGTGAAGGCGGAGCACATGAGACCCGTAGGTCTATTACAGTCTCTCCCTATTCCTGAGTGGAAATGGGAGCACATCTCGATGGACTTCATTGTTGGCTTGCCATGTACGGTAAGGAACACAGATGCAATATGGGTTGTAGTAGAGCGTTTGAAAAAGTCTGCACATTTCTTGCCTTACCAAACCACTAAGCTCGAATCAATTGGCCGCATTGTATAGTAAAGAGATAGTTCAGTTGCACAAGGTGCCAGTCAGCATTATATCAGATCAGGATCCAAGATTCACATCCAGGTTCTGGAAAAGCTTTCAGAGCGCTATGGGTTCTCGACTAGACTTTAGCACTGTCTTTCATCCACAGACGGATTGGCAAATCAAGAGGGTAAACCAAATCATCGAGGATATGCTTCGGGTATGTATGTTAGACTTTAAAGGCAGCTAGGAAGAGCACTTTCCTTTGGTTGAATTCGCCAATAATAATAGCTACCAGGCGAGCATCCAAATGGCACCATTTGAGGCCTTGTATGGGCGAAGTTGCAGATCTCCTCTCGACTCAGATGAAGTGGGAGAGAGAAAAGTGTTGGGTCCTGAGTTGATTGAACAAACTGCGAACAAAGTCAAGATCATCTGGGATTGGTTGAAAGTTGCCCAGGATCGTCAGAAGAGCTATGCGGACACTCGCCGCAGAGACTTGGAATTCCAGATTGGGGATCGAGTCTTTGTGAAGGTATCTCCTAGCAAGGGAATTATGAGATTTGGTAAGCTCGGCAAGCTCAGTCCTCGATTAATTGGCCCCTTTGAGATTATCATGGGAGTTGGTGAAGTTGCTTATCGGGTAGCTCTTCCAACTCATATGGTCGTGGTCCACAACTTGTTTCATGTGTCGATGCTCCGGAAATACATCTCCGATCCTATGCACGTGATCGACCATGAGCCGTTGGAAATCCGAAAGGATCTCACATTAGTAGAGAAGCCGATTCAAGTCTGGCACCGGAGAGATCAAGTGTTGCACAACAAAAAAATTCCATTGGATCTCGTTCAATGGTAACATCATACTAGAAAAGAGGCCACATGGGAGCGTGAGGCCAAAGTCAAAGCAAAGTACCTAGAATTGTTTGAATAAGTTTTGGTTCTAGCATGTAATGTTATTTTGTTTTTTTTATAATGCATGTATTGTCCAAATTTCGAGGACAAAATTTTTATAAGGGGGGACGATAGAGCACCCCGGATATTTTTGACATTTATTAAAGCCTTAATGTCATTAACTTTAATTAAAAGTGGATTTTCGAAGTCGGATCTATTGAAAATCCGGGTTACTAAACTGTTAGACATGTATGCCTACAAAGCCATTCCGGAATTGTATTTATCTATTTTTAAATCAATAAATGCATATTTTACATTCACACATTGTCTTCTACATTGGGTAATATATCGAAAGTATCTCATTGGATGAGACTACTTTGTCCCTTAGGTAACATTGTAGGAAAATCATCCAATCAGTTGATAACTGATTGCTAAGGAGATATGGTTTTTCCGGTTCCCTGTAGACCTAAAATTGCTCTAAGTTAATCAGGATGCATCTGGACAATGTATTCCTAATAACTTACACATTGTTAGTTCCATATGATGGAGTGATGAATCTCAATCACTAAGAGAAGGGTCTCTTGACTAAGATGTGGATATAAGTAAGAAGTACTTATATTGCAACTGGATCACTCAGTGGATACCCTTAGAAATATACTGTCTTTATATTTAGGGTAGTCCATTTGACAGATTGTCCTTAACCTGAGAGGTTGATATTTTCTCTAGTATTTGCCTATGAAGCTTTGATGTAGCCAATCGTCAATGTCCAACACACCGGACTAAATACGGGCTCATTGGGTTATGTACTCTGTATTGGAAGAAGTGTATGTACGCTTAACAAGGATTTCACTACTCTTACAGAGTAAATAATATTGAGTTAATACTTGTCAAAACCGGACTTGAAAAACCCAGCGCTGATATTTATCGATGAAATGGTTTTATCAAGGAATTTATTTTCTGTATAAAAGAAATGTAATTATTATTATTATTTCTTTTAAAGAATTTTTAAAATGTTTTGCAAGTCCAAGTTTGACTAAAAGTATCAAAGAGAATGGGTTCTCAATATAAGCCAGGGATTAAAGACAGTATTTTAGATATTGTCCCATAAGCTTATATCAATATTGGAAGTGGAGGGACTTATCTGTAAACAATCTTGAGATAGAAATACCTGCAACTAATTCTCTATTTTCTAGGGGTTAATCACATTGTGGTAATGGACATTAATTGTGATTGGTGGAAGTCCAGGGATATAGATAACATTCTATTATCCTAATGGAGTGTAGGAAAGGTGTTTCCTAGTAACAATGCTTTAACCAAAAGGTTGAGTACTTGGTCCCACAACCGGAAATAGGAGATCCCTTTAGATCCCACACACAAGGACTTTCTTAAAGTATTTAATTTAATGATTTATTAAATTAATTTATTTCTCTAAGAAATCACTATATGGTATAGTAAAACTCTAAAAGGTGGAATCACATTAGATGTGAAAAACCAAATGGGTAGGACCCATTGGGGAATATTTTAAAAGAATATTAAAACTGACCAAAGGGTTAAGAACCCATGATGTGGCGTGTTGGGGTGGGACCCACCTAGGGTGGGACGCCCACTCCATGGAGATTACTTTATTGTTAATCATTAATGAGTTTCTAAGTAATTAAACACCTTATAAGATAAGGTTAGTTAGTTAGTTAGTTAGTTACTAATTAAAGATTCCTTGTTGGACAAGGATTCTTCTAGTTTCTTGCTAATCAAGGAATCCTAATTGGATTAGGATAAGGATATGATTAGTTAGTTACTAAAAGAAAAAATTAGTTTCTATTTTTTATTATTCCTAATTAATTATGGAGAAACCAAATAGGAAACTAATTTGAGGAATTCTAATTGGATTAGAAAGTGGAAACTTGGGTTGCAACCAACCCAAGGTAGCCTATTTAAAGAGAGGACGTCCAAGGCTTTGGGACATTATTATTTTTCCAGAAATTTCCAGATTTGGAAATCCCTCTCCTCTCCTCAATCTCACGCCCCTCTCTCCCTATCCTTGTGGTGTACGGTCTAGCCCCTTTGCCCCCTTTTCTTCTTCTCTTGTGTTCTTAGTTTTTGAAGATCAAGAAAAGGATCAAAAAAGGTTCTTTATAATAAAATATTGGATCTTTTATTCAAGATCCTAGAGCTGGATATTTGGAAGGGCCATTAGCTTCCATTAGAGAAAGCTTTAAAGAAAAAGAAGGTCCGTGTGAATTTCGAAGGAGACTTGGCACTTGTGAAGTTTTGCCGGTATTGCTTATATCGTGGATTTGACTTAACAATTTCAAAGTCGCAAAGGTATTGTGATTTTTACTCTCATTGGATAAAATCAAATAGAATCTTAGTCAGATCTTGGGATTCGATGTATACCCCCCAAGAACTGTTTTTCTAAAATTAAAAAGAGGCATACTTTCAGTGGTATCAGAGCTTAGGCTATGCTTCTCTTTGATTTTATTGCTTAATCAAGTTTATATATATAAATCATACTTCCACTTTAAATTTCGGGTGCCCTAGTGATAAATCTTTTAGATTCCTGATCACTTCTTGATTATTAGATAATCATTAGTAGGGCTAAGGGGTTCCCCTGTTATTATTGAGGGAATAAAAATTAATCCCCTAGAAATTAGTGTGAGACTAATTTCAAGTTTGGACGATTCCAAAGCCTCTCGAAATTTAGTAGGGACAAATATTTAGTGATATCTAAATCTTGATCATAGCCCTTAAGGATTTAGAGATCCTTATTAGAAGTAAATTAAATTGTTTAATTTATTCTGAGAGTCCCGGGCTAGCATAAATAAAATATAATATATTTATCATGATAAATAAATATTATTTTATGTGTTGGATGGGTTCCACAAATCATACCTCCTTCTCTTTCCCCTCCCCTCCCCTCCCCTCCCCTTTTTCTTCTTTTTAGGATAGGGTTGCTGATTTATGGTGGACTAAATCCACCGAAGGAGATGCCCGGAGAACCATTGCAAGATAGCAAATTGTAGTAGGGCTTTATTTAATTCTCTTGTTGTAATTAAATAAGGTCGTATGATTTTTGTGAACCCATTGTGAGATTATAATATGATTATAATTATTATATTATTATTCATGTGATGATTAATAGTATTTCCTTTAGCCCGAAAGTTGTGATAATTGTGATTATCGCTTTTATGATAATTTAGGATAATTGGATTTTTCTTCTTTTAATGGATTATGTTTAATTATAAATTGTTTATATTTAAACACAATACATTACCAGTACTCTTTTGGATGTGGTGTTTGTGACCTATGCGGAGATTTTTACGTAAAATCTTTGCATACGATATTATTGGATGATCGTGTCTGAAAAGACAATAATTGTAGATGGATCACTAAACTGACATCCAAATACCCTATTAAGGATATAGAGATGAGTAGGTTTTGATTATAAGATGAAAATCCTAATGATCAAAACCTCCTGTGAGGGCTAGTGGGAGTTTATCACTCCTTGATAATCCTATTATCAAAAATTTTCATAATTCATATGATGAATACTTGGATAATGATATGATCATGCATGTTTAATATTGTTCCCTTCAAGAAAAATATTAAGTGATAATAAATAGGATTATTAATCCTTAGGCCTTCCAGTATCAATAAAGACTAGGAATTAATTAGCCTGAGTCTTGTCTCTCTGATAATAGTTCGACATAATTCAGTCTAAATTAAACTCCTAGTGCATTATTTCTACTGTAGATAGGATTGTATATGGCCTGATAGGGAGTGTCAACTAGCATGGGGGCACATCTCTACTTGATCATATGATAACCGAGAATAATGGGTTTCACTTAAACAAGGAAATATGGCGGCTGACATAGTGACAGTCATGTTGTCCTTGTAGGTAGCAAGAAAATTAGGAATCACTAATTTACATAAGGAGTTATGCATGAGATGCATGTGTGGTACTATCCTAGCATGGAAAATTACATGTGTGTTATGAGGATCCCAATACTCATCTGGAATAAAAGGTTTATTCCCTAATTTCATATACTGAAGGGAATAATGAAATTTGAAGAAAGATGAGAGGATCATCAGATTTTAAAATCCCAAAAATTCGATGAATATATGTGTGAAAATAAATGTAATAATTTATGCTTATTTTATTGTGTAGATATAAGCCATCAATCCCCTTTCCAAGATTCTAGAAGAGAATTGGTTGACTGGTCCAAATTTTGTGGACTGGAAAAGAAACCTTGATATTGTGCTTATCTCTCAGAAGATAGCTTATGTCCTCACATCCGACTATCCGGAATTTGATGAGGCAATTCAAACCCTTGAGGCAGTTGAGAAAGCCTCAAAGTGGCATGAGTCAAATAGTTTGGCCAAATGCTACATGCTTACATCCATGTCAAATGTCTTACAACAACAGCACGAGGGTTTTGCTACAGCTAAGGACATATTGACTAATCTCAGGGAGATGTTTGGGGAACAGAACAGAACTGCTAGGCAGTTGTCAATGAAAGGAATGATGGGGACCAAGATGTCTGATGGTAGCCCAGTCCGGAAACATGTTGTCAAGATGATGGGTTCATTAATGAACTCTTGACCCTTGGAGCGGATCTTGATCAAGAGAATTAAACGGATGCGATCCTGAACTCTCTCCCAGAATCCTTTTTTGCTTTTGTGTTGAATTTCAGCATGAACAAATTGGAGACATCTCTGCCAGAGCTCCTAAACATGTTGGAAGGAGCTGAAGACCTTATGAAGCGTACTAAGCTCTATGCAAATGTGGCAGAAGGAGTTGGACCTTCAAGACCCAGGCCTAAGGGCAAAGGCTAAAAAAAGAAGAAGTTCAATTTTTCCAGGTTCCTCAAAGGCAAGAAGGGTAAGAATAAGAACAAGAAAACTTCTGAGAAGAAAGACAAGGAAAAGAATCAGAATGTCTGCTTCTATTGCAAGAAACCAGGTCACTAGAAGAGGAAGTGCAAAGTTTACTTTGCATCCCTCAAGGACAAGCGTTTGGAAGTTATGTCAGATTCTTTCATCATTGAATCCAATTATTATTGGTTCCTCAAACTCTTGGTGTGTAGATAGTGGATCTACCTCACATATTTGTAATATGTTACAGGGGCTTCAGGAGAGCAGAAAGCTCAGTGATGGGGAAGTCAAGATAAGGATGGGAACGGAAGCAAGTGTTGCTGCGATCGCCATCGGAACTTATATTTTAGAATTTGCTTTAAATAGGATCTTAGTTTTAAAAGACTGTTTATATGTGCTAGACATGCGCAGAAATTTGATTTCAGTTTCTAGTTTAATCTTTAATGGTTATTCAGTACATTTTGATACTAATGTGGTTATCAAATACAATAACAGTTTTATTGTTTCCGGCACATTGTCTACTGTCTTTATTATCTTGATCCAGTAAGTAATTCTATAAATAACATTGAGGATAAAGAGTCCACCAGTGTGACACCTCAAAAAAGAGGTAGAGATTCTGTGAACCCAACATACTTATGGCATCTCAGATTAAGCCATATCAATTTGGATAGGCTCAATAGATTGGTAAAGGATGGTCCTTCAAACCATTTACATGTTGAACCTTATCCAACTTGTGAACCTTGTTTGCAAGGTAAAATGACCAAAAGGCCATTTACAAGTAAACCTAAGAGAGCCACAAGTATATTGGAATTAATTCACACTGATGTATGTGGACCCATGAATCATTCAGCCAGAGGTGGCTTTGTCTACTTCATTACATTCACAGATGATTTTTCTAGATTTGGTTTCATATATCTAATGAAACACAAGTCAGAATCTTTTAAAAAGTTCAAAGAATTCCTGAATGAAGTAGAAAAACAATCAGGTAAATGTATTAAAACTCTCAGATCCGACAGAGGAGGAGAGTACCTCTCGAATGAGTTCATAGATTATCTTAGAGATAATGGAATTTTATCCCAATGGACTCCCCCAGGAACAACCCAGCTGAATGGTGTTTCAGAAAGAACAAATCGAACCTTATTGGATATGGTTCGTTCAATGATGAATAATACTGATTTGCCAGTATCTTTTTAGGGATATGCATTAGAGACTGCAATCTATCTATTGAATAAGGTACCTTCTAAGTTTTTTTCCAAAACTCCATTTGAGCTATGGAATGGGCGAAAGCCTAGTCTGAAGTATGTCAGGATATGGGGTTGTCCAATTCATGTGCAAAAGCAGAACTTTGAAAAGTTGGAAAGTAGGACTAAGAAGTGCCTATTTATAGGATACCCAAAAGAAACTCTCGGATATTATTTCTATAATCCTAGCGAACAAAAGGTGTTTGTGAGCAGGAATGCCATTTTTCTAGAAGAGGATATGATCCTTAATAGAAAAGATGGACTTAGAATTGATCTTGAGGAGCAAAGTCAGGATAAAGTGGTCATGGTTAATCCCGTCTTAACAGAACCTTTAAATACACAACAACCTAAGAGAAGTACAAGGATCAGTCGACCTCCAGATAGATTGTTTTATGATCATGGGATATATTCTATGGAATCGGATTCCTTAGACGATGATCCTTACACTTATCAAGAAGCAATATGTGATATTGATTCTGATAATTGGGAAAAGGCCATGGAATCTGAAATGGATTCCATGTACTCGAATGGTGTCTGGACCCTGGTTGAAAAGCTTAAGGGAATTAGACCTATTGGGTGCAGATGGATCTACAAGAAGAAACGTGGATCCGATGGAAAGGTAGAGACCTTTAAAGCAAGGCTTGTGGCGAAAGGTTATAGTCAAAGAGCTGGTATCGACTATGAGGAAACCTTTTCACCAGTAGCAATGCTAAAGTCCATCAGAATTCTGTTATCAATTGCAGCCTTTTATGATTATGAGATATGGCAGATGGATGTCAAAACTGCATTCTTGAATGGAAACATTCAAGAGGATATTTATATGGACTAGCCCGAAGGTATTGAACTCCATGGCCAAAATAATAAAGTCTGCAAATTGATAAAATCTATTTATAGCCTTAAGCAAGCTTCTCGGAGTTGGAATATCCGTTTTGATGAATCAATCAAATCGTTTCATTTTCAACAAAATATGGATGAGGTATGTGTGTACAAGAAGGTCAGTAGGAGTGCAATAACTTTCCTAGTTCTTTATGTAGATGATATTCTACTCATTGGGAATGATGTAGGAATGTTATCAATAGTTAAAATCTGGTTGTCATGTAACTTTGCAATGAAAGACCTCGGTGAAGCTTCCTATATTCTTGGTCTTAAATTATTTAGAGATCGAAAGAAAAGGATGCTGGGATTATCCTAAGTCAATTACATTGACAAGATCTTGTGCAAATATAGCATGGAAAATTCCAAGAAATTTTACCCTGTAGACATGGAATTAATCTCTCCAAATCAAAGTCTCCAAAGACTGATGATGAAAGAGAGCAGATGAGTTATATCCCATATGCATCTGCGATGGGAAGTCTCATGTATACTATGTTGTGCACAAGACCTGATATTTGTCACGCAGTGAGTATCGTGAGTAGATGTCAATCAAATCCGGATCCTGAGCATTGGACAACAGTTAAGCACATTTTCAAGTATTTGAGGAGGACAACGCACCACTGTTTGGTTTATAGTGGAGAAGATCTGACTGTTGTAGGGTACACAGATTCAAATTTTCAGGTAGATGTTGATGATAGAAAGTCCACCTCAGGATTTGTCTTTACTCTTGGGAAAGGAGCATTTAGTTGGAGGAGTTGTAAGAAATCAACAACTGCTGACTCAACAACTGAAGCTGAATATGTTGCTGCATGTGATGCTGCAAAGGAAGCAGTGTGGATAAAGAAGTTCAATCATGAACTTGGCGTTGTCTCCTCGATTGAATCTCCTATCACACTTTATTGTGATAATAGTGGTGTTGTAGCTCAAGCCATAGAGCCTAGAGCACATCAGAAGACAAAGCACATTGAAAGGAGATTCCATTTGATTCAAGACATTGTCAAGAGAGGAGACATTGTGTTATCTAAGATTGCGTCAGCGGACAACATGGCAGACCCATTTACTAAAGCACTGCCTGAGAAGGTGTTTGAGAAACATTTAGAGTCGATGGGTGTTAGATACATAGGAGATTGGCTTTGAGTGCAAGTGGGAGATTGTTAGACATGTATGCCCACAAAGCCATTCCGGAATTGTATTTATCTATTTTTAAATCAATAAATGCATATTTTACATTCACACATTGTCTTCTACATTGGATAATATATCTAAAGTGTCTCATTGGATGAGACTACTTTGTCCCTTAGGTAACATTGTAGGAAAACCATCCAATTAGTTGATAACTGATTGCTAAGGAGATATGGTTTTTCCGGTTCCTTGTAGACCTAAAATTGTTCTAAGTTAATCAGGATGCATCTGGACAATGTATTCCTAATAACTTACACATTAAGTGGGGTCTGTTAAAGACCCCTTTGCCGTAATTTGAATTTGGGGTAGCAAGGGGGCTCCTAGCTGCCATGATGGGGTCTACTAAAGACCCCCTTGCCTTGATTTTAATTTGGGGCAGCAAGGGAGCTCCTTTTTGCCATAGTGGGGCTTATTAAAGACCTCTTTGTGTTAACTTGAATTTAGGGCAGCAAGGGAGCTCCTTGCTGTCATAGCTGTGTCTATTAAAGACCCTTTTGTGTTAATTTGAATTTGGGGTAGCAGGAGCTCCTTGCTGCCACAGTGGGGTCTATTAAAAACCCCTTTTGCTTTGATTTTAATTTGGAGCAGCAAAAAGACACCTTGCTACCAATTCGCTTTATTTTACTTTGGGGCAACAAGGGGACACCTTGCTACTAAGGTGGGGTCCATCAAGGCCCTCTTTTATTTATACTTTGATTCAGGGTAGCAAGGGGGCTTCTTGCTGCCAATTTGTTTTATTTTACTATGGAGCAGCAAAGGGACACCTTGCTGCCAAGGTGGGTCTATGAAAGACCCATTCATTTTAATTTTGATTTAGGGATACAAGGGGGCTCCTTGCTACCCATTTGTTTTATTTTACTTTGGGGGCAGCAAGGGGACACTTTGCTGCCAAGGTAGGATTTATTAAAGACCCCTTTGCTTTTATTTTAATTTGGGGCTGCAAGGAGACATCTTGCTGCCAAGGTGGGGTCCGTTAAAGACCCCTTTGTGTTAATTTGAATTTGGGGTAGCATGGGAGCTCCTTGCTGCCACAATGGGGTCTATTAAAGACCCCTTTGTGTTAATTTTGAATTTAGGACCGCAAGGGGGCTCCTTGCTGCCATGATGGGGTCTATTAAAGACCCCTTTGCTTTAATTTGGGGCAGCATGGGGACACCTTGCTATCAAATTGGGGTTTGTTAAAGACCCCTTTATGTTAATTTGAATTGGGTCAGCAAGGGGGCTCCATGCTGCCATGATGGGGTCTATTAAAGACCCCTTTGCTTTGATTTTAATTTGGGGCAGCAAGGGAGCAACTTGCTGTAATAGTGGGGCCTGTTAAAGATCCCTTTGTGTTAATTTGAATTTGGGGTGGCAAGGGAGGTCTATTAAAGAGCCCTTTCTGTTAATTTGAATTTGGGGCAGCAAGGGAGCTCCTTGCTGCCATAGTGAGGTCTATTAACCCCTTTTGCTTTGATTTTAATTTGGGGCAGCAAGGGGACACCTTGCTGCCAAGGTGGTGTCCATCAAGGACCCCTTTTATTTTAACTTTGATTTGGGGTAGCAAGGGGGCTCCTTGCTGCCAATTTGTTTTATTTTACTTTGGGACAGCAGGGGGACACCTTGCTGCCAAGGTGGGGTCCATGAAAGACCCGTTCATTTTAATTTTGATTTGGGGTAGCAAAAGGGCTCCTTGCTGCCTATTTGTTTTATTTTACTTTGGGGGCAGCAAGGGGACACCTTGCTGCCAAGGTGGAGTCTATTAAAGATGCCTTTCATTTTAATTTTGATTTGGGGCAGCAAGGGGGCTCCTTGCTGCCCATCCGTTTTGTTTTACTTTGGGGCAGCAAGGGAACACCTTGCTGCCCATCGGTTTTGTTTTACTTTGTGGCAGCAAGGGGACACTTTGCTGCCAAGATTGGATCTTCATTAAATGTGGAGAATGGCGGAAGCTGTTCTCCATTAGAACCGTCTATTTTGAAATGGACGGTTGGATCTTAGACTTTCAGTTCCCTTTAAAGAGGAAACTGAAGCTTTCGGAAGTCATCCTACCTTTTGAAATGGAATGAAGCTCAAGAACTTTTGAGCTTTCGAGAGAACCTACAACGCATGTTCCCTCTTCTTCTTCCCTTCTTTTTCAAAGGTGGTTTCCCCTCCTTTCTTTCTTTCTTTTTTCTTTTTAGGCTCCCTTTTTGCTGGATGTGGAAGAATTGACCCTATTTATGAGGTTTTGAAAAGGGGTTTCCGAGGAGGAAACCCTGATTTTGATTTCCTCTTTGTTTTTTGTTAATCAACCGGATTGTGGATGATTTTGGATCATCAGAACCCTCTTTGGATTTTGATAAAGAGGGTTCTCTACATTAGCAGTGACCCTAGGCTCACAGCTTCATTGCTGTGAACGATGAATATTCGCAGCAAGTCTTTTGCTATGAACCTTAAGCAGAATTCATGGCCTGTATTGCCATGGATTTGCTTAGGGTTTGTGGTATTTTTATTGCGGGAATATATCGCTTACAACGCTTGGCTGTGTGCCTTTTGCTGCCTGAGGTATTTTGATGCGGGCACTTGGAGCTCATAGCAATTTGCTAAGAACACTAGATGTTCCCGACAAAACGCTGTGATCATCAAAGTGTTCACATTTAGTGCTTGCAGCACCTTGCTGCGAACATTGAGTACTTGCCAGTCTACTGCGGGTACTTTAACTGAAGGCACTTACTACCAATTTAATGCCCAAGGCACTTTGCTGTGAGCACTTGGGGCTCGCAGCAATTTGCCAAAAAAACTTAGTGTTCTTAGCTCTTTGCGGTGAACACTTAGTGTTCTCAGCATTTTACTGAGAACATCTTAGCATTCACAACATCTTGCTGCGAACATCGAGTAGCTGTAATTTTACTGCAAGTATTTTAATCTTAAGGCATTTACTGCCAATTTAATGCCCAAGGCACTTTGCTGTGAGCACTTTGGGCTCGCAACAATTTTCCAAGAACACTTAGTGTTCTTGACTCTTTGCTGTGAACACTTTAATGTTCACAACACTTTGCCGTGAATATTGAGTACCCGTAATTTTCCTACGGTTATTTTAGCTTAAGGCATTTATTGCCAATTTAATGCCCAAGGCACTTTGCTGTGAGCACTTAGGGCTCGCAGCTATTTACCAAGAACACTTAGTGTTCTTGACTCTTTGCTGGGAACACTTTAATGTTCACAGCATTTTGCTATGAACACTTAGTGTTCTCAGTATCTTATCCTTTTTTTTGATTGGATTGGGATATTTATGTTAGCTTAAATTTTCCGTATATCCATTTTTTGACAGTTAGAGAGATGGCACACTACGTCCACAGTGAGTGTCTCGCGAACCTCAGGATGCAGAAGAAGCCAGTGGAATTTCTTTGAAGCGCCATTTAGAAATCTTTGAAGATCTGGGCATTGGCGATGTCAAGGAGAAGATCGCGAAGGACCCCAAAGAGATGACACTTGACAGTTACCTTGTCTTGTGGAATGTAGTCCCAAAACGGGGCATCGTTAAAGGATCGGGGTTTGGTAAGAGCCGTTACCTTAGACCCAAAAGGGGTAGAAATTTGGATGAAACACCTGCAAACCTAGTCTTGCAACCAACTTCTTTTGATCTTCCTCTTGCTCGAGCCAAGGAATGCCGCTGGTTAATGGATGTGAAACTAAGGAGTTGCTCTACTATGGAGACAGTAGATATTATGGCCGTCGTGGGTGCATGACATGTATGTCAGTTTCATGCCTGAGTTAAAAGGTTTGGGTATCCATGGTGCAGTTGGACTGGCGAAATACGACTACCGCAAGGACATGAGCTTTCTTTGAACTTTGATAAATCACTGGTGTCACGAGACCAATACCTTTTTTACAACTTGGGGCGCAGTCGACATTTCCCTCTACACATTGAACCGAGTTTCCGGATTGCCAGTTGTTTCAAGTTTACAACTCGATTATAAAAGGACGAGCCGACAGCAAGAGATCCAAAGCCAGAAAAGCTGTTTCCGGAAAGGATGCCGTGAAGAAGGTTTCTTTCTCGGCATGGTTGAAATATTTTTTTATTGGGGGACCGTGTGAGTTTTCAAGAAATAAGGCTCCTACTCTTTCCGACGAATAGATCAAGGCCTCTGAAATCCCTACTACTAATGCAGTATCTCAGGAGGGTTACTTGGCCGTTTTCATTTCTTACTGGCTATATGCCTTTGTTCTACCTTGCAACAGGGGTGAGACAATACGTCCTGAGACTTTTGTGGTTGATGGCCGAATGGCCACCTGTAAGAGGCATTATCTAGCTGTTCCAGTTTTGGCCAGCCTTTATCGGGCGTTAGGCGACTTTGCTCGGAGCAGGTTTCTCAGGTCTAGTTTGGTTCAGGCACCAATTCAATACCTCTTTGGGTCAGGGTATATGCATTTTCCGAAGACATACTCTCCCAGAAAACTCAAAGATTCTGATAAATTCATGCCATGTTTGATACTAATGTGAACCAAGTCCCTACTAGATTTGATAAGAAAGATCGTCTGCATGGGATGTTTATATACCTAAGAGAATTTTGTCCTCGTCCTTTTAGGGGTCCACTCGAGCCTAGTGAGAATCGTATTCTCGAAGACACCCCAACTCTCGGGGGAGGGGAATTGAGTTATCTCGATTTTCTTTCTCTCCTCTCTCTCCGATGTGGCTACATGATGTGGAGACTCAGAGGGGAATGGTTTGTTGAGCCCTATTACCCGAATAGGTTTGGACGACAATTCGGGTATGAACAAGTCGTACCTCCGGATGTCAGAGAAATAGTCCACACAAGGGTTGAACCTGTAGGCACTCCACTTGGGAGCGCTGCCTTGAAGGAGGCAAGTAGACTGGTTGTCTGGTTGTTATCAGAAGGGTCCAGCTCGAGGGCTAGACCTGTAAGCTCCCCTTTTAGGGGTGCTCTGATGAAGAGGGGGGCCTTGCTGCCTCCTTTTCCTTTGATTTGCTTCCCTTTTGGGGAGGCAAATCCCTACTACCCCTTGAATGGGACAGCCACCCTGGTGGCTGTAATTTCCTGTCATGGCCAGCATTGCAGGTCTGGCCACGACCTCAGCCTAAGTCATGGGCTGCATTGGCTATGCCTGAGGCACAAGTAAGTGCCTGTTGACAATCAGGCGATATCCTTGGTACTAGTACATAGTTTCAACAATCATACACATTCAAAAGAGGGTTAGCGCGATGCTATCTCTCTTTAAAACTCTCTTCTTCAGCGATGAGAGGAAAAATGGGTCCCATCGAGCGTGCCAGAAATTTAAAACAATAAATTTTGATCGACTCACTCGTGTGTAAGGCGATTGAACTTCGTTGTCCAAACATCCTCCGTTAACCAAAGTTTATTATTTTATGTGGGGGAACTCCATTTCCAGGCATGATTAAACCTATGACATTAATTACTCCCTATTGATGAGGGAAACCTCTGATTAAGGAGAAGAGCGAAAGAGAGACAAGCGTAGCTTTATTCACTTGTGGGGGTGCCGAATGCTTCATTTCGGCATTCACAATTTGCCTCCAAAGGAGGTCTTTCAAAGTAAAAGAGAAAGGGAGGGAGGTAGAAGAAGAGTAGGTGTTTGACCTACCTTACTGCTTCCATTCGAGCTCTGGCTGGAGTACTCTTCTTCTGAATTTCTGGATGCTTAATTCCTTTGGATTTCGGATCCTCTCCTTGATGCTAACTCCCACTTTTTATATCGTGGGGGCTAATGGGGGGGAGAGGAGTGGTTTCGTAGCCACCTTCTCTAACTGCATTCTTCTTTTTGAAGAGGACATCTGTCCTCTTCGTGAGAGAGTGGGGACTATCCCTCACCGTCCTATTTTGGATCGTGGGTGGGTAGTGGGTATTATATCCACAACTGGACTGCCAGATGGTAGTGCAAGATGATCTTTTGGTCATTTTATTTAAGGCAGCAAGGGAGCCCCTTGCCGTCGAGATGGGGTCTACTTTAATTTTAATTTGGGGTAGCAAGGGGACACCTTGCCACCAAGGTGGGTTCTGTTAAAGACCCCTTTGTGTTAATTTGAATTTGGGATAGCAAGGGAGCTCCTTGTTGCCAGAGTGGGGTCTATTAAAGACCCCTTTATGTCAATTTCGAATTTGGGACAGCAAGGGGGCTCCTTGGTCTATTAAAGACCCCTTTGGTTTAATTTGGGGCAGCAAGGGGACACCTTGCTGCCAAAGTGGGGTCTGTTAAAGACCCCTTTGTGTTAATTTGAATTTGGGACAGCAAGGGGGCTTGCCATGATGGGGTCTATTTAAGACCCCTTTGCTTTGATTTTAATTTAGGGTGCCAAGGAGCTCCTTGCTGCCACAGTGGGGCCTATTAAAGACCTCCTTGTGATAATTTGAATTTGGGGCATCAAGGGGACACCTTGCTTCCAATTTGTTTTATTTTACTTTGGGGCAGCAAGGGGACACTTTGCTACAAAGGTAGGGTCCATCAAGGACCCCTTTTATTTCAATTTTGATTTGGAGCAGCAAGGGGGCTCCTTGTTGTCAATTTGTTTTATTTTACTTTGGGGCAGCAAAGGAACACCTTGCTGCGAAGGCGGGGTCTATGAAAGACCCCTTTCATTTTAATTTTGATTTGGGACAGCAAGGGGGCTCCTTGCTGCCCATTTTTTTTTATTTTACTTTGGGGGCAGCAAGGGGACACCTTGCTGCCAAGGTGGGGTCTATTAAAGACCCCTTACTTTTTAATTGAGATTTGGGGCAGCAAGAGGGCTCCTTGCTGCCCATCCATTTTGTTTTACTTTGGGGCAGCAAGGGGACACCTTCTGCCCATCCGTTTTGTTTTACTTTGGGATAGCAAGGGGACACTTTGCTGCCAAAGTGAGGTCTATTAAAGACCCCTTTTGTTTTAATTTTGATTTGGGGTAGCAAGGGAGCTCCTTGCTGCCCTTAGATTGGTTTCAATCCATGGCGGTAAGGATGCACACGTGCATTTGCACGTGTGAGGTGAGCACGACCCTTCTCAGGGTTGTGATCTGATGCATACGGTGCACACCACCCTTTGTGTGGGGTGTGAAATAAGTGGTGAGATTTCACCACTTACAACCGCACACCCTCTCTATATGGTAACTACGTTTCAAGAGAAAAAGTAAGACTTTTTGGTTCTCAAAATATCCCTTTCCATACTAACGTGTCTCTCACAACTTTTTTTAATCTAGAAAGTTATTCAAGTTTCTATACCCAAAATATTTAATTTCTTTTTTCAAAATGTCCACACTAGGATCTCTTTTTCCAGTTTCTCCCCCCTTCCCGTCTCTCTCCCACGTGCATCGCACGTGCCGCCCACTAGTATATATATACACATACTGTCATGCCCCAAAATACCCCCTAGGAGTTTAGGGATATTTTGAATGTGACACTTCGTACCTGCCAAACCATCCTGTAATGCACAAGATAAACACAGTACTAAACAATGATAATCAGAGCGCGGAAGCTAAACTTAATTTACGGAAGCGAAAACTAAAATTTTCTTTTCTTTATAATGATCCAAAATGTAGTATTCCAAGTTAACATAAATACAAAACACGTCTAAGTCTAAGGTGGACAGGCCCACCTATCAAAATACATAAGACCCAACACTATCTCGCTCAATAGTCACCCCCGTGGGGCCAATGGTCTAAGTCTCTCGCCTCCGCCCGAGGCTCGACTACTAGATCCTCATACGGTTCTTCCTCCCCGTAGTCCTCCTCTATCCAAGGACCCTGATCACATATGTCAAGAGGGGCTCGCGCACCTGCCGAGATGAAAGTACGGCTGAGCATGGAATACTCAGCGAGTACAAGCTACTAGCTAGCCATAACAATAATAACACACGTAATAGTCATACCATGCAAAGCAGTAATAGAAGCATCACGAACTAAACAGTATCTGACATGGTACAATACAATCATTTAAAAGTGTGTGCATGAATGCAAAAACACCGATAAAACCCAAGCTTGAAACCCATGTCCTGTCTCGATATGCCTCGTAGAAATCATGTATGCGTGCATGCATGAATGCATGATCATCATCTTGTAAACTTTCATCTTGTAACTTGTGAGCCAGAGGCTAGCACCCGAATCTCCCAGGGCTGCCAACCTCCTTGATATGCAATGCACTTGTGAGCCAGAGGTTAGTACCCGAATGTCCCTGGGCTACCAACCTCCTTGACATGCAATGTTTGGTTTTCTTGTGAGCCAGAGGCTAGTACTCGAATCTCCCTGGGCTACCAACCTCCTTGACAATAGGTGATTTTTATTACTTGTTTAGTTTTCTTGTGAGCCAGAGGCTAGTACCCGAATTTTCCCTGAGCTACCAACCTCCTTGACGTGCAATATTTTTTTGTTGTTTATTATATGCACATGCTCTTGAAATCTCGGTTCATGCTATCATGCGTGCTCGTGTACGTGTCAATAGTGGCAATCATGATAATAAGGATAACCAAGATATGCCATTACAATTCAATTCATGATATGAACGTAGGTAACTTAAGTAGTTTGCATAACATTTGATCAATTTATCATTTATAGGAACGCATGCATAAAACCCATTTCTATATTCTTCATTGAGATCATTTATTCATAGTTTAGGTATTTTGTCAAACACTTTCATACATTATTCCTTAGTAGTTTATCTCCTTTTTTTAAATGCATATTTTCCATTCAATCACACAATGGTGAGTTTGTTATTTGTACAATGCCCATCCTCCATTTTCCAATCCACAACCCACACATCATACATCACACATTCGGCATCCAATCGCCGTATCCAACCTCCATCCAAGCATCCTTACCCTTTCTTTATCTTGTTTATATTTATTATAGATGACACATTTTGCAAGGAATAAAACATACTAACAAGAATCATATTTCATAAGGAAAACCTAGATTTATTGCTAGGGTAAGTTAGTAGGGTGTACTAACCTTAGATCGAGGCTTGATCTTGAAGAAACCTTGAAATAGAAGCTCTACTTGCAAGAAGGAAGTCTTTGCTTGAAAGAGGATTGGCGTGGGGAAGAAACCCCTTTCAAGACGTACGTGAGATGGCTGCCCTAGCTTGGAGAGTGGCTCCCACACGAGCTTGAGCCTTGAACTTGAAGCAATCCAAGTTTGAGGACGACCTAGGATGGTCCACCCCTTTGATTCCTTCCTCAATGGAAATCCTAGGTTAGAAACCCCCTTCTTCTCACTCTCTATCTCTCAAAATCTCTTAAGTGATGAGAATGAGGCCCTAAGGCTCGGGCAAAGCCTTATAGGAAAGGGTTTAACCCCCAAAAGATGAAAACGCCCTTAATGAAATTTCTGCAAAAACGCGAAGACCGAGCGATCGGTGGTTATGACCGATCGATTGGTTGCCTACCGAGCGATCGGTTGATTGACCGAGATCTCGGTCAAAAATCAACTCTCTGGAAAATTTCCCCATACAAATTTTTCGACTAGTCGATAGCCTCCGATCGATCAGTTTTGGACCGATCGATCGCTCCGTGGACCGAGCGATCGGTGCTCTGCTGGTCCCAACTGTTTTGGCCATATCTTTTGACTCGTTCGTCCGATTTCGACAATTCAACTTGCATTGGATTCGTCTCTCGAAAACGCACATTTCTGGCATTTCAGAATTTCTGATTTCTCCCCTATTTATTAATTAGACTACGCGGAAGGCCATTCAACTACAAAATACTTATTCATTTAAAGATGGAAAAGTCTGGGGTGCCACATTCTCCCCCCCTTACAAATATTTCGTCCCCGAAATTTGGACGATACATACATGCACAAAATCAAAACAAAATTACAAGCCATATGCACAAGTCTATTCAAACAACTCGAGATACTTTGCTTTGACTTCGGCTTCACGCTCCCACGTGGCTTCTTCTCGTGCATGATGTTGCCATTGCACGAGGACTAGCGGAATAGTCTTGTTGCGAAGCACTTGATCTCTCCTATACAAAATATGAACCGGCTTTTCAACTAAAGTGAGGTCCTCTCGAATCTCAACCGGATCCAGCTCGATGACGTGAGAAGGATCTGGGATGTACTTCCGAAGTATGGAGATATGAAACACATCGTGGACCGCCGCCATGTGAGCGGGCAAAGCAACACGGTAAGCAACTTCACCGACTCGAGTAATTATCTCGAACGGACCCATATATCTCGGGCTAAGCTTGCCTCTCTTCCCGAATCGCATAACACCCTTGGTTGGTGAAATCCTTACAAATACAAAATCACCGACTCGGAATTCAAGATCCCTCCTTCGATTGTCGGCATAGCTTTTCTGCCTATCTTGGGCGGTCTTTAACCTCTCCTGGATAAGCTTGACCCTATCCGCAGTTCGTTCAATCAACTCGTGGCCCAAAATCTTTCTTTCTCCAACTTCATCCCAATACAAAGGGGATCTACAACTTCTTCCATACAAGGCTTCAAAAGGTGCCATTTGTATGCTTGCTTGATAACTGTTATTGTAGGCGAATTCCACCAAAGGTAGGTGATCCTCCCAACTTCCTTTAAAATCCAACATACAAGCTCGGAGCATGTCTTCTATCACCTGATTCACCCTCTCGGTCTGCCCATCCGTCTGTGGATGGAAGGCCGTGCTAAAGTCTAACCGGGAACCCATGGCACTCTGAAAGCTTTTCCAAAACCTGGAGGTAAATCTAGGGTCCCGATCCGAGACAATGCTCACGGGCACCCCATGCAACCGAACTATTTCTTTGATATACAATGCAGCCAACTGATTTGAGTTGAATGTAGTCCGGTACGGTAAGAAATTGGCGGACTTCGTGAGTCTGTCGACCACGACCCATATAGCATCACAGTTTCTAGTCGTCTTCGGCAACCCCACAATGAAGTCCATAGAGATATGTTCCCATTTTCACTCGGGAATAGGGAGAGACTGCAAAAGACCCGCCGGTCTCAAATGCTCCACTTTCACCTGTTGGCACACCAAACACCGTGCCACATACTCCGCAACCTCCCTCTTCATGTTTCACCACCAAAAGTGACTCTTGAGGTTCTGGTACATCTTCGTACCCCCAGGATGCACTGTGTACTTTGAACGGTGAGCTTCATCCATGATCTCTCTCCGAAGGTCCGCATTGGCTGGGACACAAAGTCTTCCCTTGAATGTAATAGCACCCCGGCTATTGAGAGAGAAGTCCGTACTACCCTTGGCAATTTCCTTGTCCCGAAAAGCCAACAAGTCAGCATCCGTGGCCTGGTACTCCTGGATCAAATCTATAAGGTACGGTCGAACCGTAACATTTGCCAAAACAGGACTACGGACAGAATCATTCACACTGATGTCTAGATTTGCCAAATCGTCTAACAGTCTCCATTCCCGCACCAACATGTGAGCCAACAACCCCGATGGTTTCCTACTCAAAGCGTCTGCCACCATATTTTCTTTTCCCGGGTGATATTGGATCGTGTACTCATAGTCTTTTAAGAACTCAATCCAACGCCATTGTCGTAAATTGAGCTCTTTTTGGGAAAAGAGGTACTTAAGGCTCTTGTGGTCCGTGTACACATAGAACTCCACCCCGTACAAATAATGTCGCCAAATTTTGAGTGCAAACACGGCCGCCGCAAGCTCCAAGTCGTGAGTGGGGTAGTTCTTTTCATGCTCTTTCAACTGTCTTGATGCATAGGCAATGACTTTCTTGTGTTGCATTAGGACACACCCGAGTCCGACGTGCGAGGCATCACTATACACCTCATACCCAAAAGGTACAGATGGCACAGTAAGGACAGGGGCTGTGGTGAGGCGTTTCTTCAACTCTTGGAAACTTACTTCACATCGGTCACTCCAACTGAACTTTGCATTTTTTCTTGTCAAGTAGGTGAGAGGTGCAGCCAAACTGGAGAATCCCTCCACAAATCTCCGGTAGTAGCCTGCCAATCCGAGGAAACTACGTATCTCCGTGACGCTCTTGGGCCTCTCCCAACTCATGACTGCCTCAACCTTGGCTGGATCTACAGAAATGCCCTCGGCCGACACCACGTGTCCAAGAAATGCGACCTTCTCTAACCAGAACTCGCACTTACTCAATTTGGCATATAGCCTATGCTCTCTCAACATCTCCAGAGCAAGGCGGAGGTCTCGTGCATGATCTTCCCGTGTCTGGGAATACACCAAAATGTCATCAATGAACACAATCACACATCGATCCAAATACGATCGGAACACCCAGTTCATCAAATCCATGAATGCCGCTGGTGCATTCGTCAGCCCAAAAGGCATGACAAGGAACTCGTAATGCCCATACCGAGTCCTGAAAGCCGTCTTCTGAACATCTTCCACCTTGATCGTTAATTGATGATACCCCGATCTAAGATCAATTTTGGAGAAGAATCTCGCTCCCTTCAGTTGGTCAAACAAGTCATCTATCCTTGGCAAGGGATAACGATTCTTGATAGTTACCTTGTTCAACTGACGGTAGTCTATACACATCCTCATAGACCCGTCCTTCTTCTTTACAAAAAGGACCGGAGCTCCCCACGGTGAGACACTTGGTTGGATGAAACCAAGTTGTTGTAACTCCTCAATTTGCTTCTTCAATTCTTCAAGCTCTATCGGGGCTATTCTATATGGGGCTCTTGAAATCGGAGCGGTGCCCGGAGTAAGCTCTATAGCGAACTCAATCTCCCGATTCGGAGGTAACCCGGGAAGTTCCTCCGGAAACACGTCCAAGAACTCACTCACGACCGGAATGGCCGAGGAGTTTTGTGCTTCTGGGTTTGCTATACTCAAGGCTGCGAGGCGAGCAATGTCCCTCTCTCTTAATCCTCGGAAGTAAAAAGGCTTACCCCCTTCCGGCTTGAAATTCACCATCTTTTCAAAACACGCAACATGCCCGTGATGGTTTGACAACCAATCCATCCCTAAGAAGACATCAAAATCCAAGTCTTGAAAATCTAGGACGATGAGATCGGCTAACAGTTCATTCTCCCCCACTTGAACCACACTATCCCTGAATATCTTGTCCGTATCAACTGACTTGCCGAGTGGAGTTGCAATGGTCAACTCCTGCTTTAACGGAGTAGCCTCAGTCAAAAATCCCTTCACGAAACTAGGTGACACAAAGGAGTGAGTGGATCCTGTGTCGATCAATACTCGAGCGAGACACTCGTTCACTAATAAAGCGCCTGTGCGATTAAGTAGCTACTATTAGTAGATTTCAAACAACAACAAGCATCATACATAGGTAACCCTTAGTATAAATAATCACATAATAAACCATAGAAATTTTACACAACTTAGACTCTAGAATTTTTGCGTACCTTGCACGACATCGTCGGATGCACGTGCGTCTCTCTCGGATAAGGCAAAGACTCGGCCTTGTGTGGTTGGGTGAGGAGGCCGGGTAGACTGTGAGGCCCTCGAAGCCTGGGAAGAGCTAGGCTGAGATGTCTGACTAATCGGGGGCCTGCTCCCCGAAGACTGAGCTGGCAATTGACGTCGGGGACAGTCCCTAACCATGTGGCCATGGTCACCACAATGGAAGCAACTTCCTGAAAACCTCCGGCATTCTCCTGCTGGATGCCTCCTTCCACAAAGAGTGCAGACCTCATGTGAATAGAGGGAAGGAGCATATCCCGTAACCTGAGTAACTGCGGGGCGAGGAGCATATGAGGTAGCCGGGCGAAAAGCCGGTGGAGCAAAAGAGCGAGGGGCCTGTGGTGCCGAATACATCCTCTGTGACTGAGCCGGCCCTATGGACTGATACAAGCTAGTCCTTGCTCTTTTCTCCCCTGAACTACTTGACTGTCCTTTCTCCATTCCTCTTCTCTTAAAGAACTCTTCGGAATTCGACTCGGCCAACAATGCCTTGTCCACAACTTCTGAATATGTCTCATGTCGGAACATTGAGACATGATCCTTGAGGTAGGCCTTCAACCCCCTCTCGAATTTCCGGGCCTTCATAGCCTCGGTAGCTATCATGTGTGGAGCAAATCGAGATAGCTCTGAAAATTTGGCTTCATAAGCCGCTACGGACATATTACCTTGCTCCAAGGTAATAAATTCCACTTCCATCTTCTCTCTCATTCCGACCGGAAAGTATTTCTTGTTGAAAGCTTCCAAGAATTCCTCCCAAGTCCAATCTTGACCTTGCCGGGTAAACTCTCGGGTCCGAAGTGCGGATTTCCACCAATGGTCGGCCTTGCCTTCAAGCATAAAGGCGGCCCAAGTGACCCTTTCCACTTCCGTAGGTGCCAATACCGAGAATATCTTCTCGAGTTGCCGAATCCAACCCTCGGCGACAAGTGGATCAATGCTTCCACAAAAAGTTGGAGGCCTCATCCTCCGAAAAGCTTCTATCCGGGCTTGGGCTTGGTTAGGAGGAGCCGGTATAAGTGCCGCATTAGGCGGAGTGGCCGGTTGCCTTGCCGCCAACATAGCCAAAGTCTCGGCTATGGATGCGAATGCTTGGGCAAAGTCGGGTTGATCATCACCCGATGGAGCATCACCTCCATTACCCCTCGTATTGTACCTGGGACCCCGGGTATTGCGTCTCATGATTTCTCCTGAGAACGACAATACAACATGAGTCTAACTTGGATACGCATTTAGTACAAATTTCGCAATTCACTCAATACATATTCATCAAGCATATTTAATAAGTACAACACAAATAATGTACACATGGTATATAACACAATAGCATCACATACAATCCGTGTTCCTAGCGTAGGACTCTATGTTCGGTTGAAGTTCAACCCATTTTGACTAAGACTAACTTGTTAGTCGATACTTGGAATACAACTCTCTAAGGTGATTCTAATACCTTGTTCAATCATCCAAGTGACCCTAGAGACTCTAATGCCTAGAGCTCTGATACCACCTCTGTCACGCCCCAAAATACCCCCTAGGAGTTTAGGGATATTTTGGATGTGACACTTCGTACCTGTCAAACCATCTTGTAATGCACAAGATAAATACAGTACTAAACAATGATAATCAGAGCGCGGAAGCTAAACATAATTTACGGAAGCGAAAACTAAAATTTTCTTTTCTTTATAATGATCCAAAATGTAGTATTCCAAGTTAACATAAATACAAAACACGTCTAAGTCTAAGGTGGACAGGCCCACCTATCAAAATATCAAAATACATAAGACCCAACACTATCTCGCTCAATAGTCACCCCCGTGGGGCCAATGGTCTAAGTCTCTCGCCTCCGCCTGAGGCTTAACTACTAGATCCTCATACGGTTCTTCCTCCCCGTAGTCCTCCTCTATCCAAGGACCCTGATCACATATGTCAAGAGGGGCTCGCGCACCTGCCGACATGAAAGTACGGCTGAGCATGGAATACTCAGCAAGTACAAGCTACTAGCTAGCCATAACAATAATAACACACGTAATAGTCATACAATGCAAAGCAGTAATAGAAGCATCAGGAACTAAACAGTATTTGACATGGTACAATACAATCATTTAAAAGTGTGTGCATGAATGCAAAAACACCGATAAAACCTAAGCTTGAAACCCATGTCCTGTCTCGATATGCCTCGTAGAAATCATGTATGCGTGCATGCATGAATGCATGATCATCATCTTGTAATTTGTGAGCCAGAGGCTAGCACCCGAATCTCCCTGGGCTGCCAACCTCCTTGATATGCAATGCACTTGTGAGCCAGAGGTTAGTACCCGAATGTCCCTGGGCTACCAACCTCCTTGACATGCAATGTTTGGTTTTCTTGTGAGCCAGAGGCTAGTACCCGAATCTCCCTGGGCTACCAACCTCCTTGACAATAGGTGATTTTTATTACTTGTTTAGTTTTCTTGTGAGCCAGAGGCTAGTACCCGAATTTTCTATGGGCTACCAACCTCCTTGACGTGCAATATTTTCTTGTTGTTTATTATATGCACATGCTCTTGAAATCTCGGTTCATGCTATCATGCGTGCTCGTGTACGTGTCAATAGTGGCAATCATGATAATGAGGATAACCAAGATATGGCATTACAATTCAATTCATGATATGAACGTAAGTAACTTAAGTAGTTTGCATAACATTTGATCAATTTATCATTTATAGGAACGCATGCATAAAACTCATTTCTATATTCTTCATTGAGATCATTTATTCATAGTTTAGGTATTTTGTCAAACACTTTCATACATTATTCCTTAGTAGTTTATCTCCTTATTTTAAATGCATATTTTCTATTCAATCACACAATGGTGAGTTTGTTATTTGTACAATGCCCATCCTCCATTTTCCAATCCACAACCCACACATCACACATCACACATTCGGCATCCAATCGCCGTATCCAACCTCCATCCAAGCATCCTTACCCTTTCTTTATCTTGTTTATATTTATTATAGATGACACATTTTACAAGGAATAAAACATACTAACAAGAATCATATTTCATAAGGAAAACCTAGATTTATTGCTAGGGTAAGTTAGTAGGGTGTACTAACCTTAGATCGAGGCTTGATCTTGAAGAAACCTTGAAATAGAAGCTCTACTTGCAAGAAGGAAGTCTTTGCTTGAAAGAGGATTGGCGTGGGGAAGAAACCCCTTTCAAGACGTACGTGAGATGGCTGCCCTAGCTTGGAGAGTGGCTCCCACACGAGCTTGAGCCTTGAACTTGAAGCAATCCAAGTTTGAGGACGACCTAGGATGGTCCACCCCTTTGATTCCTTCCTCAATGGAAATCCTAGGTTAGAAACCCCCTTCTTCTCACTCTCTATCTCTCAAAATCTCTTAAGTGATGAGAATGAGGCCCTAAGGCTCGGGCAAAGCCTTATAGGAAAGGGTTTAACCCCCAAAAGATGAAAACGCCCTTAATGAAATTTCTGCAAAAACGCGAAGACCGAGCGATCGGTGGTTATGACCGATCGATTAGTTGCCTACCGAGCGATCGGTTGATTGACCGAGATCTCGGTCACAAATCAACTCTCTGGAAAATTTACCCATACAAATTTTTCGACCAGTCGATAGCCTTCGATCGATCGGTTTTGGACCGATCGATCGCTCCGTGGACCGAGCGATCGGTGCTCTGCTGGTCCCGACTGTTTTGGCCATATCTTTTGACTCGTTTGTCCAATTTCGACGATTCAACTTGCGTTGGATTCGTCTCTCGAAAACACACATTTTTGACATTTCAGAATTTCCGATTTCTCTCCTATTTATTAATTAGACTACGCGGAAGGCCATTCAACTACGAAATACTTATTCATTTAAAGATGGAAAAGTCTGGGGTGCTACACATACTAGCAAAGACCTCATGCCATGCATGGGTAATAATTTAAAAATATTTAAAATTAAATAATATTATTTATTTATTTAAATATTAAGTAATATATTTTAAGAATATTTAATAAATTTTATTTTTAATAATATACATTTCTTTATTATTTGATAGACATTATTATTTGTATTAATTAGTTGATTTTATAATAATAATTTATTATTATTTTAATAACATTTTATAAAAAAATCATAGTTTTTTTAGTATTAAACTTAAATTAATACACCAAAGAGTTGGAGATAAGAGAGGGCTCTATAGTTGTGGAGATAGAAAGGGCTCTAGGACGAGATAGTGGGTCTCAAACCTTATTAAGAAATATATGAGGAGTATTATAATAATGTGAATGAGATACACTAAATCATTCAAGTGTATCACATCACAATATTGGTTTAACATCAATCAAGGATTTGATTAGGATTTGATTAGATTAGGTTTCTATCTTGAGGTAATCTCTATATAAACCCTATTAGAGGTCATTGTAAATAATCCAAATCTATTCAATAAAATCACTTTTCCTTATAAAAAAAAAAAGGGTCTGAAAAAGGGCCTCTATTGGCCAAGAAAATCAGCCTTAAAATAGGCTTGAAATTGACCTCTATGGGCTAAAGATATAGGCATCATGGGCCATGAATAATGGCCTCTATGGGCCAAAGGTATGGAGCCTCTAATGGGCTAAAAGTGTGCCTCTATGGGCTTGATAAATTGATCTACATGGATCAAAAAAGAGGAGCCTCCATGGGTTAGAAAAATATGCCTCTAACGGTCTTAGCCTGAAACTAGGCTGAAAAATGGCCTCTACGGGCCTGATGAGTTTACTCTCACTTTTTTTTTTCGAGGACATTGGTAGCATCATCCTTCACATAATCGTAGGTCAAGCAAAAACTGCACATGTCATGTAATTGTAGGTCAAGTAGAATCTACGCGTGGATCCTAGTCATCATCATTGAAGTAAAATTACTCTGGGCTGACATGAAGCAAGCACCCAAATTGATGGTATTTAGATGATCTTTGACAATAGCTTCATAGGGTAATGATCCTGGTCGAAGTCATTATTTTTTGCAAAAATATTGAGATATGTATCTCTCCCTGTAAATAGGGTTTTCTCCTCCACAATTATGATCTGCACCCTTTTTTTTTTTTTTTTTTTTTTTGTGGCCCTTCCTTTGGCACTGAGCACTAACATCGAGCATCCCATCTAATTCCAAACTCCTTACATATAACGACCTAAAAAAAGAAATGGGATGAACCTGAATATTGATGGAGGGGTCTACAAAGAGGCTGGAAGAGAGTGAGATCGTGAGGAAAATGGCTGCCATCATGAGGAAGAGTGGCTGCTATTGCTATTATCGGAAAACTGAATAAATTGAAAATATAGAGGATTTTGAAAAAGGAAGGGCTTTGGTTTGGTAGGCGGCAAGCAACGCCACTCGCCAGCAAAGGGAAAAACGACAAGATTAAACTCAAATTAAGATCGATTGACCAGCTCTGATACCAAAAAGAGAAATTGATTTATTGAGAATTCTTGAGTGATTACAATGACCTCTAATAGAGTTTATATAGTGATTACATTGACCTCAAGATAGAAACCTAATCAAATTGTTGATTTCAAATCAAATCAAATCCTTGATTTATGTCAATCCAATATTGTGATGAGATACACTTGAATGATTTAGTGTATCACATTCACATTATTACAATACTCCTCATATATTCCCTAATAAAACTATCCACAATAGTTGGAAATAAGAGAGGACTCTGCAATAGTGGACATAGATAGGTATCTAGGATGAGATGGTGGGTATAATTGATTTTATAATAACATTTAATAAAAAATCATAAACTTAAATTAATACATCAAAGAGTTGGAGATAAGAGAGGACTCTACAATTGTAGAGATAGAGAGGGCTCTAGGATGAGATAGTGGATCTCAAACCTATCCGCAATAGTTGGAGATAAAAGAGGACTCTGCAATAGTGGAGATAGATAGGGCTCTAGGATGAGATTGTGGGTCCCAAACCTGAACGATAGGAATTAAAGAGAAAAGTGATGCGAAATCTCTAAAATAGAACTTTTAAGATTGTAGGGATAGTTTAGAGAGCAAAAAGAGAAAGTCTTATTTCTTTATAGTATAACGTTGTAGATATATTATTATTTTTTCTCTGTTTTTGCTTACTTACACGAAAACCGAAAACCTTGAGAGTTAAGAAAATTTACAACCAATTTATTGAGAAAATACCTCTCAAAGGCCTCCCTCTCAACCTCAAATGAGTGTCGCACCATGATCATGTAAGGTAAAGGTGGCTAGAGGAGCCGAGATTTGAGATGTCACTTATGAAAATGTCCGTACTTAGTTTTGCTGGATAGTCATCCAAATCTGTTTAATAGGCATCACAATTTCTTGTTAAAGAGGAAAATTCATGTCTAATCAGTGATTGAAAGTCTGTTTAGCAGCCAAATCTCTGACAATTTTTTACACCTTTTATCTATGACTATAATGGTGACATCCTGCCCCAAAGGATTGGGGTTCCAAAAAAAAAAATATGATGACATTAGTATGATGGGACGGACTAAAATACAATACAATGTAGTGGCTTACTACTCACCACAAGGGATTATACAAAGCTACATGAGCAATACTTCACTCCAAGGGCAAGGAGCAAACTATTGCTTCTCGCTCCCACAAAGCCGCCCCTTCCACTTGCTATGAACTTGGGTTAAATTTTTTCAACCCTATAATTATTTTATTTTATTTTATTTTCTAAAAACCAAGGGTAGAGGAGTGAACATTAGGGGTGAGTGAATCTTAACCCTAGTCCTTACCAAAAATAAATCTTAACCCTAGTAAAAGAGAGTTACAAGAGGGACATATGGTAAGAAAAGGGGAGCCAAGACACGCCTCTCGCATCACTGACCGATGAGGTGATTATTTTTCCAGTTACATACTTTTAGTTTCCATTTGTTGCTAGGTAAAAGAAGAGCTGAAAAGAATTTCGAGCATAAGGGGTTTTAGCCAAAAATAATGCTAGTTTGTTTCGACGTAAAATAGGAAAAAACAAATTAATTCCATAGAAAATATAAGTTATGCTTCTACAACCTTTCATATATAAAATGTTTTACAGGAAAAGAACCACTTTTGTGAAAAATGAGTTACATTTCAAAAAACCCGTGTAAGTCATATTCCTGTATAATCTCAATTTCTTTTAAAATATTAAAAAAATTATGAAAATACCCTTAATCATAATTTTATTTTTTATTTGTTAATTTTTTGTATAAATTTTTTTTTGTCTTCTTTTAAAGAATGCAACAAAACAATAAAAACTGAGTAGAAAATTCATATTTTACCCTAAAAATTTTTATTTTATAAATGATTTATGTCTAAAAACTGTTTCCATGCAAACAATTGGAGCCTAATTTCAAGGAAAAAAATCCATCAATATTAATGAAAACAAAGCAGTTTGGGCAACAAATTTCCGATTCCAAGAGCAAATCACGTAACATTAATTTTAGTGTTAGATTCCTCTATCTTCAAGAACAGCACACACTTGTATAATTTGAAATATGAGACTACCCTTGTAGCATGTTTTTTCCCCAAAACATCTCCGAAATTTTTAATGCAAATGGAGGAATCTTGTCTGGTTTTAGCTCTCTAATATAAGATATGTTCTCCTAAATGTCAATCCAAAGAAATGGGCCCAACATCATTTTTTTTTTTTTTTTGGGTAAGACCAAATATGCATTAAATGTCAAAATTTACTTGCCCTGGACAATCTATTATCGCTGACCACCAAAACTCGTAGTTCCTAATTGGTTGCCTAGAAAATGGAAAATAAAAGAAATATATTTTCTCGCTATTGTCTAATTGCTAAGAAAGAAAAAGACAATAAAAGCCCACAAAGAAAATTGTTGTGGTCAAGGTAGTGTTGGCAGTGGTGGGCAGTGAAGGCGACAACGGCCACGAGGGAGTTATAGTGGTTGGGATTTGGGTGAGGGCATAAAATTGGAGATATTCTCTTTCATTTCTCCCCAAATCCAAGGTTTTTAGTGATAAATAATTTAAACTGCCCGTGTGATGCACGATGTCATCAAACGGGATGGGAGCAGAGAAGAGATGAGAGGAAGAAACGAAGTTTGCTGAATATTGAGTCATTTTTAATCGGCTCAGACTCTCTCCGGTTTGAACCCCCAGAGGTCGCCATGTGTCTCCTTTGACACCCCTTAACCATGGCTCCATGGGTAAGGTTCACCCACCCATCCTTGTTTTTTTTAAAAAAATATTAATTCATTTTTTAAAATTAAAAATTGTTTTTAATATTAAAAAAACTCTAAAAACAGTTTTTTTTTTAAATTTAAAAAATAATAATTAATATATAAGAAAAAAAAACCAAGGATGGGTTAGCGAACCCTAGGGGTGGGTGAGCCTTACCCATGGTTAAGGGGTGTCAGAGGAGACACGTGGTGACCTCTAGGGGTTCAAACCGGAAAGAGTCTCCCCGGTTTGAACTCGAGAGGATCCTGAGCCTTCTTAATCGATGCCTCTTCCTAAAAAAACTATCACGAGCATGAAAATTGAAATCCTTCCTTTTTGGGTGAGAACTGAAAACCATAATCATGGGTTATAAATGAGGAAAGATTTGAAAATTTCAGAATTCTTAATAAAAGAACAACATCAAAATAGTCAATTCCCGGGAATTATCAATATCCACCACTAATTCCTATGAAAAGTTCTCCCACTTTTCATTTCTACGAAAACTTTATTTGTAACCAGGGAATATATTCCTTCATTGTTCTTTTACACACCCATTTTCTAGGGAACCAAAAGAGTAAAACTGTTTGGTTGCTTTATGATCTTCTGGTCCTGTAAAAGCTGAGAACTGCGTTTTGAATGATAGAAAACCTATGTGCCACCATTACTGTGGTTTGGTTCTTCATCAGCCTGTCAAGGGCTTGTTGGACGACATACTCGGACTCCACAACGAGAACGCTAGCAGTCTGGTCGTATCAAGATAGCCATTTTGTGGAGAAAGCTCTACCGATGGCGGCAACCAGGTAGTTGCACCCCTTACTCCATTGGTCAAGTAGCGTTCAGGGATGCCCGAGAAAGTGTTGCATTTTATAAGCGGGTAAGAGCTAATGAAGGTCTCTATCGGGGGTGGTGGATTCTGGCTCGAGTTCAAAGCATCCGCGTAGACATGAGTCGAGCTCAAACTTTGGATTTTTTCGAGCCGAGCTTGAACATTCATACAGTCATACTGTAACAAGTCAAGCTTGAACACTCTACTACTTCGCTCAAACTTTGGGTTTTTTCGAGCCGAGCTTGAACACTCATACTGTCACGAGTCATGCCTAAACACTCTACTAATACTCGGCTCGGTTTGATATCACCCCTACTAAGCTTCACCATTAAATCATATAATTTCTCTTAATTCCATTTTACTGTTGGAATTCAGCATTAGTACCATAGGCCGGCTTTTAATTTGGTGCAGTACAGGAACAAGCTTTTTCTCAAAGATTGAAAAAAAATGAACATCTACCCCTCAGCTCAGATGATGGTGGCATTGCCTCTCACTGAGACAAGTCTTGAGATCAAGTCTGAGAGAGAGAACTTCTAATAGATTGGTAGCAATTCTTCACGGATGATGTGGCCGGGCTCACTCACCGCAAATCCTAACACTGAAACTTACCAAACAAAAGAAGTCATGCTCATGGACGTTGATGGGAACCAACTGAATAAACACCCAATTGTATGCCTAAAGAAGCCTTACTCCATGCCCAACACACAAGTGCCTTTAAACTTTGAATAGGGAAGTTGTCAATTTCATAAAATAAAATAAAAAAAACTTGGTGATATCTCTTAGAAGTTGAGATGAACCAATATAACGGTCATAATATTGCTTAAATTGATTCACTTTCCACAAGTTCATTGTTCTGGGAATACCTGTGCTCAGCGGTCGGCATATGGAATCCAGAGGACAATATGAGTACTGGGGCTGTTACCTATCAACTTTTTGACACCACCTTCCACGATTGATGCATTTGTTCTCCGGGAGCCTGTTGTAATTTCTGGTAAATATACCCATTAATCTCAGACATCCAAATGGACCTGCTACACAAGCGCAGACACACACAGAACAAATAGTCATCCAACAAATGCACTTTTTGCCATCAATTCTAGTCATCCCCTTATGGCCAATGTTATTCTGACAGTCCAAATTATTGCAATTATTGAGATGGTCATCATCCAATCAAACTTCAGACTATGTATATAGTTTATTCACTGCACAACGGGTGATTGAACTCACAAAATGCCTTCCCCATTCAATAAGAAAAACCCTATATGTATATATTCCTATATATATAGAGAGATAGAGAGAGAGAGAGAGAGAGAGAGAGAGAGAGAATTAGTCAAAGGGTACCCCCAAAGTGTACTCCTAAATATACTCCCAAATCCTAACCCATTAACTCAATTATTGCATCAAAAATTAGAGCTGATGTGGCATTATTAAAGACAAAATAAGCCAAGGTAAATCTTGACCCTTAATGGTTAGTTATAGACAAATAGGATTAAGAAGTATATTTTGGAGTACCCATAGACCGACTCATATATATATATATAGCAAAATAATCTCATCCTTACGGGGTACTGTGAGGAGGGCATCTCGTCCCTCCTTTTCTCACCACATGTCCCCATTTTAACTGTGGTTAAGATTCACTAATACTTATGGTTCATATTTTTAACCTTGGTTTCAGAAAAAACTATGGTTAAAAATATCAACCACAACTAAAGAGAACTAATCAAAGTTAAAAAAGACACTTGACACGAAAAGGAGGGTCGAGACGCCACTCCTTGCAGCACCTCGTGAAGAGCAAACTATTGCTCATACACACACATACTAGTAAAGTTGCACGTGCTTTACACGTATTAATTTTTTATTAATAAAAACACCAAGGTTCAAAATTTCGACAAAATTTCGCATATTTCGACGATATATATTGATTCCGGAGGGTCCCGAAACATTTAGACCAGAAATTTTGGTTTTTCCGAAATTTCACAAATTTCGGTCGAAATATTTTCGATTGTTTTTTTCTTTTTTTACATTTTCCGGTTTAAGATCGTGCGATATACGGTCATTTCATGGTTAATTGGTTATTTAAACCCCAAGCATTCATGAAAAACCATAACTCATGCAAACATTGGGGATTGAGAACTGAGAACTAAAGAAGGAAGAAAAAAAATAAATTTGAGAACTGAGAAGGAGTACAGGAATATTGGAATAGTAAGGATTCTAGGGAAAGGGAAGATAACATACCATTACCGTCAAAGTCGCCGTGAACATCCGTCACTGTCGCCGTTTCCATCTGTTGCCGAACCCTTGCCTAGCAGCCTAGGTCTTTGTCTCTATGAGTCGTGAATCTCTCCCCTGTTTTTTAATTACTTCGTTGAATGCATCAACTAAGAACTGTTGTTTACTTGTTTATACTTAAGTTGTAATGGTCATTTACAAAATAGAACTTACTTTATAAAATAATAATTTTAAATGCCTCTTTTTAAATTAATTTTATTCTTATCTATATTTCAAAACCCTCCCTTAGATTACACTAATTACAATAATGGTTTTTAAAAAATTACATAAATGACCATATTACCCCTAAATGAGTTTTGCAAGTATTAACCTAATTATATTTTATAAATTAAATATTATTTAACTATTCTTAGTATGGATTTTTACTATACACACAATAAAAAATTCAATAAATTCAAAATACAATGTTTTTTTAAAAATTTTAACTATTCTTAGTATTGATTTTGATTGTATTTGAGTTAATTGTCATGCTTAATTGAGAAATGAATGCAATTTCTATGTAAGTTACATCAATATTAGTGAATCATACATTGTCGTCAGCATCAGCGCACGTCTTTAACTCCCTTCTCATTACATCTCTTATATACATTGTTGTTTTTTTTTAATTTTTTTATTTTCAGATGTTTATTAACACCTATTTTAACAATTTCCGAAGTTTCATTAAAAAATTATATGTTTTTTATTATTTTTTTCGATTTTTTCCTCCACATGCGATATTGTTCCCGCAATATCGATATATCTTGTAAAATATCCTCCATATATCTTTTTTCCACGACTCGAAATCACATGCGATACCGATATTCAGAACCTTGGAAAAACTAATTAATAAGATTAAATTAAAATAAATATCACTATTATTCATAGTTTTATTATCTCAATCATATGACTTGATAGACATTGTGCATATACAGGACCAATTGTGATACTTCTCAACGAAAACCCAAGAGGGAGTATGAAATAATTTTATATCAAAAAAGTAATTAGTATTCAAATTCCAAATAGGCTAAGATAATTTATAAAAATTTTATATAAAATAAAATTTGTTCATGAGGACTGTAGAAGAATCTTAATTTGTTTATATAAGAAAATTTTCTAATAGAGTCTTTATTAATAGAGAATACTTATCACTTAATCACTTAGAAGAGAGTTGGATTAATAATGAAAGAGCTACTCATAATTGTAAACCACTTACTTATCAATAGTAACAAAGCTATACTTCTATTATAATAATTCAAATTAAATTTCAATATAAGTTTTTTATATATAATAAAGTAAGGTAAAGGATAATTATATTCACATAAAGTTTGGTATACTCCTACTTTTATTAGTAGAAACATATATATATAGGTGTTGGGTTGGGTTTCTTGCATGGACGCATCTCTTGTGGGTTCTCAATTTTCATGTGATCTTAGCAAGAGAGCATGTTTAAAATGAAAGAACCTAAACCAGTTTAACCTCCGATGTTAGACTAAAAAAGGGTAGAACAGTTCAAACTAACATTACACTCCCAACATTTCTAAGTAAAAACTGCTGAAAGGACACTGATTTATCTTGAAACTGAAAATGAGAATATGAGATTAATGGAAAGTAAAGAAGGTAGGACCAAGGGTTACCAATTGTCCTGAGTCTCTGCTATTGCCCAATTAGTAGTTGACTGTTGATTCCTCCCATTGCCTCAAGCTGGAAGGAAAAAGAAAAACACTAATAAGCAAATCGAAAAAGAAAACAAAGCATAGCCTCTTAATCTGTTGGTGTGAAACTAATGCCTTGGGTCATGCCTTGCTTGGGCTGGTCAAAGCAAAGATAAAGCACCAAAGTGTAACTAAACAACTTTGAGTTTTGAATTTTCTCAACTTGAGAGTTTCCCTTTGATATCAATCATATATATAGAAAACTATTCCAAAAGTTTACAGCTATAGAAAGAATCTAGGTGTACACGGTTTATGGAAGGAGATATACATAAAGATTCTAGGACTCTCTATTTTCATCGGAGCTACTGCGGCAGAGATCGAACCAGCTGGGTTCATTGTCTTCAAGGCGAGGAATCGATACCGAGGAGCAGTATGTCGTGTCTGGTTGAGTAAGATTCAAGTCTTGTATTTTTTAACTCTTCTCATTTTGTGCTGGACTAGGTTCCATGGTTTTTCCTGAAAGAGTTTTTCTCATAAAAAGTTTCAAGTTAACTTGTGGTAGATTGTTAGTGATTACTCAAAATTAAAATTGATAGACATCGTTAGGTAGACCTATTCACCCCCCTCTAGGTCAAGGGAATCATTGAACAAGGGAATTTCAACCTCCACTATTTTACATTATTAAACTTTAAAAATGAATGAAATGAAATGAAGAACATGTTTAGTGATGGAATGGGGATGTGTAACCTATGTATGTTTATGTTAATGTTGAAATGAAATTACCAATAACATGTTTGAATGTTTAATAACTTCTTAAGTATATCCTGATGTTCACAAGTACGATGCACATGTAGGCATTGCATGACCAGAGTTTTCTTTAAGTTATAAGTCCCACGATTTTCAAATGAGTCAAGTTATGAGTTTCCAAATTTACAACAAGAACAATTGGGACAAACCATGATTTACACAAGCACACATGACAAAGCCAAACGTAAGGGTTGGTCAAGGATAGGGCATATCCCAGGATATGTCATATTTGGCTTCAAGAAAAGACAAGCAAAAATGATAATGTCAAACTTTGAGTTGGTCAAGGATGTTAGTGTGCCAATTTTCAAGCATGTTCAATGAAGGTTATTTACATACCCGGCTTCAAGTATTTCCATGAAGGATATTTACATACCCGGCTTCAAGTCATTTCACGGGCACTAACATTTGGCTTCAAGCATGTACAATTAAGACAAGCATGATTCACGCAAGACAAGACAAGTACGATTCAAACAAGATAAACATGATCCTCACAAGACAGGAACAAGACAAGAACTATGATTTAAGAACGAAAAACATGTTTTGAAAACACAAAAAAGTAAGATTTTAAAGTATGGTTAGCAAGCATGCACATGTGATTTTAAGATTGTGTTCGCACTTTGATTTATACACGCATGCAAGTTGTGCAATTTTAAATGGCAGGTATGTTATGATGTGTATTATATCACTGTTAGCTAGTAGCTTGTACACGCTGAGTATTCCATGCTCAGTCGTATATTTTATGTTGGCAGGTACTCCCTTTGATATTTGTGTGCCAGAGCCATGGATCGAAGAGGAGTATATTGAGGAACTAGTAGGTGGCATTCCCGAGGAGGGAAACTATTTGGACAAGTGGCCTTAGGAGGCTTATTATTGAGAGACGCATGGGAGTGTCATATATATATATATATATATTTATTTTTTTTGATAAGTGGTCATGTCCACTCTTGCTTTTAGATTTTTGTTATTGTATAAAAACTTGGAATACAATCATGTTATATAAAAGAAAAATGTTGTTAGCTTCCGCTATAGCATGCCTTGTATATTGTAGGATGGTTTGATAAATCAAGTCAAGTCAAGTCACGAGTCAAATTCTCTTAAACTTCTAAGGGGGATTTTGGGTCTACTACCTGGATGATTACCTATTGTGTCGGCTCTGTCATGCATCGATTCACGAAACCGTGTCGCCCCGTATGTAAGAAAACCAAGAAATATGTGGGTTTCGAAATTTAGTCTATTTACCAATTGCCCCAATAGAAATCTTTGAAACTCACACACCGCATGTTGATCGGCTTTCTGGATGACTGCCTGTCGTCTTGGCTTTATTGCAACTCAAACCGCGAAACCATGGCATGTTTAGTGTCCAAAACCAAGAAATTAGTGAGTTTTGTAATTTTCTTCCGGACTTAGTGTTTAATGCCAAAACTCAATTTTTTCCCTGAAATTCGCACAACGGTTGTCAAACTGCCCCCAATACGATCACCTGTCATTTCGGCACCATCACACGTCATTTCGTAAAGTTACGGGGCCATACGTGTGAAAAAATTGGGAAACCAGTCAAACAGCTCAAAGAGTCAAACGATCAAAGACCATGACTCACCACGGTGACATCACACCATGATGTCACCAATGACCTCATCAAGGGACACCTCATCCCTTCCTTCCTCTATATAAAGGGGTCCCCCCTCATTTTCTCAATTTCATGAGGGAGCACCCACACTCTGTCCGAGTGGTTCTAAAGAGAAAGAGGAGAGTGAAAGAAGAGAAGGTCTACCATTGGGTTGTTTGATGTTGCAGACGCATTGGCGATGTCCATTTTATCATCTGGAGCTTTCTTGTGCGCGTAAGAGATAAAATCCCTTTCCCTCTCTTCTATTTTCCCTATTAAATATGCTTTTTGTACATGGAATGATTTGTGTGTTTTGGAGTTGATGAAAAAGGGTCAGAGACCCAATGTGATGTGTATAGAATGGATGTGAATGGATGGGAATGGATCAGAATCAAGTAGAGGGGCATAGCCCTCGGTTCCAGGCTGAAAAGCTCAGAATTTAAGCTTGGAAAGGCTGGGCGGTTGGTCACCCCGTATGGGCAATCGATCGCCAACATGTAGAAGATTAGGCGATCAATCACCCAGCACTGGCGATCGATCGCCAGTGCGCAGGTTTTGGTGATTTGGACTTCAATTGTGTTCGGACCCTCCGGGAAGCCCGGTTTGGATTCCTCATGTGTTATAATGTCACCCTTGGGTGACGAAATGATTATTTGAATGTTGTTAAAGGCGATTGACGCATCCATCGGCCCGAATATGTTCCCTATCCGAATAACCTTGTGTGATGTGATATTATTTGAAATTTGTAAGGCGATGGATAGATCGATTAGCCTGGATATGTTCCTTATCAGAACAACCCTTGTATGATGTGATATTATTGGATACTTAAAAGTTGATGATAGGGTCCATCGGTCGAATAATGTTCTCTATCAGAATGGTACACTGTCGAAATTGGTCCACGGGCACGATGCCCAATAGATTCAATTATTCAAGCAGGACTTGGAATAATTGGGGATTTCTTATGGTTAGAAAATCTAGCCTGAGTTAAACCCTATCCGTGGTCCCTCTTTGACTAGGTTTAGAGAGGCAGTGTCTGCTAAGAGCCGGGTTCCTCTATGACTAATAGTTGGGAGAGTTAGGATGACATTGGGTCTATAGACCCAAGGTTGTATTGGGTCTATGAACCCAGGGTTATCTTGAGTTTACAAACTCAAGGATATTACTTTGAGGGGGTATTGACTTGTGCCAACATGTATAAACTCAATAGAGGCTGTGATGACAAAAGATGGTTGTTATATCTGATAGAAATGCGACGAGGACAGGTTCCCTACATTTGCTGAGATCTGAGGTGTTGTGTCATCTGATCGAAATGCCGTGAGGACAGGTTCCCCACATTGCCTAAGGTAAGAGGTGTTGTGTCATCTGATAGAAATGTCGTGAGGAAAGGTTCCCCATATAGGCTGAGATCAGAGGTGTTCTGTCATCTGACAAAACTGTCATGAGGATAGGTTCCCCACATTGGCTGAGGTAAGAGATGTTGTGTAATCTGAGCGTGAGGATAGGTTCCCCACATTGGCTAAGGTCAGAGGTATTATGTCATCTGATAGAAATACCATAAGGACAGGTTCCCTACGTAGGCTGAGGTCAAAGGTTTTGTGTCATCTAACAGATATACCATGAGAATAGGTTCCCCATGTAGGCTGAAGTCAAAGGTGTTGTGTCGTCTGACAAAAATGCCGTGAGGATAGGTTTCACACATAGGCTGAGGCCAGAGGTGTTGTGTTGGCTAACAGAAATGCCATTAGGGCAAGTTCCCTACGTAGGGTGAGGTCAGAGGTGTTGTGTCCTCTGATAGAAATGTCATGAGGAAAGGTTCCCTACATAGGCCGAGGTCAAAGATGTTGTGTCATCTAACATAAATGTCCTGAGGACAGGTTCCCCATGTAAGCTGAGGTCAGAGGTATTGTATCATCTGATAGAGGATGTCATGAGGAAAGGTTCCCCAAATTGGTTGGGATCAGATGGTTGAGTTGTTTGATAGAGAATGTTGTGAGAACAAGTTCCTCACATTGGCTGAGATTAGAAGGTTTTGTGTTGTTTCTGATGGAGAGATCGTGAGGACAGGTTCCCCGCATTGGCCGAGATCAGATGATTTGTGTTGGTTCTAGCAGGTGAAGGCTCGAATTATGTATTGCATCTAAGGAATCAAGGTTGTATGCAGTCTAATGATTCAAGTTATGGTTTGAATGGACGTAGGGCCGGTTGATTGATAATTGAGTCTACGAACTCAAAGGTAAAGGTTGTACAAGGGTGAAGGCCCAGTTGATTGAGTCTGCGGACTCAAGGATAAAATGTGAGCGGTTATCTGGAATTGTAACCTGGTGTCATGGAAAATGATTGGATGATTTTGACAATAAAAGGTCGAGAACCTCAGGATATGGTGAAATAGCCCTAAGTGACCTCGAGTCATGGATTATAATATTATTATTCTGCATATTATTATGATATGAGAATTGACTGTAATACTATATCACTATGGATGGATGTTACTATGTGGAAAATAGTCTAGATGAACTGTGGATTTTATTGGACTTCATAGCTCACTGACATCTTATGTCAGTAGATTATGGTGTTGCTGTCACGAGAATAGAAGGTCCCGACAAGACGTTTGAGACTTATAAGGACCACTGTAGCTGGTAAAGGTAATGCATTTGCTTATGATGGGTTATTGTGATGACTAATTGTTATTGTTATGTAAGCTCATAATAAAATGTTAAAAATTTTCACATTTTCGTGGGTAAAGTTTTCCACATGCATGGTAATGAAGAACAGGTGCGTGTCTCGAAACATAATTCACAGGTTCAGGGCGTCACAATAAGAGCATGTAATCATCATTCCCAGATCTTAAAATCATCATAACATACATATCATTAGGTTAGAACAATGTGTGGTACCTTCCTTGATCGCTTCCATACAATCTAATCGTTTTAGAATGACATTAGAGATGATCTCCAAGCTTTCCCTTCTCCTTGAGATGAAAACCCTTGAGAAAACCTAGGTTGAACTCTCTCTGGGATTTTTAAAAGTCTTAGAATGTTTGTAACCCTAAAATCCACGATTTAAAAGTCCTTATATAGACCCTAGAGTCCTTAGAAACTTCCAATTTCGAAATCCTAATCAAATTAGGAATTTCTAGGCAAAAACCACGATGAGCGGTCGACCGGTGGTCAGGGGCGGTCGACCGGTCTTCTAGCGGTGAATCGGTCTTGGTGAGCGATCGACCGGTCCTTTGGTCCCTCTCTGCCATTTTTCTCCATACAAAAAAATGTGTTGCGTCAGTCAACCGCTCTTAGGAGGGGTCGATCAGTGGTCTCGGAATTTCACTATTTTGGCCATTTTTTCATTTTTAAACCTTAACCAATCCATATATACATGTTTAACTATGGTTAAAAACTCAATACCATTCCACAAACACATTTAGACATTGTAAATCATCAAATAACATTAAACAAGCATACTCAACCAGAATTTGACATTAAGTGTAATGATTTAAACTCAATTCTCTAGATTTCATTCAAAGTGCTCAAGTTTCAAGAAAAACATGTTTTTGGTCTCCACACTCATACAGAGAATAAATCTCTCGATTGTCCATCTGAGCCCGCCCTCACAAGGGAGACATACATTGCCAATTGATTTGATAACTATGGCCAAAATTTTATGTTAAAAAAACTTAGAAAAACAAATTAAAAGTTTTCAACCAATTTGAAAACCCAGTAATTTTTTGCCTAAGTTAAATTGTTCTAAAATGAGGACTCAGTGCATTAGGGTCGCGAGCTTGGTCCTAAAATCTTTAATTATTTATTTATTGGTATTAGGCATGCATCATTTAACTTTTTGCATTGTTAAGTGTTGTCGCAAGAATAATTTGTTGGATTTACTTAATCCCTGCACTAGTTAGACAAATGAACAATAGAACATCAATAATATATGTAAGCACATAAATTTACCGCCTTTCCTCCCCTCTCAACTCTAAGTGTCGAGACAAGGTCCAAGAGTAGAGGAATAACGCTAAATTTATTCTAAGAGTCGCCACCTACTTAGGGGAAAGTAGGATCCCAAGATAAATCCAAAAATAGGGGGTCTACGGTCCAGAGTAGTCTAGGTAAGAGATCCATTTAGGTCCTGGGGAAGGGATTAGGCACCCCAGGACCTCCATCCAATGATGGTAACCTACTCATTAGGTCTAAGCCAAACATTTAAAATCACTTAAAATTTCCTAAACAATTATTAATTTTTCTAATCAAACATAAATCCATATGGGTGTAAAATTTTTATCTTTGGTTGGGGTCGAACCCTGGTTTGGGCTGCCTACTTATCCGGTTAGTCGGAATCAGACCCTAATAGTAGTTCGGGGGGTGACTGTTTTTATACTCGTTTCGGAGTGTGGTCACTTCCAACTCGTGCTTGAATTGGGGGAATTGGAATTGAGATTTATGAATCTCATTCTGGGAGATGGTTGCGTATCTAGGTGCTCGTGGGGGAGCTCTAGGGGGCGTTCATTTATTAGGGTAAGTCTTTATTTGAATTTTGTGGGTTTTTTAAATGTTTTTGTTGTTTTGTATTTTTTGATTTTTTTTTTTTGTATTTTTTAATTTCGGCAAGTTTAACTAGTCCAAAACTAACCTAAGTGCCCAAGGTAGGCGAAAAGAAAAATAAGGTCTAACTGACTTAATTAACTTAAAGGCAAAGAGCAGGGTGGATCGAGCGGCCTTAAACCAAAAGAGGCTATGGTTTAAATACGGACCCTGCTCTAGGTCCCAAGGGGGGATAGATCAGTACCTTTAATTTATTTTGATATTTTTTATAATTTGATTTGACTTTTTTTTTTTTTTTTGTAAGACTAAACTAATGGGGTAGGCCAAATATTTAGGGTTAAAAAAAACTTACCTAAATGCCCAATGTGGCAAAAAAATAAAATAAGCTACGACCTAACTCCCATTGCACATACACACATGGATAATTCACAATAAATTAAATAGGGTTACGCACATATGAGCTAAGATATTGAAAATAATTTTGAAATTAACGAGGGCCAAAGTGAAACCATTGTACCAAGGCCTATTGACCATTTAATTCAAACTAGTCATTTGGCTTTGACCCAATAGTGTAACCCGAGATGGAGTTTGGCCTAACTAGGGTTTGGAAGGTAGTTAAGCTCTAGAACTAAAGGTAATACTCTAAACCAATGAATTTGAAATTCCAAAATAAAGTGAAATGGTAATTGCCTTAGCTTTACTTAAACCATAAGTTAGATTCGGCTATAAGCAAACTACCATTTTAATTTATTTTAGTTACTCAAACAAAAGGATCAAAGTATAGCTTCAAAAGAGAACTCCCCCTTTTCTTTTTAATTTCACAAATTAGAAATGTAAAGTAAAGGGAAGAGTTCTAACCACTAATACCCTGTTTTGAACAAAGTGAAATGCAATCAAACATCTAGATTGCTTTTGGATAAAACCAGATCTTAACAAACACAAGATTAGGCCAAATTTCCCCTCTAGCCCTTACTAAAAAAACATTCCACCATGAACTACTCAAAGAAAAGGAAAACAGTAACTAGTAATAGTAAAAATAATAAAAAAAAGTAAGGAAGCATACCTGACAGTTGTGAGGATATGGCTGTGGAGAAAATCAGTAGTGATGTCGCTGCTCTGATGATCCGAAGGAAGAAACAAATCGAAACTCTCCTCTCACTCACTCAAATACACATAACCAGAATAATAGACTAAAATAAAAAATGAACAAAAGAAAAGTATGGATCGCTGGTCGAGAGTCGTCCCTCTCGGGGATAGAGGCGCCTGAATCAAAACCAGAAAAAGGGAATTGTAGACCAGATCTATGAACAAAAATGAAAATAAATGGATGAATAACTAAATAAATAAGAATGAAATTCAAAATATATACAAGAACAGAGAAATCTAAAAAAAACAAAAAAAAAAAAAAACATGGCTCACCTGAAACCGGACTTGGCCGGAATTGGAATACAACTGGCCGGAAATATGAATTTGGAGCTACTGGTAGTTTGCTTTGAGAAACATAAAAATAAAATAAAATAAAATAAAATAAAATAAAATATCAACAACAATGAGGAAGAAGGCTGATTCAGAGAAAAATCTAGATCTAAATCTAGAGATCTAGATCTGTAGGTTTAGATCTGGACTGAAATGAAGAACAGCAAAACAAAATTCCGGGAAGGAGGGCGGTACCTAAAAAAGGTATAGGTGGACTTCGGATTCACCGGAGTTGAAGATCCAGCCGGACAAGATACGGGTGGGACATGAGGAGCTGCTGAACTTTCAACTTGAACTGGAGGAACAAATTCCGGCGATGGTATGGCCGAAACTATATGGAGCTCGCTGGAATATCTGCTGGAGATGAAATCCAAGAAATAAATCTCAACAAATCCAGAATAGACGAACCAGAAAACGAGAAAAAAATGAAAATAAATAAATAAATAAATAAATAAATAAAAGAAAAAAGAAAAAAGGAATGCAATACAAGGTTCTAGATCTAGATCCGGATCCAGATCTAGATCTAGAATTCGAAACAAGAGGTAGATCGAAGGGGATACAGACCTGTGATTCGCCGGAAAGGTAAAATCTCCGGAGATAGTGATGGCGAACTGAGGTAGAGATGAAGGTGCCGACCTGAAATTCTGTGAAGACCGATCTGAAATTCGAACTCGAGTTGCCGCCGTGGAGGGAAGAATCTGGATGAACTGAGATCTTCACCGATCTGAACAAAGGAGCAAGGATTGGAGGGGTTACTATAGTGGTGAAGAGGACTGTTGGCCGAACCTCAAAAGTGGAGATACTGGCGCCGATGATGAGACTAAACAGAGTTGAGCCTCTGTAGATAGGCTACTGCTAGCGGCGTGAACCTCGCAGGAGAAGATGGAGGAATAGCGGTGTGAACCTTGCCGGAGAAGATGGAGGAAGGGAGAAAATAATGGGAGAGACGAGTGGAACTCTCTACCGAAAGTGAAGAGAAGGAAAAAAATGAGGTCATCCAACCTCATAAAGAGTATTTATAGAGTGGTTTAAAGAAATTAGGGTATGAGGCTTATGTTGTGGGCTTGGGCTTTAAGTAATAAAAACTTTAAACAAGTTTTGGATCTCGCTTGGGCCATAGGCTTTAAAGTTCCATCCCTTAGAGGATTTAACTTAAGTAAGCTTGGGCTTGGGGTTTTGACTTGGATTTTGTTTTGGAAACGTGGTGGGTCACGTGAATTGGGTTCTTGGCCAAGGGCTTACATGGAATTTCTCTTTCTCTCTCTCCCTAATAAAATAAAAATAAAAATGAGTAAAGTTAAAATAACTAATAAAAATAATAAAATAATAATAAATAATAAAATAAAATAAAAGGTAAATAAGATTTTAGGGGTGTAAAAACGGGGTGTTCATAGTTGCCCCTCTTTGTCGGAGAGTGCTGGCAATTGAACGACAAAGACTGAAACGCTATCATTTTTACACACATAAAACCCGAAAAGCTTATGAAAATCAAAGATAAAAGAAAAGGAAACTAAACAACTAGTCTTGGTAAACTTGCCAAAACAAATAGATGGAGTGATGGACAATAGTTTATGGCCTCATTGCGGAGGACTACCGGGGAAAATGAGTGCATTCCGATGTCAAACAGGAGAGAAAAGATGGATGACAACACATTCCGATCTCGTCAATTAAACCAAACTGAATGACAACACATTCCGATGTCAACCAAACCGAACTGAATGACAACACATTCCGATGTCAAACAGGAGAGATGAACCGAATGACAACATATTCTGATGTCAAACAGGTCAAGATGAGATAGATGACAACACTTTCCGATGTCAACCAAACCGAACTGAATGACAACACATTCCGATGTCAAACAGGAGAGAAAAGATGGATGGCAACACATTCCGATATCAACCAAACCAAATTGAATGACAACACATTCTGATGTCAAACAGGAGAGATGAACTGAATGACAACACATTATGATGTCAAACAGGAGAGAAAAGATGGATGACAACACATTCCGATGTCAACCAAACCGAACTGAATGACAACACATTCCGATGTCAATCAGGAGAGAAAAGATGGATGACAACACATTCCGATGTCAACCAAACTGAACTGAATGACAACACATCCCGATGTCAAACAGGAGAGAAAAGATGGATGACAACACATTCCGATGTCAACCAAACTAAGCTGAATGACAACACATTATGATGTCAAACAGGAGAGAAAAGATGGATGACAACACATTCCGATGTCAACCAAACCGAACTGAATGACAACACATTCCGATGTCAATCAGGAGAGAAAAGATGGATGACAACACATTCCGATGTCAACCAAATTAAGCTGAATAACAACACATTACGATGTCAAACAGGAGAGAAAAGATGGATGGCAACACATTCCCATGTCAACCAAACCAAACTGAATGACAACACATTCCAATGTCAAACAGGAGAGAAAAGATGGATGGCAATACATTCCGATGTCAACCAAACCAAATTGAATGACAACACATTCCGATGTGAAACAGGAGAGAAAAGATGGATGACAACACATTCCGATGTCGTCAATTAAACCAAACTGAATGACAACACATTCCGATGTCAAACAGGAGAGAAGATGGATGACAACACATTCCGATGTCAACCAAACCGAACTGAATGACAACACATTCCGATGTCATACAGGGGAGAAAAGATGGATGACAACACATTCCGATGTCAACCAAACCGAACTGAATGACATCACATTCCGATGTCACACAGGGGAGAAAAGATAATTTGCTGGAGATATACTTGCTTCCTTGCTAATCCATGATCGCAAGAGACGTTGCTCCACGAAGATTGTTGGCGAGAGAAAACCGCCATAGTTAGACCATGAAACCCAAAACAAAATTTTTGATTTTTCTGAGAATTTTGAATTTTATTTTGAAAGATGGTTTTTGAAACCGTGCGAAATACTATACTCTGCCTTCGAGTTTGCAAGGGAATTGCCTTTTGGATGTAGCATTTGGAAATCATGAAAACATTTGGTGTTTTCGAACAGTACAGTATGACCAAGAGAAATCACTTTATTGATCATTATTGTCCAGGATATATATAAGTTTGATCTCATCATGTACTGGATTGGTAATACAAGAAATCCTGTTAACAAATGGATTGTTAAGACAGACTGATTGCTTGAGAAGTGAAGCGCGAATGGTCTTCTACAGATTTTGCTATTGAACTGTTTTTCAACTCTTTTCCTTTTTTTTTACCCTTGGAATGACCAAGCTATGGGTTTCCATAATTTTTGCGCGATGAGGCCGTCGTCGGTTTTCACTCATGCCTGCGAGTTGATCAGATCCTCTTTTTTTTTCCTTTTTTTGCCCCTAGTCACAAGACTAGGACTAGGGATCGCGTAATTTTTGCACAATGAGGCCGTTTCTGGTTTTCACTCACGCCCGCGATTTATTCCATATGATTCAACTCTTAATATCTGCGACTGATTGTTTGAAGGGCTGAGGCTCAAGTAGACTTCATCAGATCCGCTGTTGAATCACTTTCAACGTTTTCCCTTTTTTACCCTTGGAATAACCAAGTCACGGGTTCGCATATATTTGTACGATGAGGCCGTTTCCGGTTTTCACTCATGCCTGCGAAATTGATCAGATGTTCTTTCTTTTTTCCCTTTTTTGCCCCTAGTCACAAGACTAGAACTGGGGTTCGTGTAATTTTTGCGCAATGAGGCCGTTTCCGGTTTTCACTCATGCCCGCGATTTATTCCGATTGAGGCTTTACTCCCTTCATCGCCTTCAATGTCAGTGTTCTACCTCAGATACTATTCTGATAATTGCTTGTACTCTTAGCCTCTAAGGGATCTAGGAGGACTTGAGATAGGACGAAATGTTGGCTGAGGGGACTGAAAGTTTGGGACACCCTTTCTGCTTACCGGAATTCCTTCTTTTCTTGAGCGCCTCTTGATAATTTTTATTTTTTATTTTTTATTTTTTATTTTTGGGCTCTTTTTGATCAACCCTTTTTTCCTTTGCTGGACGGGCTTTTTTTTTTTTTTTTTGAATTGAGGCTACTTTGTCCGAATGGTTTCAAAATTTGACCGCACCTGGTTTCCAGGTTGCCTACGTACCCTTTTCAGGATCAGGTCATGACGTAGTTCATAGCAGACTAAGTGCAAGGTGTCCCGATAAAAATTTTTTGAAAGAGAGGTTATTAGGCTCGAAGGGTTAACTAACGAACTTTATTGATATATTGTAGGTGTTACATAATTTATAGGGAGAACAGGTGCCAAATACGGCCTCCTATCATGTCCCAAAGAAGCTAAGAGTACAAGCAATTATCAGATAGGATCCTAAGCATAATACTTCTTAACTTTATCTATGTTGATAGGCTCAGGAAAATCCTCATCATCCATACGTCCAAGTCGAAGGGCACCTCTAGAAAACTTTTCCCGGACAATATATGGGCCTTCGTAGTTTGGTGTAAATTTCCCTCTTGGATCTGGACGATTTGGCAACAATTTTTGGAGAACAAGGTCACCAACTTCAATATCTCTGGCTTGACTTTCTTATTGAATGCCCTAGCCATACGCCTCTGATAGGCTTGAGAGTGATCTATGGCTTTCAGTCTTTTTTCTTCAATCAAATACAACTGTTCGTATCTAGCTTGTGCCCATTCTGATTCTTCAATTTCTGCTTCCATTAGCACTCGTAATGACGGAATTTCTACCTCAATAGGCAAGACAGCTTCCATACCGTATACTAAGGAGAATGGTGTCGCACCAGGCGAAGTGCGAATCGATGTTCTGTAGGCCATGAGTGCATAAGGGAGCATTTCATGCCAGGCAGAATACTTGATTGTCATCTTCTCGATAATTCGCTTCATATTTTTTTTTGCAGCTTCTACTACACCATTGGCTTGAGGTCTGTATGGTGTAGAATTATGAAGCTGGATTTTGAATCTTTGGCAGAGTTCAGTCATTCTTTTGTTGCAGAAATTAAGAGCATTATCTGTGACAATCTTATACAGAACACCATATGTAGCACCCCGGACTTTTTCAACTTTAATGAATGGCACTTTCATAGCTAATTGGCCGTTTTCGTAGTCTAATTAATAAATAAGGGAGAAATCGGAAATTCCAAAACGTCAGAAATGTTCGTTTTCGAAAGACGGATCCAACGCAAGTTGAATCGTCGAAATCCGACGAGCGAGTCAAAAGATATGGTCAAAACAGTCCAGACATACAGAGCACCGATCGCTCGGTCCAGTCAGCGATCGATCGGTCCATAACCCATCGATCGGTAGCTATCGCACGGTCAGAAATTTTGTATGGGGAAATTTTCCAGAGAGTGAGTTTTTGACCGGTCGATCGGTCATAAACACCGATCGCTCGGTAGGCAACCGATCGATCGGTCATAACCACCGATCGCTCGGTCTTCGCGTTTTTGCAGAAATTTCAGTAAGGGCGTTTTCGTCTTTTGGGTGTTAAACCCTTACCCATAAGGGTTTGCTCGACCCTTTGAGGCCTCACTTACAACATTGAGGGATTTTGAGAGATAGAGAGACAAGAGGAGAAAGCTCTAACCTAGGGTTTGGTTTTGAGAAGGAAATCAAAGGGGGTTTAAGACCCATAGCTCACCCCAACTCGAGTTGCTTCAAAATCGAGGCTCAAGCTCGTATGTGAACCATTCTCCAAGCTAGGGCAGCAACCCAAGCACGTTTTTGAAAGGGGTTTCTTCCCTAACTCGAATCTCCTTCAAGCAAAGGTGTTCTTCTTTCAAGTTGGAGCTTCAATCAAGGTTTTTACCAAGGATCAAGCCTTGATCTAAGGTTAGTACACTCTACTAACTTTCTTTAGCAATAATCTAGTTTTTCCCCTTTGACATTATGATGTTGGTCTTGTATTTTCCCTTACTTGAAATGTGCTATACTTCCTAAACTTACACAAGATAAATGTGAATGTGGGGTTGTATGTATGAATGGTGGATGTAGAGGCGATTGGATGCCGTTGGACGTGGTGAAATGTGGGTATGGAAAATGGTGGAAGGGCACTCTATGAATAATGAACATACTTGGATGTTGTGTTGGAAATTTATGCGCTAAAAAGGGGAAATAAAACTACTAAAATGTTGCACACCGGATGTTTGATAATATGCCTAAACCAAGAATAAATGAAATTGACAAAGGAAATGGATGTAAGCTTTATGTAATTATTCTTGTAAATGATGACTTGACCAAATGCCTTGTTGATCACCTAAATGCTTACATGTTATACTATGAATTGAAATATGATGCGATATCCCTCTTGTTACACGTGTCCCCATGATTGTCACTATTGGCACGCCCACGAGCACACATGCATGCATGAAACCAGGTTTTTCAAGATTGTATTATACATGTTGAATCAAGAAATGGAACAAGAACATGACAAGGAGGTTGGTAGCCCAAGGAAGGGTGCTAGCATCTGGCTCACAAGAGAAATGGAACAAGAACATGACAAGGAGGTTGGTAGCCCAAGGAAGGGTGCTAGCCTCTAGCTCACAAGAGAAATGGAACAAGAACATGACAAGGAGGTTGGTAGCCTAAGGAAGGGTGCTAGCCTCTGGCTCACAAGTATACAAGTCAAGAACAAATCAAGACATGAAATACAAGACAAGACACGACACACATACATGATTTGACCGAGACACGAAAAAGGTTTTCGAGACATGAGTTTTACCGAGGTTTTTGCATTCATACACGCATGTCAAGATATGGCTATGTATCTTATGCTTTCACTATTGCTTTAAATTAATATCTTGTATTGCTCACTGTTGTTATGCTTTCACCATTGTTATGGTTAGCTAGTAGTTTGTACTCGCTGAGTATTCCATGCTCAGCTGTACTTTTATGTCGGCAGGTACTGTGGATGTCCTCGACCCCGAGCCTTGGGTCGAGGAGGAGTATGTAAAGGAGAGGGAGCCACCTATCCCATGGCAGTCTCAGGAGGATGGGGACTTGGATGTGTGGCCATACCTCGACTACTGTTGAGAGGAGAGGGTTAGAGAGTTCCTTTTTATATTTTGATTGGTGGGCATGTCCACCTTTACTTTGATTGTAATTGGTATATGTTAACTTGGAATACTATTTGGAGTTATAGAAGAAAAGAAAAAGTTGGCTTATGCTTCTGCACTTATGTTTAGTTTTCGCGCTCTGATTATCATTGTATTATATTATGTTTAGCCTCTTGCATTATAGGATGGTTTGACAGGTACACGTAGTCACCTCTAAAGTATCCCTTAACTCCTAGGTGGTATTTTGGGGCGAGACACTATATCTGCAGATGATATCATTTTTGAAGAACCGCTGAACCACTGAGGCTGTGACATTAGCAAAAGAAGCCGCTTCAACCCATTTTGTGAAATAATCGATCGCTACAAGAATGAATCGATGGCCATTTGATACTTTCGGCTTGATGGGCCCGATGACGTCTATGCCCCAAGCTGAGAAAGGCCAAGGTGCGGTAAGATTGTGCAATGTAACGGGTGGTGCATGGATTCAGTCTGCATAAATCTGGCATTGATGAACATGTCGACAGCAATCGGATTCCATAGTAGTCCAATAGTACCCCAATCTAAGGATCTTTTTTGACAACATTAATCCGTTCATGTGGGGACCACAAACTCCTCCGTGAACTTCTTCAACCACTTGTGCTGCTTCCTTTTTATCAAGGCATCTCAACCAAATCAAGTTTGGTGACCTCTTGTATAATATTCCTCTGATGAAGCGATGATGGGATGGCTACGGCGATGTGGATCCATGGTCTTCCAAGAAGAAGAGTAAAAGAAGCTGGTACATTAACCACTTGAAAATTGGTCAAAAATTCTGATGGCCCCATAGAGATGTTTAAGTCGACGTCTCCCAAATTTTGATGAGTTGAATTGTCAAAAGCTCTAATTGTCATAGGTCTTTTCTTGACATGACTGATATCCATTTCCAAACCTTCCAAAGTAGTTAATGTACAGACATTCAAACCAGACCCATTATCAACCAAAACTGCTGAAAGTATTTTACCCCTGCATTGCACTGAGATGTAAAGAGCTCTGGTATGCTCCCTATCACTGTTCGGGATTTCCTCTTCACTGAAGGTAATGGTCTTTGGTTCCAAAATCTGACCTACCAGTTGCCCCAAACGATCGGGCGTTATATCCTTTGTGACATAAGCATTGTTAAACACCCTAAGCAATTGCTCCCGATGGTGCTCTGAAGTTAAGAGTAGTCCCATCACTGAAATTTGAGCTGGGAGCCTCGTGAGTTGATGGGCAATATTATATTCCTTTGCTTTCTCCAAAATTTTCAACAATGCAACATCTTCCTCTTTTTGTTGCTCAGGACTCAGACATTGCTCTTTGCCCTTGGACTTAGGCAGCTCAACTTCTGGTTGCTGGTAGACTCTTCCTGACCTGGTTATTGCAGTGATGTTTTTATTGTCTAGAATGAGAGATAGAGGGGCTGGTAAACAATTAAGGGGATGGATTGGTGTTGGAATGTATGGAATCTGGACTGGACCTTTACCAAGGGGTCATGGAGATGATACAACTGGGGTTGTAGGCCAACCAGCAAAGCAAGGGATGGTATAAACAATCCTGTCTTCTTCAACGGGAATAAAAGTGATTTGTATAGGACGCTGAATGGGTTGAATAGTAGATGAGTGGACTGGCGACATGCGAGGTATTTGGATGGGTTGAATAATTGGGGATTTGGGAGATGACAAAGACTGAGGATATGGGATTCAAACAGGGACTCGGTACGAAGGACGGATAGCATCATCTGTCTCTAACAGCCCATCAATCTCCACCATACTAACATCAGACCCGTCCCTGCTTAGAAAATTAATCTGTCCTTGATGTGGGGGAAGAGGAGCTTGAATGATGCTAGTATTTTCAGGTGTAAATTCAACTTTGCCTTGCTCTAATAGATCTTGAATATCATGTCGAAGAGTGTAACATACATCTGTAGCATGACTCGGGCCTCGATGATATGCACAATAATGATCTGCATGATAATTTCGATTTTGCTTATCAACTGGGATGAGAGGAGTCGATCCCTTTAGAGTTACAAGATCCCGCTTGAGGAGGAAAGTCAGAAGCTGGCTTAAAGAGTAAGGTAAGGGAGTGAAATTTCTCTGAGGGTTTCTCACTGGCTAACGCGCCTGTTGATACTAATTTTGCCTTACCGGCTGAGGATTTTGAGGTTGAGGATGTTGTCGAATCGGTGGAGCAGGCAACATTAAGGGTGCACTAGGTGCAATCCAATTAACTTCTTTTCTTTTTCTGGTATCCTTTTGCCCATTATTCTTGTTAAATGGAGCACTTGACCTCGGAGATGTATTGCTAAGACTGGCATGTATAGTACCATTTTTAACAGCCGTTTCAATTCTTGCTCCTGTCTCGACAATTACCTTGAAATCTGTTACCGGTAAAGTTATCATTAGTGTCGAATATGGTTGCTTTAAGGTTCCCAAGAAAGCAGAGGCCATTTCTTCCTTTGATAATTGCACTGATAGTCTTGACGCCACCTCTCTCCATCTAGCGGCATACTCAATGAATGATTCGTTATTCCTCTAAGACAGCTGCTCTAGGTCGCTCTTTTGCAGGAGCACCTCCAAGTTAAAAGAGAATTGATCAATGAAGAGATTGATCACATCCTGCCAACTGGTAATCCGCTTCTTATCAATTGAAAGCCACCACCTTAGAGCGGCATCATTCAGAATTTTCTGAAAATATTAGATAAGATATGATGGTTTATCTCTGTAAGCCATCATGTCTCCCACATACAATTGTAGATGCTCTTTCGGGCACCCTTTGCCCCCATATTTGGTGAATTTTGGAACTCGAAAATCAGAGGGAACCAAAGTATCGGAGGAGAAAACTAGATCATCCAGAGTTATCCCTGTAGAGGAAGATGATACCCCCTGCATTTTTTTCATCATCTCTTTCAACTGACGAATTTCTTCTTGTTGGTTCTTGAGAGACATCAACAACTCAGAATCTTGTGGCACCTTTGGGTTGTGATGATCACAGTGCACAGCCTCACCAGTTTTTCCATCAAATCGAGTATAGTCAAAATCACCATCCTCACCTGGTTGATCATGAAGGGGGTTGATAAAGGTAAAATTCGGGATGGGAATCTCAACCCTAGGTTGATCCAGTTGAAAAGGTCTAAACCCTGACTGATCTGGTTGATGCCGAAAGGTTCCAATTCCAGGTTGGTCCGGCTGAAAATTTTCTAGTTGGAATACAGTTCTAGGCTGTTCTAGTTGAAATGGTTCGGTTTCTGGTTGGTGTGTAGGTTTATTAAGTTGCAAGGCCATCAGAGCCTGCAAGGTTTCCTGAATATTTTCCAATTGGGTTTTCATCCCATGTATCTCCTGATCGTGTGCTTATACAAGCTGGTCTGTACTTGAATCCAAACGATTGTTAGGAGCAGCCATGCCTGCTGAACTTTGAAATGACCAGTCTGCGACTTCAGGTTTGTCCAAATCTAGTATTATAGCTTGAGCAAGAGCATGAGATATAGAACGAGTGACAATTCGCTGTTTCATGCAACACTGAGAAAGATGTAGCGATTAAACATGAATGCATGACTTGACAGCAAAAAGATGAAAATCACTTCTTTATATATGCATGTGTTTGTGTGATTCTAAGACAACACTGAACCAAAAGAAAAATAATGAAAAGCAACGAAAGACAAACAGAAAGACAAAAGGAGATTGACTCAACCCTATACAGGTCTCTCAGGAATAATAAAGTCGGGAGGTAAGGGGTTGCCCCCAAGGTCTACCACTTGTTGATGAAGGATAGCAATCTCACTTTCTAGCCTATCTACCATGCCCGACGCACTTTGAATCCTGTAGTCGAACTCTAGAGCCTCGACTTGAGCATGGTGTCTGACTGCTTTCAACTGTTCTTGATTTTGACGGAATTGGACTTCAAACTGGAAAGACTCCTCAGCATCATCTCTTTTCCGCTTTTGAAACTCTCGGAGTGCTTGCTCTAGCTGATGTTCTTTATCATAGGCCAACTGACGTCGACTCCTCAAGTCATCTTCCTGTTGTCGGAGGGTCTGTTGCGCTGTCTCTAACTCTTCCATATCTCTCAGAATCTTGACTTGGATCTGCTCCAACTGTTCCTCCTTCTTGCGGACTTCCTGATATTCCCTTTTCAACTCAGCTTCTTGTTGCCGGTGCGCCTGTTGCGCTGACTTGAGCTTCTTAGTATCCCTTAATATCTTAAGATGGTTACAAAGGAAAGTATCTTTCCATGGCACCACCACCTCAGATAAAGGAAGGCTTCCCCTGGACAGTGCTGTAACTGGGGTGAGCAATTCTGCTGGCTTTGGCATTTCTGATTGTACGTCAAGGTTCTCCAACCACAAATCATACTCTTCTCCTGTCGACGGTATCCCTGGTCCATATTCTACTATATCGTCTGGAAACTTTTCTCTTTTAGATCGTCTCCATTCATTTTGGAAACGCCTCTCTAGAAGTTCAGATGTATTAGAGAAAACACAATAGTCTTTCGCCAAATCATCGATTACTGGGATAAACTGTCGGTATCCAAACTGTCGGAGTACTCTAAGTGGAATGTAGGGTGACGAACCAGTTAGGCCAGCAAGAACTATACATCTTCTTCCAAAAGTAGTTAAAAGAGGAAGCCTCTGCTTGTTGATTACGAGCCAATGACACTTCCAAATTATCTCATCCTCTGATAACTGCTGGAGCTTTCTGTAACAGTCTTCCATTTTTTTGAAAGCAAGCTTGGATTGGGTTTGGCTGAATTTTCGCACTATGTTCCGAGCATTATAAGCAAATTCTGAGGGCACAGTAACCATTGATGGTAAATGCTCGACCAACCATAAATGCAAAAGGGATAAACTGGCATTGAATGTCCCTTTCCTGTTCTCACTGCTATATTTAAGACACTTAAGAAGCTCTCCCAGGATCATCGGGACGACTGACCCTCCTCTACACATGTCTTTGACTACCCTCACCAACACAGATTCAGCGAAACTGAGGTTTTTTGGGAAGATAAGCTGAGCTAGAACAATCCACGTAAGAACATTGAGTGTTGACTCGGATTCAGCTTCAGGTGAGCTAGGGTCCCACGAAGGTCTATACATATCCTATAGTTTGTCCATTTCAACCCTTGAGTAAGTACCTTTGGCATTGTTGGGTAATCGGTCAGGCTTGACGTGTAAGAACTGTGTGAGCTCAAACTGGTAATTTGTTCTGTAATGGGGTAAAATAGCAGGACCATCAATATCAAGCCCTAAGATGCGTTTAACTTCTTCGATTGTTGGACACATTTCGTTGTTACCAAAACGGAAAACTACACTTTTAGGATCCCAACAAAGAATCGCCGCCTTGACTAAGCGCCAATCAGGATCAATCAAAGCAATGTCTAAAATATTTCCCACATGATATCTCTGTATCCAAACTAGGCGACGGGTAGAGTTAAGGCCTTGAGCTGAACTAAAGATTGTAGCTGTGTCTCTGAGTTTGGCATCGCAAGCAGCACGCATCTCCAATTTGAGTGAAGGACCTGAGCCTCCCGGCTTAATTATTCCTGAAGGGCCTGCCATCTAAACAATAGTGCACAAGTGAGACTCTATACAGGTGCTAAATGATGATGCAAAAGTTTGAGAATATTTTTTTTTTTTTTTTTTTTTGTAGTGTGGCATTACATATGTAAACTAACAGGGTGGGTGGACAAAAGCCCAGTCCACTAACTTGGGTTTCCAAGACCTATTAGATTAAGGTAATAAATGAATAAGGGGATATCCATTTACATCTGGATTTTGAATCCCATATGTAGTGTCACGAAAGAGATTTTTTTTTTTTTTTTGTAGTCAAGACATATGTAAACCAATGGGGTAGGTGGTGTAGAGGTGCAACCTACTATCTTGGGTTATTGGAAATCAAGGCCCATTAAGTTTAAAACAAAAATGGATAGGTGAGTACCCATTTATTATTTGAGGTTACGACCCCCATACGTAATGATTTAAAGAAGCGGGTAAGAGGTTTATTCAATCACACATGGGCCATCATCAAACATGGTACACACAGGCCCTCTTTCTTGAATGAACATATGGGTACAAAAAAGATACCCTAATATACAACGAAAAAAGAGGGCGGGTATAGATTATAAGCAGAGTAGGATTGGGAAAAACCGCCCTAATTTACTGCTTATAAACTATATCACAACCTAATCTTTATGCATATGCCGGGGTAATGCAAGGTGTTCCTAAGGTGGTTGGGGGGACACTTGGCCGTATATGCAACTCCCAAAATGGGACGATTGGCGCAAGTGGGAGAAACTGAATCTGTTTCTACGGGTACAACCCATAAGGCGTGATCTAGCTGAACTCCACAGATCAGAAAGCCCCTGACACTGAAGATACGTATCAAACAGCCGTAGGCCCCATAGATCCAACTAATGGGTTATAAGGTGATTACACTAAAATGCAATGAATATGATATGCACAGGAGAGAGAATAAGAACATCACACAACATAAAAAGAATTAGCAAAGGAATAATTGCTTTAGGAAATGATAGGCATTTAAAGATGTTTGACTTTTACCTAATTTTCAGGTCGGATCTAACTCTTTAGGTGTCTCCCCAGCAGAGTCGCCAAAGCTGTAAGCACATAAATTTACCGCCTTTCCTCCCCTCTCAACTCTAATTGTCGAGATAAGGTCCGAGAGTAGAGGAATAACGCTAAATTTATTCTAAGAGTCGCCACCTACTTAGGGGAAGTAGGATCCCAAGATAAATCCAAAAATAGGGGGTCTACGGTCCAAAGTAGTCTAGGTAAGAGATCCATTTAGGTCCTAGGGAAGGGGTTAGGCACCCCAGGACCTCCATCCAATGATGGTAACCTACTCATTAGGTCTAAGCCAAATATTTAAAATCACTTAAAATTTCCTAAACAATTATTAATTTTGCTAATCAAACATAAATCCATATGGGTGTAAAAATTTTATCTTTGGTTGGGGTCGAACCCTGGTTTGGGCTGCCTACTTATCCGGTTAGTCGGAATCAGACCCTAATAGTAGTTCGGGGAGGTGACTGTTTTTATACTCGTTTCGGAGTGTAGTCACTTCCAACTCGTGTTTGAGTTGGGGGGATGCGGAATTGAGATTTATGAATCTCATTCCGAGAGATGGTTGCGTAGCTAGGTGCTCGTGGGGGAGCTCTAGGGGGCGTTCATTTATTAAGGTTGGTCATTTTTTCATTTTAGATTTTTTTTTGAATGTTTTTGTTATCTTGTATTTTTTTGATTTTTTTTTGTATTATTATTATTATTTTTTTTAATTTTGGGCAAGTTTAACTAGTCAAAAACTAACCTAGGTGCCCAATGTAGGCAAAAAAGAAAAATAAGGCCTAAGTGATTAATTAATTTAAAGGCAAAGAGTCGGGCGGATCAAGCGGCCTTAAACCAAAAAGGGTATAGTTTAAATACGGACCTTACTCTAAGTCCCAAGTGTGATAGACCAGTACCTTTAAATTATTTTGACTTTTTTACATTTTTTTTTTTTTGTAAGACTAATTAACGGGGTAGGCCAATTGTTTAGGGTAGAAAATCTACCTAATTGCCCAATGTAGGCAAAATATAAAGAAAAAAATCCGGCCTAATCCTATAAGGCACATACATACACATGAATTCGCAATTTGTACATAAGAGATAAATTACAAATCACACCGGCCGAAAAAGGAGAATCAGACTTGCTAGGCCTAAATCAATAGGTAAATCAATAGGCTTACAAAACTACGGACAAACTAACCATACACAGCCCGGGATTCTGCGATATATAGCTATTGGACTAAGGCTAGTCGACCATGCTTGGTCGACCCACTTTAGCTCACCAACTATCTAAGGGTTATATCAACCGAGAAAAATCCCATTACCCACGGATTTCGAAAGAGAGTCACCAACAAACCTCATTGGTTTTGAGTTCAACCAGGTCATAGCCCAGTCTAGATTCTGGCCAAAAACCTCACTGATCTAGGCTTTTACTAGATGAAGCAAATCTACCTTTAGAAACTTCAGCCATCCTGGATCTCAATTTAGGCCAGAAACCAGATCACCAGAACTTGAACAAACCAAAATAAATCTGCTCTCATATGGTCTACCTAAGCTAAAGCATGCAATGCAAACACAACAAAATATACATAGAAATGGAGAGGTAAGGACCATACCTGCCTGCTGTTGGAGAAGAAACGGGGTTGACGCTGCTTCGTGGAGAAGAGACTGTGATTCTCTCGAGCACCCAGGATCAAAATATATACATATTTAAAATCAAATTAAAAATAAAATAAAAGAAGGAATGGAACCACTGGTGTGGCTATAGCTCTGGCCGGATGGGATATTCTGTTGAGCAAAAAAAAACAAGGAACAAATTATAAATAAAATGAGAAATAGAGAATATGGGAAATAGAGATCACAGAGTCTAGATCTAATCTAGACCTAAAGATTTAAATCCATGGAAGGAATCTGGACCAGCAGATGGAATTCCAGAGAAAGAAAGTAAAACAAACGGAGGGTGATTACCTGAAAAATAGGAGAAAGTGAAGGAACTGGTGGAGCTCACCAGAATCAATGATGAACGGAGTTTAAGAACTTCAAATGCCGGGGTAGAGGATCAATAGATGTTGTCGGCGCTGCCACCGGAGGAAAAAGAGCTCGGAGAAGAACATGCTTGCTGGAGAAGATGGTTGCTGCAATCGAGATGCGACCAGATTGATCGAGCTCGCTAGAGACAATGGTGATCTAAGCCGGAACACACGGAAGGGATGAACAGAGCGAAATTACTTCCCTTACCACAAATCAGATCTTAGAAAATCAAAAGAAAATAAATAAGAAGAAAGAAAAAGGAGCAGAAAACAGGGTGTGGAGAAGAGATTTGGATCAAATAGATCTAGATCTAGATCTAGAGAAATCGGATCAAGAGAAATAAATTGAGGGGTATGAAAGAGAGGAAATAGACCTTCAACAGTGGAGAGCCATCTGGACCGAGCTCGGGTTGAAGTTGATGGAGGGTCGATGGTAATTGTGTCAATGGAGCAGCATAGATAAGTTTTTGCTAGAAGGCCTCAGCTCGTCGGAGGTTGCGATTTGCAAGTGGTGGAGCATTGCTACCGTTGATTACAGTGGTGAAGGCTGAGACACAAACTCAATAGATTCTAAGTTGCGCTGGATTTGGGACGCTGCTACTACCGGAGTTGAAGATTGATGATGCCGTAACTCAGCAATGGAGCTTCGCAAGGAGACAGCTCGAGAGAGGAGAAAACTCCTTGCTACCGCAACCCAAAAAGGAAAATCAGGTAAGGTTGATCTCATACGGGATATTTATAGGCTAAGGGTTATGGTTTGAGGATTAGGGATCACATGGGCTTGGGCTTTGATTTTAACCCATAGACAAAGTTGAAAACCAAGGTCTTGCTTTGTTTACAGCATTCGTGGGCTTTTGGATTTTGGGATTGGTGTATGATCTTGAGGGCTTTGAACTTTTTACGGATTTTTGAACATGGGAGATGGGTTTGGGGTTTTGAACGAAATGGGCTTTAAGGTTGTGGGCTTGGCTTTGGCTCATGGGTTTTGAACATGGGGTTTTCTCTCTCCCTCTCTCTATCCTTCTTCAAAAATAAATAAAATTGAGTTTAATTAAGTTAATAAAAAATAAAATAATAATTATAATAAAATAAAACAAAAGGTAAATGAGATTTTAGGGGTGTAAAAATGGGGTGTTCACAATATATATATATATATATATATATATATATAACCGAATCACACAAGTTGAGATGCGATCGAAAGATAGTCTTTCTTGAAGTTAGTCAAAGTCTCCATGTGCAAGGGAAAAATAGCCCTATCTCCGGGATACAACTCAATTCGGATTCAACCGATCAATCCCTACGAGTTTGCACTACTCGCCAGTTGATGGTGCATCAAACCTCTTTTAGAGATGCCCAAATAATTAATTTAAAGTCCACTAAATTAATATAGTCTCACAATTTAAATTTATGAAAGTCCATTTCATTTAAATTAATTAATCTAGAATTCTTAAACATGATTTTATTTTGAAAATCATTTTCCAATTTAGTCCAATTAATTAAACCCCTTTGTTTAATTAAAACAATAAAATTAATTGAAATTAAATTATATAAGAAGGTAAAACATTTTGTTTAATTTAATAAAAGACCAATTAATTCATTAATTTGGGATTTGGTTAACAATAGTTTTTTGCCATAATTTTGTAACATAATAGTATATGGACCCGGAATGATCCAATTAGTTGAGTCCGTTTGGACCATCTCAATTCGATCAGTCAAGTTATTTTAGTACATAGATCAACCATTCTATTAGAGGGGTCCATTAGGATGACTCAGGCAGTTTAATTTAGCCATCTCATGTCGATCTATTAGATTGGTTTAGTCCAAGGAGTAACCATTAGACTGATCTATTTGAGTGAGTCAATCGAATGATTACCAATAGGCTAGCCCTTTTGGGTTTGCCACCATGATTGGGGTACATGTAGCAACAATATGAATAACAATTTCTAGAATCACTGTTCTGGAATTACAATCTCTTCTGATCAATTGGATCTAGTTGAATTTGATACACAAACGGGGCTATGGTTCACCAATCTTTGGTTTGACTGGGTATGGAGCTCTTCTTCGTCCTTGGTCTAGTTTGACTTCTTCATCTAGACGAACTGGATCTCTCATTTTGGGTTCTATCTGTAATTCGGCAATCTAGACTCTCTAATTCATTTGGGGGGTTTGAGGATTCTGAAACCCTCCTTATATAGAGCCCCAAGTGGTATGACACTCATTCGATGGGCCTAATGATCCTAACTGTCCACGGACCAGGTTCAACGAACCTAACCATTACAATGGCCAACTGATGGGTTGCATAGAGAACCCAGGTCTGCCAACCCACATGGGCCAACCGAACCCACCCAGATCCGTGTGGGTCACCCGCACGACCTGCAACATGACTCCTCGGGAGCAGACGATCCTAGTCCACCTGATCGACGACCCCGATTAGATCAGACAAAAGAAGAATCGACTAATCGCGACTAGCGAAATGCAAATTATAGGAAAATGGAAGTCATTTATATCATAAGAGCTTCCTACAGCACAAGATTACACTCTACTAAAGTTTTAAAGCATTTATAAACTTGAAAAACTTCTTGTAAATTTCCGATATGAGACTAAACTTTACAAAGAAAAACACACAAGTGAAATGAGCTTGTCTCACAAGGAGACCAAGCTTTAAGTCACCCCAAGTACAAAAGTACACTATTCTTGAATTTAAATAGGGATATAATTATAATAAAGAAAACTATTTTAGGGACTAAAACATAATGAAGCAAACATTATAAACTAACTTTTAAACAAATTAAAAATTAGATACACCATAATCTCTCTTTTGGACTTACGAAACTGATTGTTACTCTTGATAGTAGGTACTATGGAGAGCAAGGCCACACGTTTGAAAATGTGACGGCTGCCACAAATTACACATTCTTTAAATGATGGCCCTACTTGAGGGTTGGCACCTTTAGATTTTCAATCTTGTCGCTTTGGTTATCGATAGTACCAGTTATCGAGAGTTTTAAATCACTTCCTTTAGACCGATGCCAATCACCTGAAGGGAATCTAGATAAAAATTTATACGGAAACTGGATCCCGAGGATCTTTACACCATTGAAAGCAACTAACACTATGTACAAGTTTTAGTCATATTACCTCGGTGAATGATGTTCACCAGTGAAACAAAAACCAACTTGAACCGTCAGAACTCTTTGTAGAGATTTCTCAAAGAAATACTTGATGCTCAATCCTTGTTCTTCGCTATCCCCATGAAGCTTTAGAATCTTTACATGGTGTTGAAGATGCAAAGAGATGTAGATGGATTGTTGATGTAGACTTTCTATCACCAATAACCTTAGAGTTCAAAACCCTAAAGTTGAAAAACCCAACTTGTAGAACCCTATGAAGCTCACGAAAATCCAAGGGGGAGACCCTTGGTGCTCACGGTTTTGGAGAGGAGGAAAGAGAGAGATTGAGAGGTGTGTAGTGCCCCATGGTTTGGGGGGGGGGGGGGGGGGGGGGTATATTTATAGGATTTGGATCATATCCAATCCTAATCCAATTAGAAGTTTATCCTTTAGGAGTTATTTATTAATAATAACTCTTATTATTAATTAAATAAAACCTAGTTTATCTATAACTACTCTAGTTATAGTAAACCTACTAATTTAGGAGTCCTTTTCCAAAAAGGATTCCTTAATTAAAAAGATTAACCGACAACCAACCAAAAAGAAGGAATCCTAATCAAATTAGGAAACCACCATAGGGGCCATGAGCTTAGGGGAGTCATGGACTCCTAGTTGTAATCCAATTACAACTTATCTCTTTGTTCCTTGCTTTCCAAGCATTGGAATTTAATTCCATAATTAAAAGAGTTATATATTATTCAATAAAAATTCAGCTAACCTAATCCTAATCCAATTAGGAAAGCTTAAGTGGGCGCCCAACACTAGGGATTAAATCCATGGGCTTGAGTCCACATTTCAGGTCCATACTTTATGGGTTTATGGATATGGGTCAAACCCATTTCCTCTTTTATTAGTTTGATTAAATAATTACTAATATATTCTTTTAATTTAAATTAATAATTAATTTAAACCATAGATTAACTTTTAATCTATTTAGTCAATGATTAACATTTAATCAATTGTTTGTGCTTGTATTTCTTATGTGAGCATCTCCACAAATTTGTCGCGCCCCAAAATACCCCCTAGGAGTTAAGGGATACTTTAGCTATGACTATACGTACTTGTCAAACCATCCTGAAATAAACGTGGCTAACACAATACAATAAGGATAATAATCAGAGCGCGGAAGCTAAACATATATGCGGAAGTGTAAACTAACTTTTTCTTTTCTTCTAAAGTTCCAAAATAGTATTCTAAGTGAAACATATACACAATACATATCAAATTCTAGGGTAGACAGACCCACCTATCAAAATGTCAAAATACACCAAAGGACCCTCTCGTACTCTCCCCTCAACAGTAGTCGAGGTATGGCCACACGTCGAGGTCTCTATCTGCCTGAGACTGTAACGGGATAGAAGGGTCCCTCTCCTCTACGTACTCTTCCTCATTACCTGCCAACATGAAAGTATGATTGAGCATGGAATGCTCAGCGAGTACAAACTACTTGCAACCATAGCAATAATAGAAGCATAACAAGAATGAACAAAGTATAAGGTATCAATTTAAAGCAATAGTAGCATCATAAGATAAATGGTATTGAACAAGAACAATATCATTATCATGACATGCATGCATGAATGCGAAAATGCAGATAAAGCTCATGCTTGAAAACTCGTCATGTCTCGTTCTTGCTTGTGAAAATCATGCATGCGTGTCCTTTCATGATCTTGTATACTTGTAAGCCAGAGGCTAGCACCCGAACATCCCTGGGCTGCCAACCTCCTTGACATGTAATATTTTCCTTTACTTGTGAGCCAGAGGCTAGCACCTGAACCTCCCTGGGCTGCCAACCTCCTTGACCTATGGTATTCTTGTGAGCCAGAGGCTAGTACCTGAATATCCCTAGGCTACCAACCTCTTTAACATATAGTAGCTTTTAGTTTTCTTGTGAGCTAGAGGCTAGTACCCGAATACTCCTGGGCTACCGACCTCCTTGACAGGTAGTATTTTCAGTTTTCTTATAAGCCAGAGGCTAGTACCCGAATACCCCTGGGCTACCAACGTCCTTGACATGCAATGTTTTCTTATTGATTTATTAATGCATATGCTCTTGAAAACTTGGTTCATGCATGCATGCGTGCTCGCGTGCGTGCCAACAATGACAATCATGGTAACACGTGTAACAAGAGGAATATCGCATCACATTTCAATTCATAGTATAACATGTAAGCATTTAGGTGATCAACATAGCATTTGGTCAAGTCATCATTTACAAGAACAATTACATAGGGCTTACATCCATTTCCTTTATTAAATTCATTTATTCTTGGTTTAGGCATATTATCAAACATCCGGTGTGCAACATTTTTAGTAGTTTTTCTTTACCCTTTTTAGAGCATATTTTCCATTAATCATCATGGTATGTTCATTATTTATAGAATGCCCATCCACCGTTTTCTATTTCACACATCACATCCACATCCAACGGCATCCAATCGCCACAATCCACATCCTATCCACACATTCGAACCTTTTTCTTATCTTGTTTATATTTAGTGAAGGTGATACGTTTTATAAGGAAAGAAAGCATAATATCAAGAGTGAAAACCTAGGTTATTGCTAGGGAAGTTAGTAGAGTGTACTAACCTTGAATCAAGGCTTGATCTTGGTTGTAAACCTTGATTGAAGCTTCAACTTGAAAGAAGAGAACCCTTGCTTGAACTATGCTTGATTGGGGAAGAAACCCCCTTGAGGAATACCTTGTAGAACGCTGCCCTAGCTTGAGAGAGACTCGCCCCCCACGAGCTTAAACCTTGGATTTGAAGAATCCAAGCCTTGGAATAAACTTGGGTAGCCCAAACTCTTGATTTCTTCTTAAGAGGAAAACCTAGGTTAGGAATCTCCTTCTCCTCTCTCTCTATCTCTCAAAACCCTCTAAGTATGGTGAATGAAGCCCTAAAGGCTCGGGCAAGCCTTTATGGGTAAGGGTTTAACGCCCAAAAGATGAAAAAGCCCTCACTAAAATTTCTACAAAACGCGATAGACCGAGCGATTGGTGGTTATGACCGATCGATCGGTCACCTACTGAGCGACCGGTGTTCTTGGTCGAGCGATCGATCAAAAACATGCTATCTGGAAAAATTCCTCATACAAAAAAGTTAACCAGTCGATAGCTACCGATCGATCGCTAATAATAATCGAGCGATCGGTAATGAACCGATCGATCGCTACACTGAACCGAGCGATCGGTGCTCTATAGGTCCCAACTGTTTTGGCCATATCTTTTGACTCGTTCGTCGGTTTTCGACGATTCAACTTGCTTTGGATTCATCTTTCGAAAACGAACATTTTTGACATTTCAAAATTTCCGATTTCTCCCTTATTTATTAATTAGACTACAAGAATGACCAATTGGCTACGAAAGTGCTATTCATCAAGTATGGAAAAAGTTCTGGGTGCAACAAGATTGCTCTAGGACATTCAAACCCTGACTTACCCAATGTTATCCCATTGACCCAAAATAGGAATTACACCGGAATTGCAAGTGACGTGAGATATCCATGTTGCAATTGAATCCCAGTGTAAGAACATTAACCAATACGGATCCCGGCACATTAACTTTTTAATTCAAGTAATCATTCCACTTACATTATCCCTAATGGACCTTCAAGATTATTTATACTATCTAACTCATAGCCCATTGTACATCATCCGACTTTCCAAGACTTTTGATTAAGCCATGAGAAACATTTTCTTATGTAAAACATTTTGAGAAAATCATTTTATAAGTATAATATATTTTAATAAAAATATATTTCAAACTTATTTTGTTTCAAAATCATCTGCGCAGGATTTAAGCTTAATCAACTGTCTTACCCAGAACTTAGATAATCTCTCAAATCAATGAGCATAGATTTCTTGTTTGAAATTCATTATGACTCGAACAACTTTCTGACTATCCAACTGTCACTGTATCGTAATCCCTAAGGTAGAGAGTACTTTGGTATAATCAAAACAGTCAGATTATTGCTCAATTATAAATGAACTCATCAGATCTAAGGATCATTAAAACTGCTCAATGTGTATAAGAGACCAACTATCTGATAATATGTTTATGTAAGAGGTCTCTCATTGCATGCAATCAGTCAATGTACATTTAAGCACCCATATGTTGATGTGTAGTCTCCACTACAATAGTTTGAGATAAAACTACATCTCAACTATTGTGAACATCTTAGCATAGTGGCAGTCATATAAGTGAAGTGCCCAGCTTCACCCATAGCTATGACTATATAAGGTATAAAGAACTGAAAAGCTATTTCTACTTGTGATAGTCTCATCACATAGCTTTCCTACAATATATCCTAAGGACCTTTATCGATATCTCATATCGTATTGATCATCTCATGATCATGGTTAATTACCCATAATGAATACACAATAGATAAAGAAGATGTCTTTATTAATCTAATTAATAAGAATCTAACAATCTAAATGATTTTTCTGGGCTTCATGTTTAACACCACCCTCACATGAGACACAAGTTACCATCTAAGCAGCGGCAGGGAAAAGCTCTCATGAAAGAGATATTAGGTTAAATGGAAAGTCGTGCATGACTAAGTCACCCAAGCCTTCATTGCATTTAAATATAAGCACGTTAAGTCACCCGAGCCTTCATTGTGTTGTATAAATTAGAGATTATTGAACATGCTAACAAATATGAACATGAAACTTAAAGATTTCATATAAAACAATATTTTGTCAAGATCAATTTAACAAAATCTTAAAAATAAGAAATAGAGAAAACTTATCGATTAGAGTTTCGACTGAGACATGATACTAAAATTGTTGTCCTTAAGACCGATTTCGTCCCCCTTGGAGTATCTCCTTTGATGCAAACAGGTTACTGTGGCCGATCTCTTGGATTCAACAGTCGCGGTCTAACAACATGCAATTCGCAAATTAGACTCACTAATACACTCCTGATATATATGACACCCAACTCAAGAAAACCCAACTCAAAATATAAAAAATAAAAGATAAAAAAGACTCAACTCCTTTTATCTACCAAAAAATCTTAGAGATGAAAACCTTCTCTACAAGAAACCTTAGAGGTAAAACCCCTTTTATAATAGAGATTTCTTCTCAGTATGATAATGTGCATTGATAACCCATATCACAACCCACAAATGAAATCGGTTACACAAAATAAAAAACCATTTAAAGTAGAAAAATAGTTACAAAATTAAAGTTTTAAATTGACATTAAAATTTGTATCACAATTTAAAATAAATCCAACACATTGCTCTTAAATGAAAGTGTGTTTTCATTTGGATATGTTTAACTTAGGTAGAGGAAAACAAAGGATACATTGCAGGAAGAGTTCTAATTAGAGGACCTCAAGGTCCTCTTCCAAGTTGTCCATGCCAATCAAATTTCAACACAGTGGACAAGAGATATAAAGTTAAAAATAAAATAACAGTTTCGCTACCATGGAGAGCACAGGTCCGTCAATCCATATGTGCCGGTTGAATCCACCGAGATCCGTGTCTATCACACCCACACGACCCTCCACATGATTCATTGGGAGTATACAATCCCAGTCCACCTAATCGACGGAGTATACGATCCTAGTCCACCTAATTGACGTCCCGGATTAGATCAGACAAAATAAGAAGCGACCAATCAAGACTAGCGAAGTGCAAAGTGTAGGAAAATGGAAGTTTTATACGCCATAGGAGCTTTCTACACCACAAGATTACACTCTACAAAAGTTTTAAAGAATTTATAAAGTTGAAAAACTTTTTGTAAGATTTCGATATGGGACTAAACGTTACAAAGGAAAACTCACAAGTGAAACGAGCTTGTCTCACAAGGGGGCTAAGCTTCAAGTCACCCCAAATACAAAAATACACTATTATTGAAAATAAATAGGGATATATTTGAAATAAAGCAAAACTATTTTAGGGACTAAAATCTAATAAAGCAAATATTATAAACTAACTTTTAAATAATTTAGAAATTAGATTCAACATAATCTCTCTTTTAGACATAGGAAAGTGATTGAAAACTCAGGATAGTAGGTACTATCGAGAGCTAGGCCACTCGTTTGAAAATGAAACGGGCAAAAATTGCACTTTCTTTAAATGATGCCCCACTTGAGGGTTGGCACCTTTGAATTTTCAATATTGTCGCTTTGGCTCTCGTAGTTGGAGAGTTTTAAATCACTTCCTTGGACTTATGCTAGGCTACCTTCACATCGGACACAAGTTACCATCTAAGCAGCGGCAGAGAAAAGCTCTCATGAAAGAGATATTAAGTTGATGGAAAGTCGTGCACGACTATAGTTACCCAAGCCGTCATTGCTCTTAAATGTAAGTACATACGTACGTTTTCATTTAGATATGTTTAACTTAGGTGGAGGAAAACGTTGGAAACATTGCTCAAAGAATTCTGATTAGAGGACCTCAAGGTCCTCTTCCAAGCTGTCCACACCAATCAATTTCAACACAATGGAAAAGAGAAATAAAGTTAAAAATAAAATAACAGTTTCATTTCTACGTGTCAATATAAAATAGGGTGGTCGGTGATATGTTCACTTAGGTGGAGGAAAACGTGGGAAACATTGCAGGAATCCTTAGAGCTCAGCTTGAATACATCCCTAGTCGTTGTACAATGGGAAGGAACTAAGAAACCCTTTCATCAAGACCTATAAATAGAGGAGCTTTGCTTAGGAAACTCTCATCGAAGACTCTTATTAGCTAGAGCTTTGCTTACTCCTAGGAAGAAAATGCGAGGGAGGTGTATAACGATCTGGAGGTCGGGGTGCCTGCTGAGGACGTTTGGGCCGTATATAGCTCACCTCAACTGCCGAGACTCCTTGTAGACCTGAATCCCGATGTCATTGAGAAATTAGATATTGTAGAAGGTGATGGAGGGCCTTGGCTTGCCTCTGGCGATGCCAGAAAGGGCTTATCTCGGGGTTCCATAGAATAAGTGACATGTGGTGGAGAAGTCAAAATCATGGGGCCCATGATTTTGACTTCTCCACCTACAATAAGGCATGTGGCGATAAGTGTGTGAGAATAAGGGTGTGAGATATCAAATGGGGAGAAGTCAAAATTATGGGGAGAAAATGGAATGACTTCTCCCCCATTTTTACGCCAAGTGTCGCACTATGTATGGAACCCCAAGAGCCCTTTCTGGCTTCGCCAGAGAGAATCCGAGGCCGTGATGGAGGCATTGGCACTATTTTGCACGCTGTACTTACCCAAGGTCTGCCATATATATTCATATATTCCCATCGTAGTTTGGGTAATTAATTTTTCATTATTTACTACTAGAGGCATGCTAGCCCTACTCTCAGGCATTCCATACTCTCCCCCAAGAACCACAACTTATACTAAAAGCAAGGACACATTTTACTTTTTGGGTGAAAGCATGGACATGTGTTGATTTTTGACTGAGAGTAGATAATGCCAGAGAGTAGGGCTAACACGGCTCTTTACTACTACTAGGCTAAGAGAGGGAAAAAATTGGATGCAAGAGGAGAATTAATTTTGACGCTCCTCTTAGTATGTTTAGAAGGGTGACAATTTCTAAACCAAACTATCAGCCCGCCTGACTTCCATGGCTAGGGGAGAGTTTAGAGGAGATCATATTTTTCTCCTCAAATATTAGAACTATTCTCCAATAAAGTTTTGGAGACTCCTTGGGTATTTTTGAGGTTGATCAATTTTAACTCATTTATAACTTTTGGTGGACTTTAAAGGTGATTTTGTTGTGGAAAGTGTACCTCGCCAAAAATACTATTACCTAATATTTGCTTATTTAGAGATCATAACCAATACGCTGTGACATAATTTCTTTTATATATAAAACTATTATTTTTTTTTACTTTTGTAATTTTGATAAGTCCAATGTCGCGACCCAAAACCCACCCTAGGAGTTAGAGTGAATCATGGACGACTAAATCATGACTTACATGACTTGCTTGACAACCACCTGCAAAACACCCACAGAGCATATACAATAGAGGATAACAGCGGAAGCATAGCTATAAGACACAGCGGAAGTCTAACGAACCTCTAAGTATATACACATGGTCCAAGTTTTAATACAAAGAAATCAAAACAAAGAAAGTGCGGACATGCCCGCCAAAATACATGGATATAATCACTCATGCTCACCCACAGCCAATCCACTCAGAATCTAACACCACCTATTGATAACCCTCTACGGGAGGTTCCTCAAAAGGCTCCTCGACGTACTCCTCCTCCACCCATGGACCAGGAGCACAAACATCAAATGGAGCAGCAGCTCCCTCAGAACCTGCCGACATAAGAAGTACGGCTGAGCATGGAATACTCAACGGGTACTAAATACTAACCAACAGTCATAGTATACAGATAGCATACACAAAGTAGGAAGCACGGCATATATAGAACAGGAACAATTTATATCATGCAAGGAAGTAAAGCAATTTATATTCATGCTTGCATTCAGAAAGACTGATAAAACCCTTGAAAACATCGTGCACTTGACTTGACTTGAAATACCCTTTGCGTGATTGGGAACTTGTTAACCGTGTCATGCTTGCATTTTCATAATTAAAACATGTTCACATGCCTAGTTGCCGTTCATAGTCCGTCGCAACTAGTACCCTATATGCAGATGGGTATGCCTAGTTGCCGTTCATAGCCCGTCGCAACTAGCATCCATGCGTGTAATGCCATGCAGAGTTATGCGTGTCATGTGATGCTATGCTATGCGTGTCATGCGATGTTATGCATGTCATGCGAGGGGATGGGAGACCTTTCCCTATGAAATGCATGATTGTCTTGCCCATGTCAAAAGCGAAGTGAAACATATCTTAGGATATGCCCCACCTCTACGCCCCATACTTAAAACATCGGTAAATCACGTCATTTCATGCGTGCTCGTGAGATCGTGTGCATACTTGCATTTGGAATTAAATATGGCAATTTGGGGTAATTCACAAAGCATAGCAGATAACAATTTAAGTGAGTAATAATCTACGCATTTCAAGAAACGTAAAAAACACACTATCATGAACCCTAACAATTTTCAAGAGCAATTAAGCATGGGTTCCCTTAATTTATCATTTATTTTGTTTACCTTGGCATTTCATCGAACATGGGGTGTGTTCATTATTCACTTAAACCTAGATCATGCTTTTCTAGGTGGGTTTTACTCACATCACATATGTATGTTTATTATGGGTACAATACCCTCCCCGTTCATCCATCACATCAATACACACGGCATCCAATCGCCCACATTCATCTCCATTCATCATTCACCATTTACCATTCACAACCCATCTCATAATACATGGATGTATAAAGGAACACAAAGAAAATAAAGGGGAAGAAGAACTATAACTAGGAGGGTAGCAAGAAGTACCGACCTTGAACAATGAGGAAAAAACCCCTTCCAAAAACGACCGTGTAACGGCTGCCCTAGCTTGAGGAGAGTGCCCCACACGAGCTTGAGCCGAGATCTTGAAGAAAATGGACTTGAGGTGAGTGTGGGTTCACAACCCTTTGATTTCTCCTCCAAAAATCAAACTCTAGGTTAGGGATCGCCTTCTTCTCCTCTCCTTAGCTCTCAATCTTCTAAGTATTGTAAATAAGCCCTAAAGGCTCGGGCAAGACTCTTAAGGTAAGAGTAAACTGCCCAAAAGACTAAAACACCCTTACTAAATTTTCTGCAAAAACGCGAGTACCGAGCGATCGGTGTTAATGACCGATCGATCGGTTGCCTACCGATCGATCGGTTTCATAACCGAGCGATCGGTTAAAATTTCACTCTTTGGAAAATTTCCCCATACAAAAATCTTGACCAGTCGATAGCCTCCGAACGATCGGTTTTGGACCGATCGATCGCTCCATGGACCGAGCGATCGGTGGCCTGCAGGTCCAGACTGTTTTGGCCATAACTTTTGACTCGTTCGTCCGATTTTGACGATTCAACTTGCGTTGGGTTCGTACTTCGAAAACGAACATTTCTGATGTTTCGGAATTTTCAATTTCTTCCTTATTTATTAATTGTACTACTTTAAAGGCAAAATGGCTATGAAAGTGTCGTGCATTAAATGTGAAAAGGTCCGGGGCTCTACATCCAAAATATAACTAATTCATTTATTTATTATTATTATATTTTTTTTTTGTAACTTGGAGTGTCCCAACCCTTCGGTCAGGACTAATAGAAGGCAATATGTGACAGTGAGAACTTTGTTAACTTATTTAGTGGGTTGCATTGCTTAGTGATAAAGATGAAAATAATAATTAAATGACCTGTTGTAGAAGTATCCACTTTTCTCTTTACCAAGTGATGAAATTTGATTTCGTGGTCGGCTAACAAGAGGACCTTTCAGTCCTCCTCTTATTGCTACTCTATGGTTTATGCCTATTAGTGTCAATCTGTGCCCTAATCGGGGTCAAAATAGGGCGCCTTTTCAAGCATTCCACATGTAGTGCCTGGGCTTCAAGTGTGCATGGGCTCCGCAGCAATTTTTTTATACTAATATAATTAAACTTTTAGTAAAATTTGATCCTTCAGTTTTCAAAATTGTTAAATTGTGCATACAAATATTTAGAAATTAAAAACACAACCACTAAGTTTGATCCCGTATTTGATCAAATTGGTTGCTCGATGTCCTACTGCATCCATGCTTAAGTTGGCTTTTCCATTCAATAATATAACTTTTTTTTTCTTGGATGTGTTAGGGCAACCAGAGCCGCATGAGTGGAAAGAGAAGTTCACGACGATCGACAATGTTGAGCGTATAAAGGTGGTTCGACATATCGAAGGAGGATATTTGAACATAGGTTTTCAATTCTATGAATTTATCTTCAAAATTATAGCGAAAGACAAGCATTCATGCATCATTAGAACAACTACTGCTTTCGAAGTCGAAGAAAAATATGAAGCCAATGCTTCTCTTATCAATGCTAGTTCACTGTGGTGGTTTGCCAAATCAATTGCTAACTATGTTATACAAAAGAAAGAAAATGACTGCAAGAACTAAGATTTTAGATGCGGATATTCTCATGTGTTGTTCAAATTAGAAGTTGGTGTAATTTCCTCAATGTTTCTATGTTCTTGATCTCTGAATTTCAGACTCCTGGCGTTATTTCTATTTTACTGCTTGTAAGTGAAAATGTTTTAGAATAAAAGTATGTCTTTCTGTAATGTCAATCATGGGGTTTCGACTAAATATTTAGTTCTTCTATTGAAAAAGCTCGGTCCACCTTCACGGGTTTATGTTTTGGTAGCCCTTTATGGGGAGCGATTTAATTTATCTACTGTGAGTTGTTAGTGTTAGTGGGCAAGCTGTTAGTGTTAGAAAGGTAAGTGAGTCTTCCTTTCACATCACACAATGGACAATTTTACCATTAAATTGGGCATTCCCTCTCCGGAAGGCCTAATAGCGAGGGTAAAAAACCTTTTCCATTCATAAAGAAAAATACCAATGTTTACTATTACTGGTGTATTTGTTTTCAATTTTACATGACGTGTTTTCTTGATGCCTATCTTTTTATAAAGGGTAAGGATCACATGTCCACAAGCTTTTATTTATTTTTATTAATGTACTGATAGAGATCCATACCTTTTATTCCTCTTGGGTCCGTCGATTTACATAAAATGGAAAATCCATAACTTCTTTCTCTAATTGGAAAAAAATGTCATTGCTTCTTTCTGTGTCTTTCAAATCATGAAGCCCAATAGGCTAAATGGGAGACTTGGGGCATCGTTCAACAAGTTCAGCACAACTTTGATCTATAATTTTCTATTAGTCTTGGCTGCCTTAAGGGAAAAATATTCTAGATCCCCCACATGACATACTCCTAACGAAGGGCATAATGTAACTATCCTACCTTTAGGGATGGGTTTCGTGGACAGATTGGGAGGGAGAAATAGAATTGCAGAATTTCTAATTCCGGTGTTAAATGGCAGTGGATTGAATTGCAAAATTTTCAATTCTATCAAAGTCCACAAATTAAGGGTTTTTAGTGGCGGTTCTTAGGAAACCGTCATGGAACTCAATGCCCACCAGGATATTAGTGACAGTTTTTTTTTTAAAACCCTCGTGGAAATAAGTTCCTGTCAGGGGATTAGCGACTGTTTCTATTAAAACCACTGCTGAAATCAATTACCACTAGGAGATTAGTGACGGTTTTTATGAAACTGCCCAAAAAATTAGTTCCTGCTAGGATATTATCGGCTGTTTCATAAAAATCACCATTCCCGCTAGGTGATTAGCAGTGGTTCTTATGAAAACGTCACTAAAATCAGTTCCCGTCAGGACATTAACGGCAGTTTTTAAGAAACCACCACAAAAAACTTTTATTTTAGGCTATGAATTCATTCTCCCTCATTTCTCCTCTACGCCTGTACCTGTGACGGAGCTCATCTCTGTTCTGCAACCCGTCTCGCAATCGTTGGCCATCTCCGTCACGATCGCCATCACCGGCCATCTCCGTCATCGTTGTAATCAATGCTACCCGGTAAGTTCTCTCTCCTCTCTCTCCCGTAAACCAAAGAGATTTTTGTTTGAGGGGAGATTGATGAACTCTGAGGTTAATGAATCTTATTCATAGTTAACTTACAATTAAATTCGAATAAGCATCAACAATCTCTTAAAAGGAGTAAAAAGTTGTTTGAATCGGTTGAAACCTAAATTATAGGAAAATTTAGAGTTCTGGGAGTGGGTTCTAGGCTAGCATTTTGGGGGATGAATAGAAATAATTAGCATATAAATAAAAAATAACCCATTTTCAACTGGAACCTTTTTCTTTCTCATATTAACCCTTTTGAAAATAATTAGCATAAATAAAATAAAAAAACCATTTTCAACTGGAACCTTTTTCTTTCTAATATTAACCCTTTTCACTTTATCCCACCCGTAATTGACCTCTCTCATCAAATGAAAGAACACACATGAAAAGGAGAAATGGGTTGGAAAATGTTTAGCAATCTTGTAAGTTGATTGAGATTAAGGATCATATTTCTATATGATTATATAATGAATTAATGAGGTAGATACTGCCCTAAGAAAATTTAAAAAGGCATCCTTTACTTTGAGTAACCGCAAATTTCATGCGTCTCAAATTACCTCAACTGTTGTGTGGATATCCGGTCTAGGCATAAATGAGGTTCCCCACTGCCGAAGCATAAAAGCACCTATTCATCTGCCTGATCTCATCAGTTGATGTAGGAGCCATCTTTTTAGACAAAGTAGCACCATGTCTAAAAGGAATGCGAGTTGTCTTACAATCACTCATACTGTACTTAGACAAAATCTTGTCAATGTAGGAAGTTTGGCTCAATCCCATCATTCGGCATTTTCTATCTCTCAGAATCTTTATTCCGAGAATATAGGATGCCTCCCCCAAATCTTTCATGAGAAATGCTGAGAAAGCCAAATCTTGACTGATGATAACATCCCTATATCATTCCTAATGGGTAGAATGTCATCTACATAAAGAATATGGTATACTACCGCTCTCCCACTGTCCTTCTTGTGAATACAAGATTTCTCTAAATTCTTTTGAAATCAAAATTCTTTGATCGATAGATCAAATCTTTGGTTTCAGCTTCTTGAAACTTGTTTCAAACCATATCGACTTATTTAGCTTGCAAACCATGTTCTTCTTGTTAGGAGTAATGAAGCTCTCAAGTTGCTTCATATAGATGTCTTCATCTAGCATTCCATTAAGGAAAGTAGTTTTGACATCCAATTGCCATATCTCAAAGTCATGGTATGCAGCTATAGCTAGCAATATCTTGATGGATTTGAGCATAGCTATAGGTGAAAAGGTATCCTCATAATCAACTCCTTGAATTTGAGTGTAACCTTTTGCAACAAGTCTTGCTTTATAGGTCTCCACATTACCATCGGCACCCTTCTTCCTTTTGTAAATCTATTTGCATCCAATTAGCCTTATATCATCTAGTGGATCTACTAAAGTCCAGACGTCATTGTCATATATGGAATCTATTTCAGCATTCATAGCTTTATTCCATTGAAATGCATCTACATCTAATGTAGCTTCCTGTTAAGTTTTAAGATCTATATCCTCATTATCAGGGGTAACTAGATAAACCTCATTATTATAATACTGAAGTCTATCTAGTGGTCGAGAAACTCTTTCAGACCTTCTCAATAGAATAGAAATAGAAGAATTAATAGTGGAAGGATTAGGTTCATTTTGGATACTAGTTGTGTTGTCTTTCATCTCATGAAATTCAACCTTCTTAAGAAAATCCATTTCTTCCTCCAAGAAGATGGCATGATTCCTAACAACTATTGTTTGGTCTGCCTTGGAGTAGACATAAAAACTCTTAGTTTCCTTTGGATACCCTACAAAATTCTATTTTTCTGTTCTAGATTCCAACTTAGTATATTCGAGTTTGTGAACATGTGCAGGACAACCCCATACCCTTAGATGTTGTAAACTAGGTTTTCGCCCAGTCCACAATTCATAGAGTGTAACCAGTATAGATTTAGAAGGAACCAGGTTCAGAATATCAGTTTGTAAAGTATACCCCCAAAGATAGGAAGGTACATCGATATGGCTCATCATAGATCAAACCATATCTAATAAGGTCCGGTTTCTTCTTTCAAAAACACCATTTTGTTGAGGTGAGGCAAGACTTGACCATTGTGAGATAATCTCATTATCCCTTAAGTAATTCATAAAATCACTGGTGAGGTATTCACCACCTCGATCTGATCGAAATGTCTTTATGGATTTGTCTGTTTGATTCTCAACTTCTAATCTGAATTCTTTGAAATTTTCAAAAGTGTCAGATTTGTGTTGCATCAAATAGACATATCCATATCTAAAATAGTCATCAGTAAATGTGACAAAATACCGGTATTGCCGTCGTGCAACAATGTTAAATGGACCACATACATCACTATGTACGATTCTCAACTTTTCTTCAGCTCTTCCTACCTTTTTAGGGTAAGGCTTCTTGGTCATCTTCCCTCCGAGACATAACTCTCAAGTAGGGAATGTTTCTACCTTGAGAAATTCAAAAGGACCATCGTTTACCAACCTCTTGATCTTATCAAGATTAATGTGACCAAGTCTCTTACGCCAAACATAAGTTGACTTTGTGTAATATCTCTTCATTCCAGACATTCTAGATGCTAAGGCATTGTCACTTTGCAGACTTTCATTATTTACTGAATGAAATATTAAATAAAGACTGTTGATAAGATTGCCAGTAATTAAGACCATTCCATCTTTCTTAATTTCAACTATTGAATTAAAAATGATAGAGAATCCACAAAGTAAAAGTCTAGATACTAAAATCAAATTCTTGTGTGCACTAGGCACATAAAAACAGTCTTCTAAAACTAGTGTCTTTCCATAAGGTAAATAAAGAGTAAATACGCCTATTGACTTGACTACAACATTTGCACCTGAGCCTACTTCAAGCTTTTGCTCCTATCTGGTCGGCTTTCTGGTTTCCTTGAACCCCTACAAACATGTACAATGGATCCAAAATCCACGCACCATGAGTTAGAAGGACCATTCAGAAAATTTGACTCAATAGTAATTAATACTTCAAAGCATCTCATACCTTGGGTACTTGCACCCTTCTTAAGAATTATGAGGTAAGTCATACAATTCCTCTTCTAGTGGCCCATTTTACCACAGTGGAAACACTTTCCTTTGCCTTTGTTATCCTTACCACCATCTCCTAAAGAACATTTGGCAACTTTTACTTTACTCCTGTTCTCTTTAAACTTACCTTTGCCCTTATTCTTCTTTCTAAACTTTTTAGATCGCTTGGAGGTATCAGGTTTATCAACAATCAAAGTTTCACCCTTAGTTGACTTTTTGATCAAATCTTCTGCAACCACAAATGAGTTCATAAGCTCACTTAGTGACATTTCACTCTTGTTCATATTATAATTTAACACGAATGCATTGAAGGACGAAGGGAGTGACTGCAGAACACTGCCAACCTGAGTGATGGCATCCCTCTCTTCACCAAGAATTTCCAGCTCATTCAATAAGCTCATCATCTTTATGATGTGCTTTCTAACTGGAGTTCCCTCGGCCATCTTGGTGTTAACAAGAGTTTTCAACTTTACTTGTCGAGCTAACCTATTTTGCTCACCAAACATCTCATGCAGGTTTTGCAAAATGTCATAAGATTTATCCATGTGTTCATGTTGGCTTTGCAAAATGTTAGACATCGAAGCCAGAATGTAACACTTGGTCATCTGATTAGACCTCTCCCAGTGCTCCAACTCAGCCTTTTGGGCCGATGATGCATCTTCAGGAATTTTGAGTTTAGGTGTCTTAAGACACAAGTCAAGGTTATCTGCCGCAAATACTATTCTAATCTTTCTTTTCCAATCAACATAGTTAGTTCCAACTAACTTTTCATCACGAAGAATTTTAGTTAATGGGTGAAGGCCTGTCATGATCTAATCAAATGACAAATAAAGATAGTATTGCCAATTTAGAAAGTATCAATTGGCATCGAATACCTAGACACTGGCTTAATGTAATCCTGCCTTTGGGCACAATATCACATCGCCTTGAATAGGCAGATAGAATTTATCTTCTCTTTTTTCACAGATCTCATCTTGTGAATCTTGGAGCATTCGATCTACTGTCTGATTTATAAGAGATGTTATACTCATGCTTTGGCATTATTGTATGACATCTCATATTCATGTGCCCACCTACCATGAACCTAATAAACATTTAGCGAAAGCTCACGCTTTGGCATTGTTGTTCCCACTATTTGCTTATAAAGTTTTCACCATGTTTTCTCATAGTTGAGAGGGATTGAGCCCGGCTTTGGCCAGTCAGCTTACTCACACTCCCCACTATAAGATCACATAGTATATGGTAGAAGATCATAATACTTAGGGACTTGTCCCTAGTCTTATATACACATGATATATTAGGGAAATTATTTCAACAGAATAATTAAACATAAACAATAGATATCATCTCATGATAAAATAAACAAGTACCATCTCATGATAATAAACAAGAATAAGCATCGTATCAGATTAATCACTATGGGTCAAGGAAAATTAAAATGCATGGATGCAAGAGAATGAGATAAGAATAAAGGCAACTCGCAAACTCCTTCGTGATCTCTTCCTTTATCATCTTATCGAGATAATCATTGCAGCATCCTCCTTCGCGACATCTCGACCAATGCATGATTTGGAAATTAAATGGCATTAGGGAAACCAGTTTTCCATTTGTCCTTTATCAAGGAAACCGAATGAACCCACCCTTTACAAATTTTCCAAAATTCTACTACATATTATCCTCTAATATGAATGCATGATAAACAATTTATCATAGATAATAAAATTGAATAACAGTAATCTCATACAATTATATGCAACATGGTGATGGAGTACTTTTCTGATATTTTTAAAGATTTAAAATTTGATAACAATTATCAATTGGCTCGAAAAATCTATATCTTATACAGATCAAACCCGAAAAATAAAACAATTAAATTTTCCAACAAACAATTTTAATAAAATTATTTTTTTAATATAAAAATAGGATTTTCTTATATCTCTACGATCTTTTATTCCTTTCTCGAAAGCAAGATCCTTTCTCGAATGCAAGATCCTTTCATAAGATTGGTTTTACTATTATTCAAGATTAAAAAAAAATTAAGAGAACGGAAATTCGTAAATATGATCTCATCATAAAATAGGGTTTTAAAATTTCGAATAAAATCTATTTATAATAAAAATCATTCATTAATTATTTTAAACAATTAACAAATATAATTTAAATGATCAAATCATTTTAAAAGGAATTCAAAATAAACTATTTATTTTGAAAATTGATTATATCAATTATAATACTAGTTTTTAAAATTATTTAATTATTATCACTATCAAATCTCATTCGATAAATAATTCAAAAAATAATAATTTATTTATTCATCTCATGAACAAATAAAAAATAAAAACTACGAGCATAAATAAATAATAAAAATCATCTCATGAATTAGCTTATCTATTTAATTATCCTTTAAAACAAACAAAAAATACTCCTTAACGATGAGCTCTGATACCCCTTGAAGGGAATCCAGATTAAAATTTATGCAAAAAACTGGATCCCGAAGATCTTTAAACTATAGATAGCAAATAATTCTAACTACATGTTTAAATAATTACCTCGGTGAAAGATGTTCACCGGTGAAGCACAAACACAACTTGAACCGTCAGAACTCTTTGTAGAGATTTCTCGAAGAAATACTCAAAACTCGATCCTTATTCTTCGCTATCCCCACAAAGCTTTTGAATCTTTACTTGGTATTGAAGAAACAAAGAGAAGAAGATTGTTAGAGTAGACTTTCTATCTCACAAAACCTTTGAGTTCAAAACCTTAGCCTTCAAAAACAACTTGGAATAACTCTAGGGGCTCACGAAAATTGGAGAGAGATTTCTCTCTCTCTCTCACGATTTGGAGGGGAGTAAAAATTAATGGATAATTCTTCCCACACATTTTAGGGTATGGGGTTATATATATTAGGATAAAATCCTAAACCTTCTCCAATTAGAAGTTATCCCTTTAAAGAGTTACTAAATAATGATAACTCTTATCGTTAATTAAATTTCATGCTTATCTATAACTAATTAGTTATAATAACCTTTTTAATTTAGGATTCCTTTTCCTAAAAGGACTCCTTAATTAAAGGGGTATAATTAATTCCCTAGATTTTAAGGATACCAACAAACTCTCTAACATTTAGGGATTCTAATCAAATTAGAAAGCCCAAAAGGTGTGGGCGTGAGCTAGAGGGGGGCATGAGCCTTGGGGAGTCTTGCACTCCAAGTTTTTGATAAAAACAAATCTTTTCCCTTTGTTTCTTGTTTTCCAAGATTAGAATCTAATCCCTTAAGATAAGTACTAAATAATTAATAATTATTTTACTAACAAACTCCCTATAGAATAGGGATTCTCCAAATGGGCGCCCACCTTAGGGAATTAATCACATGGGCTTGGGCCCACCAATAAGGTCAACTCTTGTTGGGTTTTATGGATATGGGTCAAATTGTTAGACAAGATGCCCAGAAAAGTCATTTAGATTGTAAGATTCTTATTAATTTGATTAATAGAGACTTCTTCTTTATCTATTGTGTATTCATTATGGGTAATTGACCATGATCATGAGATGATCTATATGATATGAGATATCGATAAAGGTCCTTAGGATATATTGTAGGAAAGTTATGTGATTGGATTATCACAGGCAGATAGAACTTTTTAGTTCCTTATACCTTATATAGTCACAGCTATGGGTGAAGCTGGGCACTTCACTTATATGGCTACCACTATACTAAAATGTTCTCAATAGTTGAGATGTAGTTTTATCTCAAACTATTGTAGTGGAGACTACACATCAGTATATGGGTGCTTAAATGTACATTGATTGATACCATGCAATGAGAGACCTCTTGCATAAACATATTATCAGATAGTTGGTCTCTTATTCACATTGAACAATTTTAATGATCCTTAGATCTGATGAGTTCATTTATGACTAAGTAGTAATCTGACTGTTTTGATTCCACAAAAGTGATCTCTAACTTAGTGATTACGATACAGTGACAGTTGGATAGTCCGAAAGCTATTCGAGTCATAATGAATTTCAAACAAGAAATCCATACTCATTAATTTGAGAGATTATTCAAGTTCTAGGTAAGACAGTCGATTAAGCTTAAATCCTGCGCAGGTAATTTTGAAACAAAACAAGTTTGAAATACATTTAATTTAAAATATATTATATTTACAAAAGTTTTTTCTCAAAATATTTTACATGAGAAAATGTTTTTCATGGCTTAATCAGAAGTCTTGGAAACCCAGATCATCTGCAATGGGCTATGAGTTAGATAGTATAAATAATCTCAAAAGCCCATTAGGGATAATGTAATTAGAATGATCAATTAAATTAAAAAGTTCATGTGGTAGGATCCATATTGGTTAATGTTTATACACTGAGATTCAATTGTAACATGGATATCTTACGTCACTTGCAATTCCAATGAAATTCCTGTTTAGGGTCAATGAGATAACATTTGGTAAGTCAGGGTAAGAATGTCCCAGAGCAATCTGTGGAGATGCTCACATAAGAAATAGAAGCTCATAAATTGATTAAAAGATAATCAATTATTTAAAAATGATTAAATGTTAATCATTGGTTAAATAGAATAAAAGCTAATCTATGGTTTAAATTAATTGTTGATTTAAATTAGAGGATTATTTTAGTAATTATTTAATTAACCTAATTGAAGGGGAAATGGGTTTGACCCATATCCATAAACCCATAAGGATATACCTTTAATATAGGCCCAAACCCATGGATTAAAACCCATGAATTGGGCGCCCACTTTAGTAATCCTAATTGGATTAGGACTTGGTTACTTGAATAACTATTGAATAATAACTCTATTTATTATGGAAATAAATTTCAATGGTTGGAATGCAAGAAGGATTAAAAAGAGTTGTAATTGGATAACAACTAGGAGTCCTAGACTCCCCAAAGCTCACACTCCCCTTGTGCTCACGCCCCCTTTGGAGAAATCCTAATTGGATTAGGATTGGTTGATTGTTGACTAATCCCTTTAATTAAGGAATCCCTTTTGAAATGACTCTTTAATTAGTAGGATTACTATAACTAAAATAGTTATAGTTAAACTAGGATTTATTTAAATTAATAATAAGAGTTATTATTAATAAATAACTCTTAAAGGAATAAGTTGTAGTTGGAGTAGGATTTAAATTTGATCTAATCTATAAATACTCGAACACCCAAAACGTTTGGGATAGAATTCTCATTAATTCTCCAGAATTTTTTTCTCTCCCTCTCCTCCTCTCCAAAGCCATGAGCCCCTAGGGTATTCCCTAGGGATTTTCATAAGCTACAAGGTCATCCAAGTTGGGTTTTTCGATTCAAGGGTTTTGAACCCTAGGGTTTTGGGTGATAGAAAGTCTCTACACCATTACTCCATCTTCTTCCTCTTGCTTCATCAATTCCAAAGAAAGATTCTAAAGCTTCGTGAGGATAGTGAAGAACAAAGATCGAGCTTCGAGTATTTCTTCGAGAAATCTCTACAAAGAGTTCTGACGATTCGAGTGGATTTAGCTTCACCGGTGAACATCATTCACCGAGGTAATATGACTAAAACGAGTAGATAATTTTAGTTGCTTTCTATGGTGTAAAGATCATCGGGATCTAGTTTTCGCATAAATTTTTATCTTGATCCCCCTACACAAACCCATTTTCCCTTATATTGGGTTAATTAAATAATCATTATTATTATCATTTAATTTAGATTAAAATTTAATCTAAACCATAGATTAACATTTAATTCATTTATTAAAGATTAACATTTAATCCTTTAAATTATAGATTAACATTTAATCTATTAATTGAGCTTGTATTTCTTATGTGAACATCTCCACAGATTGCTCTGGGATATTCTAACCCTATCTTATCCAATGTTATCCAATTGACCCTTAAATAGGAATGACATCAGAATTGCAAGTGACGTGAGATATCTATGTTGCAATTGAATCCTAATGTAAGAACATTAACCATTAAGGATCTCGCCACATGAACTTTTTAATTCAATTGATCCTTCCAATAACATTTTCTCTAATGGGCCTTCGAGATTAATATACTATCTAACTCATAGCCCATTGTACATCATCCGGGTTTCCAAGACATTTTATTTAGCCATAAGAAACCTTTTCTCATATAAAACATTTTGAGAAAAACTTTTGTTCAGTAAAATATATTTTAATAAAAATATATTTCAAACTTGTTTGATTTGAAAATCACCTGCGCAGGATTTAAGCTTCATCAACTATCTTTACCCGGAACTTGGATAATCTTTCAATTTAATGAGTATGGATTTCTTGTTTGAAATTCATCATGACTCGAACAGCTTTCTGATTATCCAACTATCACCTTATCGTAGTCCCTCAGCTAGAGAGTACTTAGGTGCAATCAAAACAGTCAGATTACTGCTCAGTTATAAATGAACTCATCAGATCTAAGAATCATCGAAATTGTTCAATGTGAATGAGAGACCAACTATCTAATAATATGTTTATGCAAGAAGTCTCTCATTGCATGCAATCAGTCAATGTACAAATAAGCACCCATATATTGATGTGTAGTCTCCACTACAATAGTTTGAGATAAAACTATATCTCAACCATTGAGAACATCTTAGCATTGTGGCAGCCATATAAGTGAAGTGCTCAGCTTCACTCATAGCTGTAACTATATAAGGTATAAGGAACTGGAAAGCTATATCTGCTTGTGATAGTTTGATACTTATCACATAGCTTCCCTACAATATATCCTATGGACTTTTATCGATATCTTATATCGTATAGATCATCTTATGATCATGGTTAATTATCCATTGTGAATTCACAATAGATAAAGAAGATGTCTCTATTAATCTAATTAATAAGAATCTTACAATCTAAATGACTTTTCTGGGCATAATGCCTAATAAGTTCTTGTTTTGTCATGGAATTGTCAAAGGAGGAGATTGTAAAAGTCATGTATTTAGTATTAGCTAATTCCGTAATCAAAACAATACCCAGTGAATAGTGGTTCTACTAAAAGAAGATCAAGCCAAGTGAAGATGACCTAAAGACTCCGCATCCATCTTTTGCTCATGTCATTAGGAAGGTAAGAGACCTAGAGACCTAGTTTACCAAAGTGGGATTGACTTAGAAAATCTATATAAAAAAAAAACCTAGGTGGTTAGCTAAAAGCCTTAAGAATTGGATGGGAAAGAATTCAAATCATTCTATGCCTTACTAGTGAATCTTGGTCGACCGGGGTTGGGGTCCAATCGACCGTCTGCAATGTTTTTTTTTATTAAAAACCCAAAATAGTAGCTAAACGGGCTTAGCCAGTCAACTGGGCCTCATAGGCGGTCGACCGAACGTATGCATTTTTGTGTTTTTTAAACAACAGTAGCTTACTGATCTCAGCCGACTGCCCGTGATAGCCGGTTGACCACCCCAGGCAAAAACTTTCCAAATCTAAGTTTTAATTAGATTTAACTTTTGGGAAACTTGTTTTCTCCATTATATATAGTGTCTAAAGACCTAATTTGAAGGTAAGGGTTTTTAGTAGAGAGTTTTGAGAGTTCTATCATCTTTTAAGATCAATCAACACTCTTTTGGTTGATCTATTCATCTCTCCTCTCTCTCATTCTCTAGGGAAACAAGTTTAAACATTTTCTTATCTTTTGTTCTTCAATCGATCTCCATACTCCTGGAGATCAATCTAGAGATCTTTTAAACCTTCAAATCCCCATTGTTACTCCGTTGTGAGTGTTGGTTGGCATGAGCCAAATCTGTCAAGGATGGGAATCAATCTTTGGTGATCGTGGTTGAATAGTTTCGAGAAGAGGTGGTCGTTGAGGAACCGGAGCTGCTGTGTCAGAGATTGAACTAACTGAGTTTGTGGTTTGCAAGGCGAAGAATCGATACCGAGGAACGATATGTCATGTCTGATTGGGTAAGATTCGATTCTTGTAATTCTTTAATCTACTCATAGTGAAATTTGTACTGGACTAGGTCCCGTGGTTTTTCCCGAAAGAATTTTCCACGTAAAAATTTTACGTGTTCACTTGTGATTGATTGTTTGTGATTGCCTAAAATTAAAATTGGTAGACATTGTTAAGTAGACCTATTCACCCCCCTCTAGGTCAAAGGAATCATTGAACTAAGGAATTTCACTTAGGATTTATGTAAGAAATCCTCAAATTTTGGAAAGTTGAAATGCTCAAGTACCTAGATTGACCTTAGGAATCCTAGAATTTATTAGAAAATATTCTAAGGCCCTAGGATATCTTAAAATATGGTTAAAATCATGATTAAGGGAAGCCAAAAGACCTAGTAAATCACTCCCATCTTATTGGTTTTTAAAATCGGAGGTTCATTAGAATTTAAGCTTGAATCGTCGACGGATGGGCCAAAGGATTGGCGAACCATCAACGGTTGAGGTTACAGAAAATTTAAAATCTTTCTGTCTTATGAACCATCAACGGTTTCAGGATGAGAATCCCATCCGTCGACAGTTGCCTGCGGGAATAAGTAGAAATGCTCGCAAAGGCTAGTTTTTAACGGCTCTTTGAGTTCCCATCAAACCTCCAACAACCATATTATTGAAAGGGCTATAAAATGGAATGATTTATGAATGAAATGAAGAACTCTAATACTTCTCATTAATCAAATGATTCACTCAAAACTTAGATTTTCAAATCTATAGAGTTCAACCTAGAATCCCTAGATCCAAGTTCTGAAGCTTTGTAACTCCAATCTTTGGGAGATTTCTAGAGAGTGTTAAAGTATTTATCAGCTCATCTAAGGAGCATTTCAAGATTGTAAACCTCCTTTATTAAGAGTGTATTGAAATCAAGACATCCGTGGGAGTCTTGTCCGAGAAGCCGAAAGCTTTGTAAGGGTTAGTCACTACCTGGAAAGTGGACTAGTCTAGGGAGGATTGTTCCTTAGCAAGGTTTGATATTCACCCGGAAAGAAGATTGGTGATTAGGAATAAATCGTGGTGAATCCTCTAACGGGTATAACTTGAGGCGGGGACGTAGACGAGTTACCGAATCTCGTGAACAACATCTTGTGTCGCTTGTGTTTGGATCTCTCTAACTCTTCTCTTTAATTTATTATCTTGCATTGCTTGGTAGAATTGCTAATCTTCTATTTCCTTTTAACTTGTAAAAGTTGGAATTCCTCTTAAGGAAGTAGGAAGAAATTTTAATTTGCCATAGACCCTAATCCCCTCCCCCCTCCAGGGTCCAAACCTTGGGCAACAAGTGGTATCAAAGCCTAGGTCTCTGTTTTTATAAAAGATTTAACCATCTTAGAGAAAAGATTTTAATTGGAAAAAATAGAAAATACTAATGCAAATACCATAGGAGAAGGCCAATTGACTTCTAGACCTCCTTTGTTTAATGGTAAAAACTATAATTATTATAAAGTGAGAATGATGTATTTCATTCAAGCTTTAGACTATCATTGTTGACAAATAATTGTAAATAGTCCTCACATCCCCACTAAAAATGTCAATGGTATTCAAATACCAAAGGATGAGGATGAATGGACTCAAGCCGATATTAAACTCATTCAAATTAATATTAAGGCAATAAGCAATCTATATTATGCCTTAAACCCTCAAGAGTTTAATAGGGTATCCGGATGTGACTCGGCCAAAGAAATTTAGGATAAGCTCCAAGTCACGTACGAATACAATAACCAAGTTAAAGAAGAGAAAATTAAAATTTTAGTCCATAAATATGAAATGCTTAAAATGATAGAAAATGAACCAATTTTTATTCTATTTTTTAGATTTACTAACATTTTAAATTAATTAAAATCTCTTGGAAAGATTTTCTCAAATGTAGAAATTGTAAGGAAGATCCTTCGGTCTCTATCAAATGAATGGGCTCCCAAGGTCACGGTCATCCAAGAAGCAAATGACTTAACAAGGTTACCCATGGATGAGCTACTTGATTCTTTAATGACTTATGAAGTAATAATGATGAATCAAGATATCCAATAAGAAGAGCCTACACCTAAGAGAGGACATGCCTTGAAGTCTTCTCAAATGAGCTCAAGTGATGAAAGTAAGAAGAGGAAATTGAGAAGATGACTAGAAAATTTTGAAAGTTCTTGAAACACAAGAAAAATCTTAAGAAAAGAGCTTACAAGAAGGAATTCGAGAAGGAATTCATCAAAGGCAAAAAGAGCAAGGAAAATGACATTATTTGCAATGAGTGCAATAAGCCGGGACACATCAAGCCGGATTGCCCAAAACTCAAAAAGATCCATAAACACAAGAAAGCAATGAAAGCTACAACTTGGGATAACTCGGACTCAAGCTGAAGTGAGGATGAAAGAGTCAATATTTGCCTAATGGCTCATGGAGATGATGATAAGGTAAATTCTTTCGATGATGAATCTCTTTCATTTGATAATTTAAGAGAAGTTTATGATGAACTCTAGTATGAATTTGAGAAAATTGCTTATAAAATTAAAAAGCTTAAGAAAGAAAACTCTTCTATTTTAAATCAAATTGCAAAATGAGAATAATATCTTAAAAGAGGAAAATAAAAAGCTTAAAAATAAAAATTTATCTATTTCAAGTGAAAATAAATTCATACAAAATGAAAATGATAAGTACTAAAAGAAAATGAAATTTTAAAAGAGAAAAAAGAAATAATCTCTATGCCTGTAGTTTCAACAATTGAATGCAAAGATTGCAATAACTTGAATGTTAAGGTTGATGATTTGTCTTATATTGTAACCAAATTCACAAATGATAAAAAGATCCTAAATACAATGCTAGGAAATCAAAGATGTGTTTTTGGTAAGACCAGACTAGGCTATATAATCTATCAATCAAATAAAAAGATTATCAAAATTTCTTTACCTCTTATACTTTAAAGAATATCTATAAATTTGTTGGTAATAAGAGGATTAAGCAAGTTTGGGTGCCTAAAGGATCAAACCTTCGCAAGGCTAATGTTGTTGGACCCAAAATGGTCTGATACCAAAGAGTGTTTCTTTGAATGAAATTGGATGTTTGATCATACACTTTGATTACTTGATTATGTGTATAATGATTGATACTTATTTATGATGCTTGAAACATGTGTTGATAATATGTATATGTTTTTATATATTAATTGGTATTATGAGCTTGTAGTATGATTTAAAAATGGATGTTTTGATGAAATGCTTCCATTCTTTGAAGTGAATAATGATATGTTGCTATGAAATGCTTGAACTTGATGTAATACTTTGAAATTGGTTGATCATTCTACAAATGTTCAATTGAGTGGTGTCATAAGTCTTTGGTATCCTCACTGGCTATTATAAAGTAACTACCAAACAAACTTAGGAATTAGAGCAGTCTTTATTCACTATTGAATGTTATTTATATGCCTTGATTCAAAATGATTGATGTTGACTTCTTTACTGTGAAATTATTTTGGTTGGTATCACGTAATGAATGTTATGTTTGTACATACTGTTTGATGATGCCAGAGGGAGAAATGTGTTAATGGAATGATATTCATATACCCACAATTCTAATTGGTATTAAATGATATACTTGATAAAAGATTAATTGGTTTTATGAGCTTAAAAGATATATTCAATTTGGTTTCAATTGCTTGAATTGACTTAATCAAAATGAATCAAAGGTTGGAATCATAACTAATGAATGGTCTATCTAAAATATGCAAGAATCGAATTCTTATCTTAAATTAATAACGCATATGTGTAGAGGGAGTTAACCTAAAAAATTGAATCGAAATTATTTATTGAGGGAGAGCTTATTCTCAATCCATTCCATTATTTGTCATCATCAAAAAGGGGGAGATTGTTAGCTTATAGGTTTTTACCTTAGATCTCCATATTGATTTTGATGATAACAATAATAGAATGAGATTTATGTTACTAATGTCTCTCTTAAGTTTATATTGAAAAATAGACTATCAAGAGCATTAAGTTTATATTGAAAAATAGTCAATCAAGAGCATTAGCAAGTCATTCAATGAAAAAACATCAATGAAGAAGATCCAACTTAAGTCAAAGCCAAGCTAATGGATCACATTGAAGATATTAAAGATTATATCAAATCCCAAAGTTCAAGTCGGATCTTGAAACTTAAAGTCAAATCAATTCAAGATCAAAACTAGAAGAATGAAGACTCTCAAAAAGGTTTAATTGTTTTATTTAAGAGTCTTAGGATTTATGTAAGACATCCTCAAAGTTTGGAAAGTTGAAATGCTCAAGTACCTAGATTGGCCTTAGGAATCTTAGAATTTATTGGAAAATATTCTAAGACCCTAGGACATTTTAAAATATAGTTAAAATCATGATTAAGGGAAGTCAAAAAACCTAGGAAATCATTCTCATCATATTGGTCTTTAAAATCAGAGGTTCATGAGAATTTAAGCTTGAACCGTCGGACGGATGGACCAGGGGATTGGCCAACCGTCAACAGTTGAGGTTACAGAAAGTTTAAAACCTTTCTGTTTGATGAACCGTCGATGATTGCCTATGGGAATCAACAGAAATGCTCGCAACAACTAGTTTGTAACGGCTCTTTGAGTTCCCATCAAGCCTCCAATGGCCACATTATTGAAATGGCTATAAAAAAGAATGATTTATGAATGAAATGAAGAACTACAATACTTCTCATTAATCAAATCATTCATTCAAAGCTTAGATTGTCAAATCTATAGAGTTTAACCTAGAATCCTCATAAACTGTTCTTGAACTTTTCAACTCCAATCTTTGGGAGATTTCTATAGAGTGTTAAAGTCTTTATCAGCTCATCTAATGTGCATTTCAAGATTGTAAACCTCCTCTATCAAGAATGTATTAAAATCAAGATATCTGTGGGAGTCTCGTCCGAGAAGCTGGAAGCTTTGTAAATGTTTAGTCACTACCCGAAAAATGGACTAAGTCTAGGGAGGATTGTTCCTTAGCAATGATTGATCTTCGCCCGGAAAGAAGATTGGCAATTGGGAATAAATCGTAGTGAATCCTCTAGTGGGTATAGCTTGAGACAGGGACGTAGGTGAGTTGCCGAACCTCATGAACATCTTGTGTCACTTGTGTTTGCATTTTTCTAACTCTTCTCTTTAATTTATTATCTTGCATTGCTTGATAAAATTGCTAATCTTCTATTTCCTTTTAACTTGTAAAAGTTGGAATTCAGCTTAAGGAAGTAGGAAGAAATTTTAATATGCCATAGATCCTAATCCCCCCCCCCCCCTAGGGTCAACACCAACAACCAAATCAACAACAGAATATCGTTCTCCCCTCTTCGAATCTCTCATCCCTACTCTCAGAAGATCTCATCACCCAAATCAAACAACAAAGAGACGAACTCAACCAATTCCTTCAAGCCCAGGTACTAATTTTTCTTTTTTTTTCCTCTCTATCTAGATGGGCCTTTGTTAATTTTTCTTCTCTATGACTTTAATGGCGGATTGCTATGCAAGGGATCAATTAAAGTACACATTAGTGATTGTATATTGCCATTGTTTCCCATTGATATTAGAAGATTGAAAAACAACCTCATTTTAAAATTAATAAGGATGTGGGAGAGTCGTGTGATGTGAGAGCTCTGCAACAGAATGAAGGGACAGCAATGGGGAAGGAGAAGACCTTCATTTCAATGAAGGTATCAACACCCATTTTGTCTTTTTTTATTCTGCATTTAATGAGGACATTTTAGGTATTATAAACTAAAAGGAATGGCTTGGAAAGTGTGGCTTGACTTATTTTCATTTAAAATTGTGTCAACTCAGCATTAATCTTCTCCCTTCATAATTAGCAATTGATGGTTATGATTCGGGAGTATATATGGGAGTATATTTAGGAGTACCCATAGATTGACTCATATCTTATTTCTTAGGTATTATACCATATAAAAGACAACACAGATTTGTTTTCTTTAATAGAAAAATCCACCATGCTTGAATATGCCTTTTTCGATTTTGAGAAGTGTCCCTTCACTATTAGGAAGAGACACAAAGGTTGGAAAAATACCTTAAACAGTTTGACTCTATGGCCTCGGATTGCCTCTGGTGAAGCTAGAATGACCCTCAAGGGCATCCATACATTGTGTGTCATGTGGCATTAAAGGGGAGAAGTCATTTTAATTTCTCCCTTGATTTTTGACTTCTCCCCCCTTGATATTGTTAGCCTCAAGGTTACAACTCTAAGTACCCTAGAATGTTTCGGTAATAACACAATAATGAAATGACTCTTGATATACTAATATTTTCTTTGAGTATGTAAAATTTCAACAAAAGCAGTACATGTCAAATCAAATTTCAAGATACAAAGAATTTAAAAGCATAAGTCATCAAGGTCAAAGTCAAAGACTAATTCTTCTAAGAAGCACCAAAAGCTCAAAGTCAATGCATGAAGATCTATTAAGAGTAAAGCTTCTTAAATTCAAGATTGAAGATCATTTTTCATGAAACTAGTGTCTAAGTTAAAGTGTCTAGGACCTTGTAAAGTCCTCAAGTTATTAGAAAAGAATTGCTCATAGAATGCTTAGATAGACCCTAGGTGATCTAGTATAACTTGGACATCATTCTTGGACCCTAAAAATGATTAAAATATTGATTATCTAATTGCCTAAGGGACCCAGCATGATTCCCATCTTTGTGTTCTCATTACGATGAGTTTACTAAAAAATTTCAGTGAACTCGTCGACGAGTGGGTGGCAGGAAAATGAAGCAATTGCTTCTGTCTCCACTCGGCGACAACTCAAGCTAAATTCCTTCTCACTCGTTGATAAGTGCCTGTGGGAAAAACCTATAACGGCTATTTTTAAACGGCTAGTTCGCATTCAATGCAACTCCCAACGGCCATATTGATTGCCCAACTATAAATAGAGCTGATTTATGATAAAAATACAACATACTAAGGATTCCAATCATTGTTCTATTGCTTATTTATCACTCACTAACTCTCAGCAATCAATACTCTGTTTTCTATTGATTATTTAGAATCTTAATCCCTTTCTTTTTGAGCATTCAATTCCAATCAATTTTGAAAGATTGTTACCTTTCCATTCAATTCTTATCTAGCTCAATTAAGGAGCTTTCAATTCGGATTGTAAATCCACAAATCTTTGTTTCTATTGAAAGTCAAGAATCAGGGATTCTTGCTCCCTGTTAAGAAGTGAATCTTCTTGTATCCAAGAGAGAGTCTCTCTTGAAGAGGTTACTCTTTAGCCTGTAAAAGGATTGTTAAAGGTTCTTCCTAAGCCTGGAAAATGATTGTAAGGCTTGTTCTCTGCCGAAAAAGAAGAGTACGATTAGTGAATCGTATGAAAATCCTTAAAGCGGGAAAGCTTAAAGGCGGGGACATAGGCAAGTTGCTGAACCCCGATAACATATCTGGTGTCTGGTATCTCTATCCTTCTCTTTCTTTTATTATCTCTGAATTTAGTTGGTAGTTGTTGTGATAAGTTTTAAATTCCGCAAATATCACTTAGAATAATTTTTTAATTTGCCATAAACCCTATTCACCCCCCTCTAGGGTCCATTATCTGGGCATCAATTGGTATCAAAGCCTTGTACTCTTTTTTAGATCTAACCATCTTGAGTTAAAGATCCCATATGGCAAACATATTTGCTACTACCTTAGGAGAAAGCCAATCGACCACCCGACCTCCATTATTCAATGGAGAAAACTATAACTATTGGAAAACCAGGATGATAGTTTATTTACAAGCTCTGGACTATGACTGTTGGAAAGTCTTTGTCAAAGGACCCCATCTACCACATAAAGTAGTTGATGGTATTAGAATCCCTAAAACTAAAGATGAATGGAATGAAGCAAACATTAAACTCATCCAAACAAATGCTAAGGCTATTAGCAATTTATACTGTGCCTTAAGTCCACAAGAGTTCAATAGAATCTCTAGATGTGACTCAACCAAGGAAATATGGGACAAACTCTAAGTCACATATGAAGGTACAAATCAAGTTAAAGAAGAAAAAATAAGTATGTTAGTTCCCAAGTATGAACTCTTTAAAATGAAAAATAATGAATCTATTAGAGATATGTTTATACGTTTTACCAATATCTTGAATGAACTGAAATCTCTTGTTAAGGTATACTCTAATGCAAAAAATGTTAGAAAAGTCCTTTGCTCACTTCCAAAGAGTTGGGGTCCCAAAGTCACCGTCATTCAAGAAGCAAAGGATTTGACCAAACTTCAAATGGATGAGTTTCTTGGATCTCTTATGACACACGAGGTCACAATGAAAGATCAAGAAGATGAACCAAATGCGAAAAGGGGACTTGATTTGAAGACCACTCAAGAAAGTGAGGAAGAAGAAAGTGATGAAGATGATGACATCGCTTTAATGGCAAGGAAGTTTAAAAAATTCTTGAAGCACAAGAAGAACTTCAAGAAGAGGCCTTACAAAAGAGAATTCCCCAAGGAGGTAGCCAAATGAGAATCAAGCAAAAAGGAACAAATCATTTGCTATGAGTGTAAGAAGTTGGGATATATTAAGACTGAGTGTCCTCAATTGAAGAAAGGCCAAAGATTCAAGAAAAAGGCAATGAAAGCCACTTGGGATGACTCCGAAGGAAGTGGATCAGATGACAACTCGAGTGAGAAAGAAGTTGCCAACCTTTGCCTCATGGCTCTTGATAATGAGGAGGTAAATTCCTCACCTAGTGAATCTCTATCTTATGAAGAAATTAGAGAGGCATTTGATGAACTCTATATGAAATTTCTTAAATTAGGATCAAAGAACAAACAACTTAAAAAGGACAACATTTCTCTTTCAAACTCAAATAATCTTTTACTAAAGGAGAAAAATGATTTACTCAATGAGAAAATCATACTTGAAAAGGAAAATAATGTTTTGAATGAAAAATTAAAAGAATTTCAAAATTCACCCCAAGGACTAACTTGTGAGTGTGAAGAGCTAAAAGCCAAAGTCATTGATTTGACTAAAATTGCTCACACCTTATCTACGGGAGAAAAGAATCTTGAAAGACTTTTAGGCCAACAAAGATGTGTCTTTGGAAAGGCCGGATATAATCCATTTTCAAACAAAAGGAGTACCAAAATTTCTTTTCAAAATCTACAAATGTTTTGAACCCTCCTTCTAATGAATTTTTCACTTTTAATGGAAAGAAAATAGTTAAAAAGATTTGGGTCCCAAAAGGATCATACACTCCCAAGACTATCCATAAAGGACCACACATGGTTTAGATCCCAAAGGGAACTCATCCTCCCAAGGATATTCAAAAATCAGTTCGGGGTTCAGCCAAAACTGTGGGTTTCGGGAGGAGCATATGTTGGAGTTACTTAAATTTTGTCTTGTAGGTTTGTTTGAAATCTAGCTCCTCCAAGATGAGATGGTTCTTGGATAGTGGATGCTCAAGGCACATGTCGGAGAACAAAGATCTATTTATCTCAATCTCTCCAAAGGATGGAGGACATGTGACCTTCGGGGACAACGCAAGTGGAAGGATCATCGGCATAGGTAATGTTGGTAAGAACTCTACAATTTTTATTGAAAATGTATTACTTGTTGAAGGTCTTAAACATAACTTAATTAGCATTAGTCAATTGTGTGACAAAGGTCTAAATGTCTTCTTTAAGTCAAATGTTTGTATTATTAAGTATAAAGATAACATTACAACCTTATTCATAACTCATATACATGAAAACGTATATACCATTGATTTTGATGAACTTATTTCTCAAAACTTTATATGTTTTTCAGCTATTAATGAAACTAGTTGGTTATGGCATAGAAGGCTAGGCCATGCTAGTATAGATTTGTTGTCAAAATTATCTAGAAAAGATCTAGTTAAAGGTTTACCAAAAATCAAGTTTTTAAAAGATAAAGTTTGTGATGCTTGTCAATTAGGTAAACAAATCAAATCTTCTTTCAAAAAGAAACTAGTAATATCTACTTCTAAACCTCTAGAATTATTGCATATGGACTTGTTTGGACCTAATGATGTTGCTAGTTTAGCTGGTAAACTTTATGCTTCTGTCATTGTTGATGACTACTCTAGATTTACTTGGGTATTATTCCTATCTCATAAAAATGAAGTGCATGTGTTATTTGAAAAATTTTGTAAACGAGTACAAAATGAAAAAGGTTACTCCATTAATGCTATAAGAAGTGATACAGGTGCAGAATTCAAGAATAAAAAAATTGAATCCTTTTGTGAGGAAAATAGTTTTAACCATAATTTCTCTACCCCTAGAACTCCTCAACAAAATGGAGTAGTAGAAAGAAATAATAGATATTTACAAGAAATGAGTAGGACCATGTTAAATGACATAACTTACCTAACTATTTTTGGGCTGAAGCTATCAACACTTTTTGTTATGTAATTAATAGAGTGGTAATTAGAAGTAAATTAAACAAAACTCCTTATGAACTTTGGCATGGCAGATCACCAAATATCAGTTACTTCAAAGTTTTTGGTTGTAAATGTTTTATTCTAAATAGTAAACCAAACTTGAAGAAATTTGAACCAAAATCAACTGAAAGAATCTTTCTTGGTTACTCTACTAATAGCAAAGCTTATAGGGTGTTTAATAAAACTTCCTTAATTGTTGAATAATCTATGCATGTTATTTTTGATGAATCAAATCTTTTTAAATCTAAAAATCTTGAAGATGATGATCATACTAACCAACTAGAGAACTTATCTAAGGATATAGCAAACTTGGAAATCAACAAAGAAGAAAATGCAAATCAGGAAAATACTATTAACTTAGAAGATGAAAATTTAGAAGAAAATGAAGAAAATAATGAAATTCATCTACCTAAGGCATGAAGATTAATTAAAGATCATCCTAAAGAATAAATTCTTGATAATGTGGATCAAGGTGTAAGAACTAAAAGAAGCATATGTAATAACCTTACATTTCTCTCTCAAATTGAACTTAAGAATGCTCTTGAAGTAATTAATGATGAATCCTGGTGAATAGCTATGTAAGAAGAATTAAACCAATTTAAAAGAAATCAAGTATGAAATTTAGTACCTAGACCTAAAAGTAAATCCATAATAGGTACTAAATGGGTCTTTAGAAATAAAAAGGATGAAGAAGAAAACATTGTTAAAAATAAAGCTAGACTAGTAGCTCAAGGTTACAATTAAGAAGCGAGAATTGATTACGATGAAACCTTTGCCCCTATCGCTAGACTTGAAGCAATTAGGATGTTGCTTGCTTATGCTTGTTATAAGAATTTTAAATTTTATCAAATGGATGTTAAAAGTGCTTTCTTAAATGGATTTATTTCTAAAGAAGTATATATAGAACAACCGCCTTGTTTTGAAAATCACAAAATGCCTAATCATGTTTTCAAACTCACTAAAGCTCTCTATGTTTTAAAGCAAGCTCCTAGAGCTTGGTATGATATACTTAGTGGTTTTCTACTTGAAAAAGAGTTCATTAGAGGTAAAATTGATACTACCTTGTTTATTAAATCCAAAAACAATGATATGCTTTTAGTTCAAATCTATGTTAATGATATCATTTTTGGATCTACTAATGAATCCCTTTGTCAAGAATTTGCTAAGACAATGCAGGATGAATTTGAAATGAGCATGATGGGAGAACTAACCTTCTTCCTTGGATTTCAAATCAAGCAATCTAAATAAGGCATTTTCATAAGTCAAGGCAAAAATACTTGAGAACTGCTAAAGAAGTTTGGTATGGACAACTCAAAGAATGCTGATATTCCTATGAGTCCAACCACAAAATTGGATAAAGATGGAAAAGGCTTAAATATAGAAGAAACAAAGTATCGAGGTATGATTGGTAGTTTACTATTTTAACTGCTAGTAGGCCTGATATTATGTTTAGTGTTTGTATGTGTGCTAGATTTCAAGCTAATCCTAAAGAATCACAGATGACTGCTATAAAAAGAATTTTTAAATACTTAATTGAAACAATTGATCTAGGACTTTGGTACCCTAAGAACACAACATTAGAACTAGTGAGTTATTCTGATGCAGACTTTGCTAGCTGCAAAGTTGATCGGAAAAGCATTAGTGGCTCATGTCACTTCTTAGGACACTTCTTAGTTTCATGGTCATGTAAGAAACAAAACTTTGTAACTCTATCAACAGCTGAAGCTGAATATGTAGCAGCTGGGAGTTGTTGTGCTCAAACATTATATATGAAACAACAATTAGAAGACTTCAAATTATTTTATGATAAGATTCCAATTAAATGTGATAACACAAGTGCAATAAGTATGGCAAAGAATCCAATCCAACATTCAAGAACAAAAAATATTGAAATAAGATATCATTTCATAAGGGATCATGTTCAAAATGGAGATGTAATGTTAGAATTTATTGAAACTAACAACCAACTTGCAGACATATTCATAAAACCTCTTCCTTCTGAAAGATTCAATAAGTTAAGAAGAGATTTAGACATGGCTAATCTTGATGACATCAATTGAAAAATATGCCTAAAGAAGAACAAAATAAAATCTTTATGTGAAAATTGTTTGATCATGCTTGTGCCATATCTTAACTTGATATGTAGTTTCTCATATTTTAAAATGGCCTAAAATCATTTACAAAAGGTTTTTTAATGATTAAGAAATTCATCTTGTTAACCAAAATTTGATTTTTTGCCTGGACTCGTCGACGAGTCCTCTCCACTCGGTAACGATTGAGTTACAGGTTTTTAAATCTTTTGTTTCAGGCTCCACTCGACGACGAGTATGTTAATTTTCTTCAGGTTTTAAAGCCACTCGATGACGAGTTTGACCTACTCGCCGACGAGTGCCTTCGAGACTATATATTTTAACCTAAATTTTTTTCTATTCACTGTTCCATTGTTCAAAAATCCCCTTTCCCTCACATTCTTCTACCCTCTAATCTTCTCCCTAATCTTCCAATCTCCTTCAAATCTTATGGCTCCTCGAGTGAAGAACCCCTCTCTACCAAAGAAGAAGACTGTGGCTACAGAGAAAGAAAAGAAGAAAGTAGGAGAATCTTAACAAAGTCAAGAAGAATCACTCATGCTCTTCAAGACCCCTGCGGCTCAAGAAAAATACACAAGATACTTCAGCAAGCATGAACCAGTGTATGGTAAAGTTCCAGATTTTGACTTTCTCAAAAGCATAGGAATTGATTTCATTGTTTCTAAATTCCATGATCTTAGATGACATAGGTTCCTTGGATTCCGTGAACCTATGAACCCTGATCTCTGTAAACAATTCTATTCTCATCTTACTTTTGACAAAATCGCCCAAAAATTCCACTCTTATGCACATGGTCAACTCATATCCTTTAATGTGAAAGAACTTCGTTCTATCTTGAAATTACCAACTGACACATTTCAAGAATACACCACAAATCAGTGGGTTTCCCATGAGGGATTCAATGTCATTGAGGCATTGAAAGTGATGTGTGTCAATAAAGACATCACTAACCCCATTCCTCCTAAGCTCAAGGATCTTACCCTTGATGCTCGTCTTGCACACCACATTATCCCTTATGATATTATTCCCCATGGTGGTGGTAGGGATTTCATTGCCTTTTTTGATGTGTTTCTTATTTGGTGCATTTTGACCTCCCAGGACATAGACCTATCTTTCATCATTGTCAATGTGATGAAAGACACTGCCAAGAGGACCACAGGCAGACTTCACTATGGTCTTGCTCTCACCAGACTTTTTAAACATTTTAAGATCCCTTTTGACTCCTATTAAGATAAAAAGTCCATTTCTGATTCTGATGTCTACTCTAAGGCTCTAATATAGAGTCTAGTAATGTTTGGGCCCCTAAATCCCAAACTATTCCTTCCTCCACTCCTGTTGATATTCTTGACATTTCCATCCCTCCATCTGTTCCTCCACCTTCTCACTCCACTCATTCTCCTATTCTTCCCTCCTCACCTGTTGAGCCCGTAGTGTAGACAGAGGCAGCTGAGACAGTGCCTGAGACAGAGACTGCTGATCAGCCAGTTCATGATACAGAGGATGAGATAGCTGCTGAGGTAGAGGCTGAGCCTGACTTGGGAGATATCTAGATTGATATTGATGTTCCTAAGTCTTCTCACAGACTAAGTTCAGAACATTTCGAGGATACAAGACACCATTTTGCTTCTCCTTCTAGGCCTACACCTTCAAGCGAGTAGATGACTCTACTGACTGCCCAGGTTGCCTCCATAGCCTCCAATATGGAGCATTTTCAGATGCAGATCAGTCAGAGGATGCTTCAGTTCCAAAAATACCAGAGAGAGTTTTTGGAGAACTTTCAAGCTTCTCAGACAGCTCAGTTTGAGAGACTCCAGTCAGAGACTAGAGAGAGGCTTTCATCTCTAGAGTCAAAGATGAAGCTTGTCCAGTCAGAAGTGAAGGTTAATGAGCCTAGATTGGCAGAGGTTGAAATGGCAATGAATTTCATCAAGGATAGAGTGGACTCCATCATCACCATCATGCATAGCAAATCTAAGGATGCCTCCATTGAGAGTGCAAAGCTTTTGGGAGATGTGACAAGCATAGGAAATGCGGTCAATGTCCAAGCTAGGTACATCCATCAAATAGCAAGCCTCTTAAATGATCAAGCTCCAGTAGTTGGAGTAATAGCAGCCAAGGTGGATTAGATTGCCTTAGACTCTGCCTCCACCTCTCACAAGCTGGGATTTGTTCCTATTCCCACAGAGGTCTACTTTCCTCCTCAGCCACCTCCACTTCCTCTTCAGCCCCTCCATCAAGCTCCTCCACAACAGCCTCCTCAAGCCACTCCTCCAGTGCCCCCTATAGCTGATGTGATCTCATCTTCCTCTGAAGACCTGTCCAACACCAAGCCATAACAGCCTACATCAAAGCCAGATAGGCTTACAAAGAGACAAAAGCTGGGACGAAGACCTTAAATTTTTTTTTTGTTGTTTTTTTTTTATGTCCTGACTCTCATGTAACTTTTTACTCATATCTATGAAATTTACATCATTTTTTTGTCCCTCCTTTATTATTATTATTATTTTTATGTTGCCAAGGGGGAGAAAAATGTGAATGTATGCTCTTATGTATTATATGAATGATAATTATTGATTTTTTTCCTTACTCGTTGATTCCATAAGTTAAGACTCTTTGTTGAATAAATAATGTATGTTCTTGGAATTTGATCTATTACCTCTCTTAGCTTAATGCATTTGTTGAGGGGGAGCTATCCTCAAATTTTCAGATATTAAGGGGGAGCTCACCCCAAGTCATTGACATTATGATGTCATCATCAAAAAGGAGGAGATTGTTAACCTCAAGGTTACAACTCTAAGTACCCTAGAATGTTTCGGTGATAAGACAATAATGAAATGATTCTTGATATACTAATATTTTCTTCGAGTATGTAAAATTTCAGCAAAAGTAGTACATGTCAAATCAAATTTTGAGATACGAAGAATTGAAGAGCATAAGTCATCAAGGTCAAAGTCAAAGACTAATTCTACTAAGAAGCACCAAAAGCTCAAAGTCAATGCATGAAGATCTGTCAAGAGTAAAGCTTTTTAAATTCAAGATTGAAGATCATTTTTCATGAAGACTAGTGTCTAAGTTAAAGTGTCTAGGACCTTGTAAAGTCCTCAAGTTATTGGAAAAGAATTGCTCATAGAATACCTAGATAGACCCTAGGTGATCTAGTATAACCTAGACATCATTCTTGGTGTAGAGCCCCAGAACTTTTGCATATGTCTTGGAATGTGTGTCAAGGCACGATGTCCATGTAATCTCCTTTTTTTTATGAAACGAGAATTTGGAGCATTTGAGAAAATGTGCAATAGTGTTATAAAATAATTAAATAAAATATTTAATAATGAACTATAGCCTTACAAGGGTCCTAGTCATGTCTAGAAAATGTTAGAATAGACGAGGGATAAGTCCAAGTAGTGGACTGAGTGGAAAATGGTCTCAGTGTCAGAATTTGCAGAGCACCGATCGCTCGGACCATTGTAGCGATCGATTGGTCCACAACCAATCGATCGGTAGCTATCGACTGGTTAACTAATTTGTATGGGGAATTTTTCCAAAGAGGATGTTTTTGATTGAGAGCCCGGTCAAGAACACCGATTGATCAGTAGGTGACCGATCGCTCGATATTACCCACCGATTGCTCGATCTTTCGCGTTTTTGCAGAATTTCATTAAGGGCTTTCTAGTCTTTTGGGCATTACACCCTTGCCTATAAAGGCTGGCTCGAGCCTTGGGCCCCCTCACACCATACTTAGCATCATTTTTAGCGAGAGTAGAGGAGAGGAAGAGGATATCTAACCTAGGTTTCCAACTTGAGAAGAAATCAAGGGTTTGGTTACCCAAGATCGTTCCAAAGGCTTGGATTCTTCAATACAAGGTTCAAGCTCGTGAGGAACACGTTCTCCAAAGCTAGGGCAGCATTTTTCCTCGGCAAGAACAAGGGTTTTCTTCCTCTATTCGAGATCGGTACCATATGCTACCCTCCTAGTTCATAATTTCTCTTTTCTTTCCTTCTTTCTTGTTTTCCCTAAAGTATAAACATAATAGGAGATGGATTGTGGTGTGGAAATGCCGTGTGGATGTGTTATGATGAATGAAATGGGAAAGGCATTGTATCAATAATGAATACACATGTATGTTGTGAACATAAATCCATCTAGAAAAGCATGTTATAGACTTTAACCAATAATGTACACACCACATGTTTGATAAAATGCCAAGGTAAAGAAAATGAAATATAAACTAAGAAATGCATGATTTAGAGTATATGGAATTGCTAGGGTTTATGATAGTGTGATTAATTGCTTTCTCCAACGGCATGAATAATTACTTGTTGAAATAAATGTTATGCTACACTTTGTTGAATCCCAAATATCATATTAAATTCCAAGTTAAAGCATATACACGATTTCACGAGTACGGCATGCATGACATGGTTTACCGGTATTTTTCAAGAATAAGGATTGGTAATCAGAGGTAGGGCATATCTTAAGATATGTTTTGCCTCGCTTTTGACAAGAACAAGAACAAGCATTGCACATGAGGGATTTACACTTCCCTCCCTTCAAGATTGAAAGAGGGGTCTCCCCTCACACACAAGTGCATATCATTGAAAGAAGGGTCTCCCTTCCCTCTCAAGTGCATCTCATGGAAAGAGCGGTCTCCCCTCCCTTTGAAGTGCATCTCACAAGTTACATGAACATGTTAAATTTCCAAGCAAGCAAGCATGATCTCATGACATGACATGCATGACACGATATGACACGCAATACAAGACAAGCACGACTCGATAAGATCAAGCAAGACAGAACAGGGTCAGACAAGTTTTAAACACGAAAAGAGTATTTTAAGTCAAGTCAAGCACATGACGTTTTCAAGAGATTTTTGACTTTGATATGATACAAGCATGAATTATAAATTGTTTACTTTTCCTGTTAATTACATGAACTGCTTCCTGCTTTACTCTCTTATTATTATGTTATGACTGTTCGTTAGTATTTGGTACCCGCTGAGTATTCCATGCTCGGTCGTACTTTTATGTTGGCAGGTGTTAGTGGAGCGCCCGCTCCTTTTGACATCTATGCTCCTGGTCCATGGGAGGAAGAGGAGTACGTTGAGGAGGTCCCTGCTGTGGAGCTTCATGTAGAAGACTACTATTAGGTGGTAGATTCTAAGTGAGAGTGGGTAAGCATGAGAGATCATACCTTGTATTTTGGGCGGGCATGTCTGCACCTTTTTTTGTTTGTATTTTTGTACAAACTTGGTTCACATGTATATATACTTAGAGGTTTGGTTAGACTTCCGCTATGCTATGTTAGTTGTGCTTCCGCTATTATTGTCCTCTATTGTATATGCTTCGAGTGTGTTGCAGGATGGTTTGTCAAGCAAGTCACGTAAGTCATGATAAGTCGTCCAAGATTCACTGTAACTCCTAGGGTGGGTTTTGGGTCGTGACAGAAGTAGTATCAAAGCTTAGGCTTTAGGTCTTTAGGGTCACTTAGAATCTAATATCACGGCTTGACAAGGGCATATGTCAGGAAGCAAGTTAGGAAGGAAGGAAGGAAGGATGCGAGTCACATTCCAAGTGTAAGACTAAACTTTAGTCTTAGTCTAAATTGGTTGCTTCAACCAAGTGCGAGTCTTAGAGACGCTAGAACACTAAAGTATAAATATAATAAATACTCTGATGACTTGATGTGACGGATATGATAGTACTATGCTATTATAGATTGCTCTATTATGGAACTTGAATTAATGTGATAAACTGTGGTTCCAAGTAAGACTCATGAGGTGCTATTGTTCTTAGGACGTTAGTCATGAGGCGGGGCACATGGGGTCGTGGACCACACACCAGAGCTTCCTCTTCTTCACAGGATGAGGATGAGCAGCCAGACCTCTCTCAGGTCTTAGGCTCTATTGCGGAGACACTCGCCATATTGGCGGCTTGACAAACTATACCATCATCGGTGGCACCTACTCCACCGCCTACAGCTCCAGTACATCGTACAGCTGGGGTTGAGGCATTTCAGAGACTGAGGCCTCCATCGTTCCATGGGAGTGTGGACCCTCTTGCTGCAGAGGCATGGATCCTCCAGTTGGAGAAGATCTTTGTGGTCCTCTTACCCATAGAGAAAGATAGAGTGGCATGGACAGTTTTCATGCTAGAGGGGGAGGCACATCATTGGTGGTTGTCCGCCTTGAGGACTCGAGAATTGACTATTCAAGGTCAGCCCTGGACTTGGGACGAGTTCAAAGATACCTTCTATAAGAAATACTTCCTGGTTGGAGCTCGGGAAAAGAAAAAAAGAGAGTTCATCAACCTCGAACACGGTTTGATGATTGTGGCTGCTTATGAGGCCAAGTTCTTGGAGCTCTCGAGATTTGTGACCCATATGATCACCACCGAGGCGATGAAGGTGAGAAGGTTTGAGCAAGGGCTCAAAGATGTCATTATGGAGAAAGTCTCGGCTTTCAGGCATGCTACCTACCCTGAGGTAGTGGACAAGGCCTTGTTGATCGAGACCAATTCTGAGGCTGTATCTAAGAAGAGAGAGTTGGCGAGAGGCCAATCTAGCAGTTCAGCACCTCCAGAGAGGCAGGCCCGGACTAGCCCTTATCAGTACACATGGCCAGCGCCACCTCACTATGCGTCGCCAGCACCACCACAGAGGCCGTCTTATGCTCCACCAGTTCCACGGCCGTACATGCCACAGGCACCGCGACCTCAGGCTCTTCTAGCTCCACGGCCTGTTGCACCTCAGGCAGCTAGGCATGCTCCACCTCCGGCCCCTCCGACCTACACATATAAGGTCTACACATCTTGTGGCCAAAGGCACCCGGCAGGAGATTGCCGAAAGGCATCGGGTGGATGTTTCCACTGTGGTCGCCAGGGCCACGTGATCAGGGATTGCCCTAGTCGTCAATTGCCAAGCTAGTCTCAGGGGATTAGGCCCCCAGCTCGTCCAATAGGATCATACCAGGTGTCCTCCCAGCCTGCATGGTGTGCACCTCCGCCTCGTCAGGCTAACCAGGGGCGAGTATTTGCCTTAACTGAGGGTGATGCACTTCCATCTGATGATGTAGTGCAAGGTATGCTTTTAAAGTTATTCAATTGTCCGCGATTGTCATGTTATGTTTTATTCCTTGTGTACGTATATGACGTGTTATATATCTATATACCTATACTTATGATGATTGATGATGGATTGACTTAGCTAGTTAAAATTTCAGGAACCTTGTTAGTCAATGAATATTTGGCTAGAGTGTTGACCGACACTAGGTCTACTCATTCTTTTGTCTCGTCGAGTTTTTTCCAAGGCTTTTCTATGGAGTCTAGTCAACTAGAACCGGAGTTATTCATTTCGACTCCTCTCGGCAAGATAGTGGTAGCCAATAGCATTTCCAGAGGCAGTACAGTTCAAGTGGGAAGCCACGAATTAACAGCCGATTTTATCGTCCTTGGATTCCAAGACTTTGACGTTATCTTGGGAATGGATTGGTTAGCAGCACATCATGGACATGTACTTGCTTTGAGAAGATGGTACTCTTCAAGCCAGTAGAAGGGAAGCCATTTCATTTTCGGGGGTTGAGAAGTAAAGATATCGCCCGCTTTACAACATTGAGCCTAGTGAACCCCGAGGCAAAGGACTCTTCGACTATCCCAGTCGTGAGTGAATTCCTAGACGTATTTCCAGAGGAGTTGTCAAGATTTCCTGTAGACAGGAAGATTGAGTTTGTGATCGAGCTTGCACCAGGCACAACTCCCATCTTCCGGGCTCCATATAGGATGGCCCCGATTGAACTCAAGGAGTTGAAGACTCAATTACAAGAGATGCAAAACCTTGGTTTCATTCGACCAAGTGTCTCACCGTGGGGTGCCCCGATGCTATTTGTCAAGAAGAAGGATGGCTCGATGCGGATGTGCATCGATTACCAGCAGTTAAACAAGGTCACCATAAAGAATAGGTATCCATTGCCTAGGATTGATGACCTATTCGATCAGTTAAAGGGAGCAAAATTTTTCTCTAAGATTGATCTTTGGTCGGGTTATCACCAGTTGAAGATCAAGGCTGAAGATGTTCCCAAAACTGCTTTCCGGACTCGGTACGGACACTACAAGTTCTTGGTGATGCCTTTTGGTCTTACGAACGTGCCAGTAGCCTTTATGGATTTGATGAACCGGGTGTTTATGAAAGTATGCCTCTTTTCAATTTTTGAAACACAGTTCTTGGGGGGCATACATCAAATCCCAAGATCTGACTAAGATTCTAATTGATTTTATTCAATGAAGGTAGGAATAACATTCACCTTTGCGACTTTGAAATTGTTAAGTCAAATCCACGTTAGAATAGTACTTGCAAAACTTCACAAGTGTCAAGTCTCCTGTCGATTCACACGAACCTTCTTTTTCCTTTAAAGCTTTCTCTAATGGAAGCTAATGGTCCTTCCAAATTTCCAGCTCTAGGATCTTGAAATAAAGATCCAATCTTTATTATCAAGAACCTTTCTTGATGATCAAGATCCTTGATCTTCTTCTTCTTGATTATTCAAAACTTAGAACACATAAGAGAAGAAAGGGGAGAAGGGTGACTGACTATACACCTCAAAGAGAGAGGAGTGGGAGGGTGTGAGATTGAGGAGAGGAGAAAATAAAATTCTGAAAATTTTTATTGTGTCCCAAGCCTTGGACGTCCACCTCTTTATATAGGAGAGCTTGGGTTGCTTGCAACTCAAGAGTCCACTTTCTAATCCAATTAGAATTCCTCAATTTGTTTCTAATTCTTGATTTCTCCTAATCCAATTAGGAATAATCATTAATAGAAACTAACCTTATCCATTAGTGTCAAACTAAGCTTATCATTATCCTAATCCAATTTCGATTCCTTGATTAGTAAGAAACTAATAGAATCCTTGTCCAATAAGGAATCTTTAATTAGTAACTAACTAACTAACCTTATCCAATGAGGAGAGTAGTTATTAGATACTAATTAAATAATAATAACAATTATTATTATTCCTTGAAGTGGGCGTCCCACCCTAGGTGGATCCCACTCCACACGCCCCCAATGACCCCTTTTGGTCACTTTAATAATTCTTTTATCATATTCCCCAATGGGTCCTACCCATTTGGTTTTTCACATCTAATGTGATTCCACCTTTTAGAGCATCACTATACCATATAGTGATTACTTAGAGAAATTAATTAATTTAATTAATAATTAAATTAAATACTTTAAGAAGGTCCTTGTGTGTGGGATCTAAAGGAATCTCCTATTTCCGATTGTGGGACTAAGTACTCAACCTTTTGGTTAAAGCATTGTTACTAGGAAACACCTTTCCTAAAACTCCATTAGGATCATAGAATGTTATCTAAGTCCCTGGACTTCCACCAATCACAATAATGTCCATTAACACAATGTGACTAACCTCCAGAAATTAGAGAATTGCTTGTAAGTACCATCTCACAATATATTTACAAATAAATCCTTCCACATTCCGATATCACTTGTAAGCTTCTGGGATTTGAACAATTCCACTATCTTAGTCCCTAGATTATGAATAAAACACTTTCTCATGATTACTTTTTCATTGAACTGAACCTCCAAAACACTTTTGAAGAAACATTAGAAAAGAACTGACATATATATATATATATATATTTATATATACTTTTCCATATTGAAAATATCAACTTCAATAAAGACCATTTTACCGAAAAGCACCAGTACTGGATTTAACAGTTCAGTTCAATAAGTATCACCTTGATATCATTATCTCCAATTAAGGAGTTGTGGATTCCTTATTGAGTGTTTACACACTTCTCCAAACATTGTGTACATAACCCAACGTACCCGGAGTTAGTCCTGTGTATTGGACATTGATGATTGGCACATCAAAGCCATATAGACAAATATTTGAGAAGATGTTAACCTCTCAGGTCTCAGGACGATTTTTCAAATGGATAATCCTAATACAATCTGACAGTGTATTCCTTAGGGTATCCACTAGTGACCTCGTTCAGTATTATGTACTTGCTACATATACTCACATGTTAGTCAAGAGTCACCATTCTCTGTGAATGAGATTCATCACACTATCTCATAGAACTACACATGTGCAAGCCATGATGAAGTACGGCGCCCAACCAGTACTCTAGAGGCTTCGAACAATATTAGGTTTACAAGGAACTGGAAAATCATATCTCCTCGCAATCTTTGCATTATTTTCCTACAATGTTACCTATGGAACTTTATGTCTTCATCATATGAGACAGTAATTAATATAATACCCATTATAGTTGGTTGTGTGAATATAATGTTTGTCTAATCATCATAGAAAAGTCTCTTATTGGCTTTTGAGAGCATATATGTCCAACAGTTCTGACCATACCTGGATCGATGCGTGATAGTGTTTGTCGATGACATCCTGATATATTCCTAGACAAGGGAAGATTACATGCGCGACCTTCACCTTGCTTTGGAAATGCTGAGAGAGCACAAGCTGTATGCCAAACTTAGCAAGTGTAAGTTTTGGTTGGAAGAAGTGGCATTCCTAGGCCACGTTGTATCTGCGGAAGGCATCTCGGTAGATCCGAAGAAGATAAAGACAGTCATGAGTTGGGAAAGACCCAAGAGTGTCACAGAAATACGCAGCTTCCTTGGGTTGGCAGGCTATTACAAGAGATTCGTAGAGGGGTTCTCCAGCCTTATAGCACCGCTCACTTACCTGACAAGAAAGAACGCCAAGTTTATATGGAGCGATAAGTGCAAGATCAGTTTCACGGAGCTGAAGAAGCAGCTCACTATGGCCCCCGTCCTTACAGTACCATTCAGATGTGGTGGCTATGAGGTATACAGTGATGTCTCGCACATCGGGCTTGGGTGCATTCTCATGCAGCATAAGAAGGTCATTGCCTATAGATCAAGGCAATTAAAGGAGCATGAAAAGAATTACCCCACGCACGACCTAGAGCTTGCCGCAGTCGTGTTTACACTCAAGATTTGGTGACATTACCTTTATGGGGAAGAGTTCTATGTCTTCACGGATCACAAGAGCCTCAAGTACCTCTTTTTCCAAAAGGAGCTAAATTTACGACAACGACATTGGATGAAATTTTTAAAAGACTACGAATGCACCATCCAATACCACCCGAGCAAAGAAAATGTAGTGGCTGACGCTTTGAGTAGAAGACCTCCAGAATTGTTAGCCCACATGTTGGTACGGGAATGGAATCTATTAGAAGATTTGTCAAATCTAGACATTAGTGTGAATGATTCTGTCCGCAATTGTAGAGACCCGAATATTTTTCATGTTTTTATTTCATTGCATTAGGGGTATTATAGTCCTTGTGATGTTTTAATGTTTATTGTATTGTATCTCTAATGGGTATAGTGTGATTAAAGTTTAATCAAACTTCTAGTTCAGGAATGTCATATCACACTCTAAACTTTAGGAAGCTCTAGTTTTGGCACCGTTTATGGGAATTGAGTGATTCTTGAACCATTAAAAAGGTATTGGAACCCTCTTCGAGGTTCATGTTTAATGTTTTTCCTTATTTTTAGTTTAAGCAAAGTCAAAAATGGGTCTTCCAAGGTTTTGCTTGATGGAATTGCAGATCAGTCAACTTTGGGGACAATTTGGTCCATAAATAAAAGGGAATTTGTAAATTCTAAAATGCCAAAAATGTTCGTTTTCGAAAGACGAATCCAACGCAAGTTGAATCGTTGAAATCCAACAAACGAGTCAAAAGTTATGGCCAAAACGGTACGATGGGTCACAAATCTACAGAGCACCGATCGCTCGGTCAGAAGCAGCGATCGATCGGTCCAAAACCGATCGATCGGTATCTATCGACTGGTCCAAAATTTTGTATGGGAAAAATTTCCAGTGAGTGCTTTTTTGACCGATCGCCCGGTCAAGAGCACCGATCGCTTGGTTGAGAACCGATCGATCGGTCATAACCACCGATCGCTCGGTCTTTCGTGATTTTTACAGAATTTTAGTATGGGCGTTTTGGTCTTTTTGTTCTCAGACCTTAGGTCTATAAATAGGGGGTCCTATTCGAAATATTAAAATACTCTACCTATTTCTAACCTAATTTGGCAAAAAGGGGGAGAAAACCTAGGGTGTGAGGGAGAGGGTTGCTTGGAGAAGAAGGAGGTTGCTAGAAGATTGAGAGGAAAGCTTGGAGATCGTCCTCAAAACTTCTCCAAATCTCCTCGGGAGCGTTTTGAATCCAAGGGAAGGATTCCTAAGGTCGATATACTATCCTAATCAACTCTATTTTAATGTTTTGTGAATATTAATTTGATAGAAATGATAGAATAGAGACTAAATGCATTTTTCCCAAATTTTCTATGAAGTAAGCTAATTATTGATGGAAATGTGGATTGGATGTGAATAGAATATATGGAGGATGGGATTAATATGTGGATGTGAATAGTGAATTGATTGTATGGATGAATTATGGTTTGATGAATGCTTGAAAATATAGAAGGGAAATGGATTCATATTATGCGTACACAAGGTGTTTGTGAAAATGCTTGAAAGGATAAATGCTATTATACTCTTATGAAATGGTGGTAAATTGATTATGAATTGCGATATGAATTATGATAAGATATGTATATGTGAATTGTTTGTTAAGTATGTCTAATTATTTGCATGGGAATTGATAGTCGGGAAGGTAAGAACTTAGAGGAACATCTCTCAAACCGGGAATTCTCTAACTATTTGGTATGGGACATATAGTGGAGTTTCCATGGTGGGAGATCGGAATCTAAGCAATTACCGACTCGAATGTTAATTTCGACACTTAAGTACACAAGCACGTGTATGTTAAGATAAGAGTCTCACAAGTCACACATGTGGACCACAAGTATGAGCATGACATATGTATGACATTCTGAATAAGCATAAGCATGACATGGTCCGTATCCGCCAAGAACGGCATGTCACATCATTGTGTGATCTGAATAAGTGCATAAGCATAAGCATCTCCCAAGCACGTGGTCTTATAAGCATAAGCAACTCATAAGTGTATTGTCTTCCAAGTCTAAGATTCTCACAAGTACACGAGTCAAGGTGATGATATGATGTATATGCGCACACGTTCTTCCGCACTCTGATTATGTTATTATGTTATTGGATATGTTTCTAACTAAGTACAGGTATATTATTATTGTTGGTTGAATTTTATATACACTGAGTACCTTTGTACTCAGCCGGACTTTGTCTTGGCAGGTTTAGAGCAGGAGTACACGGCGGAGCCGTGGGTTGAGGAAACATACGCAGAGGAAGGAGGTGAAGGTGAGCCTTTTGAGGAGGGAGCTAGAGACTTGGGTGGCTACACCTCTTAGTTTTTATTTCATTTGATTGAGAGAGTTGTATTAGACATGAGTAGATGTTGCTTAGTAGACTTTTTTTTAGTTGTGTATCAGACTCTTTGGTTTTAGTGGGTTGTATTTATTGACTATAGACTCGTGCTATTTAGTGGGTTACAGTTGATATATCGGAAATTTTATTATCCTCATTTTTGGAGACTCGTGTTAGTGTGCCTTGCATGTCATGGATTTTAAGCAGGTTAAGTAATGTGGCGATCTCAAAGTCCTATTTTAGCTACTAGACGAGCATCTAAATGGCACCATTTGAAGCCTTGTATGGGCGAAGCTGCAGGTCTCCTCTTTATTGGGATGAGGTAGGAGAGAAAAGTGTTAGGTCCTGAGTTGATCAAGCAAACTGCGAATAACGTTAAGATCATCCAGGATCGTTTAAAAGCCGCTCAAGATCGTCAAAAGAGCTATGTTGACACTCGTCGTAGGGACTTGGAATTCCAAGTTGGGGATCAAGTCTTTGTGAAGGTATCTCCTAGCAAAGGGATATGAGATTTGGCAGGCGAGGCAAGCTTAATCCCCGGTATGTTGGGCCGTTTGAGATTATCACACGAGTTGGTGAAGTTTCTTACAAGGTAGTTCTTCCACCTCACATGGCCGCAGTTCACAATGTGTTCTATGTGTCTATGCTTCGGAAGTACATTACGGATCCTTCGCATGTCATAGAGTTGAAACCGTTGGAAATTCGAGAGGATCTCACTTTGGTTGAAAAGTCGGTTCATATATTGGATCAGAGAGATCAAGTCCTTCACAACAAGACTATGCCGTTGGTTCTCATGCAATGGCAACATCATGCTCGAGAAGAGGCTACATGGGAGCGTGAGGCCGAAATCAAAGCAAAGTATCCGAAGTTGTTTGAATAAGTTTTTGTATGTGACTTGTAATTTTGTTTTGGTTTTGTAATGCAAGTATCGTCCAAATTTCGGGGACGAAATTTTTGTAATGGGGGGAGGATGTACAGCCCTGGAACTTTTTCATATGTCTTAGAATGTGTGTCAAGGCATGATGTCCTTGTAATCTCCTTTTTTCATGAAATGAGAATTTGGAGCATTTGAGAAAATGTGCAATGGTGTTATAAAATAATTAAATAAAATATTTAATAATGAACTATAGCTTTACAAGGGTCCTAGTCATGTCTAGAAAAGGTTAGAATAGAAGAGGGATAAGTCCAAGTAGTGGATTGAGTGAAAAATGGTCTCAGTGTCGGAATTTGCAGAGCACTGATTGCTTGGTCCATTGTAGCGATCGATCGGTCCACAACCAATCGATCGGTAGTTATCAACTGATTAACTAATTTGTATGGGGAATTTTTCCAAAGAGGGTGTTTTTGACCGAGAGCTCGGTCAAAAACACCAGTCGATCGGTAGGCGACCGATCGCTCGGTATTAACTACCGATCGCTCGGTCTTTTGCGTTTTTGTAGAAATTCATTAAGGGCTTTCTAGTCTTTTGGGGGTTACACCCTTGCCTATAAAGGCTGGCTCGAGCCTTGGGCCCCCTCACACCATACTTAGCATCATTTTTAGAGAGAGTAGAGGAGAGGAAGGGGATTTCTAACCTAGGCTTCCAACTTGAGAAGAAATCAAGGGTTTGGTTACCCAAGATCGTTCCAAAGGCTTGGATTCTTCAATCCAAGGTTCAAGCTCATGAGGAACATGTTCTCCAAAGCTAGGGCAGCATTCATCCTCAGCAAGAACAAGGGTTTTCTTCCTCTATTCAAGGTCGGTACCATATGCTACCCTCCTAATTTATATTCTCTCTTTTGCTTCCATTCTTTCTTGTTTTCCCTAAAGTATAAACATAATAGGAGATGGATTGTGGTGTGGAAATGGATGTTGGGCAATGGATGCCGTGTGGATGTGTTATGATGAATGAAAAATGGGAAGAGCATTGTATCAATAATAAATACACATGTATGTTGTGAACATAAACCCATCTAGAAAAGCATGGTATAGGCTTTAACCAATAATGTACACACCACATGTTTGATGAAATGGCAAGGTGAAGAAAATGAAATATAAACTAAGAAAGGCATGATTTAGAGTATATGGAATTGCTAGGGTTTATGATAGTGTGATTAATTGCTTTCTCTAACGGCATGAATAATTACTTGTTGAAATAAATGTTATGCTACACTTTGTTGAATCCCAAATGTCATATGAAATTTCAAGTTAAAGCATGTACACGATTTCAAGAGCACGACATGCATGACATGGTTTATCGGTGTTTTTCAAGAATAAGGGTTGGTAATCAGAGGTATGGCACATATTAAGATATGTTTTGCCTCACTTTTGACAAGAACAAAAACAAGCATTGCACATGAGGGAGTTTACATTTCCCTCCCTTCAATATTGAAAGAGGGGTCTCCCTTCACTCACAAGTGCATATCATTGAAAGAATGGTCTCCCTTCTCTCTCAAGTGCATCTCATGGAAAAAGGGGGTCTCCTCTCCCTCTCAAGTGCATCTCACAAGTTACATGAACATTAAATTTCCAAACAAGCAAGAAAGCATGATCCCATGACATGACATACATGACACGACATGACACGCAATACAAGACAAGCACCACTCAACAAGATCAAGCAAGACAGAACAGGACAAGACAAGTTTTGAACATGAAAAGAGTATTTTAAGTCAAGTCAAGCACATGAAGTTTTCAAGAGATTTCTGACTTTGATTTGATACAAGCATGAATTATAAACTGTTTACTTTTCCTGTTAATTATATGAACTGCTTCCTGCGTTACTCTATTATTATTATGCTATGACTGTTGGTTAGTATTTGGTACCCACTGAGTATTCCATGCTCGGTCATACTTTTATGTCGGTAGGTGTTAGTGGAGCGCCAGCTCCTTTTGATATTTGTGCTCCCGGTCCATGGGAAGAAGAGGAGTACATTGAGGAGGTCCCTACTGTAGAGCCTCATGTAGAGGACTACTTTTAGGTGGTAGATTCTGAGTGAGAGTGGGTAAGCATGAGAGATCATACCTTGTATTTTGGGCGGGCATGTCCGCACCTTTGTTTTGTTTATATTTTTGTACAAACTTGGATTACATGTATATATACTTAGAGGTTTGGTTAGACTTCTGCTGTACTATGTTAGTTGTGCTTCTGCTATTATTGTCCTCTATTGTATATGCTCCGAGTGTGTTGCAGGATGGTTTGTCAAGCAAGTCACGTAAGTTATGATAAATCGTCCAAGATTCACTCTAACTCCTATGGTGGGTTTTGGGTCGCGACACTTGGACCCTAAAAATGACTAAAATATTGATTATCTAATTGCCTAAGGGACCTAGCATGATTCTCATCTTTGTGGTCTCATTACGATGAGTTTACTGAAAAATTTCAGTGAACTCATCGACGAGTGGGTGACAGGAAAATGAAGCAATTGCTTCTGTTTCCACTCGGCGATGACTCAAGCCAAATTCATTGTCACTCGTCGACGAGTGCCTGCGGGAAAAACCTATAACGGTTATTTTTAAACGGCTAGTTCGCATTCAATGCTACTCCCAATGACTATATTGATTGCCCAACTATAAATAGAGCTGATTTATGATAAAAATACAACATACTAAGGATTCGAATCACTGTTCTATTGCTTATTCATCACTCACTAACTCTCAGCAATCAATACTCTGTTTTTTATTGATTATTTAGAATCCCAATCCCTTTCTTTTTGAGCATTCAATTCCAATCAATTTTGAGAGATTGTTAACTTTGCATTTAATTCTTTTCTAGCTCAATTAAGGAGCTTTCAATTTGGATTGTAAATCCACAAATCTTTGTTTCTATTGAAAGTCAAGAATCAGGGATTCTTGCACCCAAAGTGAGTCTTCTTGTATCTAAGAGAGAGTCTCTCTTGAAGAGGTTACTCCTTAGCCTATAAAAAGATTGTTAAAGGTTCTTCCTGAGCCTGGAAAATGATTGTAAGGCTTGCTCTCTGCCGGAAAAGAAGAGTACGATTAGTGAATCATGTGAAAATCCTTGAAGCGGGAAAGCTTAAAGGCCACGTAGGCTAGTTGCTGAACCCTGATAACGTATCTGGTGTCTGGTATCTGTAACGACCCCAAAATCCTACTAAGGCTAAAATAGGACTTTGGAATCGCCACATTACTTAAACCTGCTTACAAACCATGCATACAAGGCTACTACACGAGTCTCCCAAAAATGAGAGTAATAAAATTTCGATATATAAACTCAATCCAACCTGCACAAGTCTAAGGTCTATATATACAACTCACAATGAACCAACAAGTCTGATACACAACTAATAAGAAGTCTACTGAGCAACATCCTCTAAAAGTCAAATACAAAACTCTCTCAATGAAAAGAAATGTAAACTAAGAGGTGTAGCCGCCCAAGTCTCCGGCTCCCTCCTCAGAAGGCTCACCTTCACCTCCTTCCTCGAGGTAAGTCTCCTCAACCCACGGCTCCGCCGGGTACTCCTGCTCTATACCTGCCAAGACAAAAGTCCGGCTGAGTACAAAGGTACTCAGTGTATATAAAATCCAATCAACAATAATAATATACCTGCACTTAGTCAGAAACATATCCAATAGCATAATAACATAATCAGAGTGCGGAAGAACGGGTGCGCATATACATCATATCATCACCTTGACTCGTGTACTTGTGAGAATCTTAGACTTAGAAAACCATACACTTATGAGGTACTTATGCTTACGAGACCACGTGCTTGTGAGATGCTTATGCTTATACTTACGCTTATGCACTTATTCAGATCATACAAGGATGAGACATGCCGTTCTTGGCGGATACGAACCATGCCTTAGAAATCATGTGGTTGACATGCCGTTCTTGGAGGATACGGACCATGTCATGCTTATGCTTATTCAGAATGTCATACATATACCATGTTCATGCTTGTAGTCCACCTGTGTGACTTGTGAGACTCTTATCTTCGCATACACGTGCTTGTGTACTTAAGTGTCGAAATTAATATTCGAGTTGGTAATTGCTTAGGTTCCGATCTCCCACCATAGAAACTCCACTATACTGTCCCATACCAAATAGTTAGAGAATTCCTGGTTTGAGAGATGTTCCCCTAAGTTCTTACCTTCCCGACTATCAATTTCCATGCAAATAATTAAACATACTTAACAAACCATTCACATATACATATCTTATCATAATTCATATCGCAATTCATAATCAATTTACCACCATTTCATAAGAATATAATAGCATTTATCCTTTCAAGCATTTTCACAAACACCTTGTGTACGCATAATATGAATCAATTTCTCCTCTATATTTTCAAGCATTCATCAAACCATAATTCATCCATACAATCACTTCACTATTCACATCCACATATTAATCCCATCCTCCATACATTTCCCATCCTCCATATATTTTCCATCCACATCCAATCCACATTTCCATCCACATTTCTATCAATAATTAGCTTACTTCATAGAAAATTAGGGAAAATGCATCAAACATCTATTTCTACCATTCCTAACATCTTAACATTCACCAAAACCTTAAAATAAAGTTGATTAGGATAGTATATCGACCTTAGGAATCCTTCCCTTGGATTCAAAACGCTCCCGAGACGATTTGGAGAAGCTTCCCAAACTTTTCTTGCAATCTCCTATCAATCTCCTCCTTCTCCAAGAAAACCCTCTCTCAAAACCCTAGGGTTTCTCCCCCTTTTTGCCAAATTAGGTTAGAACTAGGTGGAGTGTTTTAATATTTCGAGTAGGACCCCCTATTTATAGCCCCAAGGTCTGAGAACAAAAGACCAAAAAGCCCTTACTAAATTTCTGCAAAAACACGAAGGACCGAGCGATCGGTGGTTATGACTGAGCGATCGGTTGCCTACCGATCGATCGGTATTTATGACCGGGCGATCGGTCAAAAACACACTCTCTGGAAAATTTCCCCATACAAAATTTTAGACCAGTCGATAGATACCGATCGATCGGTTTTGGACCGATCGATCGCTGGTTCTAACCGAGCGATCGGTTCCTTCAGGTTTTGACTCCCTTTACTGTTTTGGCCATAACTTTTTACTCGTTTATCGGATTTTGACGATTCAACTTGCGTTGGATTCGTCTCTTGAAAATGAACATTTCTGGCATTTTAGAATTTCCAATTTCCACTTAATTAATAAACTAAAATATCCCCAAAGTTGACTGATCTGTAATTCCATTAGACAAAACTCACTATTAACTTGACTTAAACTCAAAATGAGGAAAAACACTAAACATGAACTTCGAAGAGGGTTCCAACACCTTTCTAATGGTTTAAAAATCACACAATTCCAGTAAACGGTGCCAAAACTAGAGCTTCCTAAAGTTTAGGATGTGCTATGACATTCATCCGTTACAAGTTGATTAAGCCTAGTTTACATCACCATAATTAGATATAAATATACACACTTTAACACCTTATAAAGACTAAAATACCCTTAATGCAATGCACTAAAAACATGAAAAAGATTCGGATCTCTACAGTATCTCTATCATTCTCTTTCTTTTATTATCGCTGAATTTAGTTGGTAGTTGTTGTGATAAGTTTTAAATTCCGCAAATATCACTTAGAATAATTTTTTAATTTGTCATAAACCCTATTCACCCCCCTCCCCTTTAGGGACCATTATCTGGGCATCAACTATCTCTCCCCCCTTTTTCTCACAACTTATCGCCATATGTCAAAACATGTGTGGAGAAGTCAAAAATGAAGGGGACAATGATTTGACTTCTCTCACCACATGGCACACAATGTATGGATGCCCTTGAGGGGCATTCTAGCTTTGCCAAAGACAATCCGGAGCCTGATTCTAGAGAAGTGTCCCAACACTTACCTCTTGCACCATAGATGTGCCCACTGAGATCTTGGCTCTAACCATTCATTACCCTTTTGATGGGGCATATTAATTGAGTAAATTTAGCCCTGTCAATCATTTTTGCCTGGATTTCCCAGTTGCATGTAGGCAATGCGTGCCCCTATGGGATAATCAGCGCTTCATCCTCAATGCTCCTAATATTTCATATAATATTTCGAAAGACAATAGATTTAATGATCTTTGCAACGGTGCAGTGATTAGCACACCATGCATCATGTCCACGTACCCCTTTTCACATCCTTTTTAACTATAGATAAGCTTTAAAAAATTAAGATAAATATTATTGTTTTTTTCTTTTTAAAAATTAAGATTAAATTACATAACCCTAAGAGTGAGTGGATCTTAAGTACAATTAATGAGTGTTAAAAAGGAAAGCAAATCGTCGGGTTCTTCTTTAATGTTGATTGTACAGCTGCATAAGAGATCTTGATCATCAAACACCCGAGCCATAAGACGAACCCAAGCATGAGAATTTGGTTCCATTAAAAATAAAAATAAAAAAGGAATCGGGGGAACAATGAGGATGAGGATTGCACATTGATGGCAATTTAAACATTTCCGATTGACAACTCTATGGATCGCACATGTGACTAAATAGTCAAATGTGACGGCAAGTTAAACATCTCCCTTTTGATAACATTCGTTGTCTTCTTCGTCATTATTATTAGTATCATATCATGGAACACGTCAGCACTTATCCTCAAGATGCGTACTAAAGTTTTTAAATTGATGGGAAGGAACTAAGAAAGCCCCAGCCCACTTCTTCCTTAAGCATATAAAAAGGGTAACTGGTACGAGAACTCTATATCGGAAACTCTCATCGAAAACCCTTTTTTTTTTGTTACAAGAGTTGAATTTGCTTTGTCCCAAAGAAAGGAAGAAAATGCGTGGGCAGGTGTATAACGATCTGGAGGTAGGGGCGTCTGCTGAGGAGGTTTGGGCAGTTTATAGCTCACCTGAACTGCCGAGGCTCATCGTCGAGCTGCAACCTGGTGTCTTCGAGAAAATAGATATTGTACAAGGCAATGGACGTGTTGACACGGTTTTACACGTTGTACTTGCCCAAGGTTTGCCCTATATTCACATTAGATAATCTTACTTTTCTTTATATATTTCCTTTTTTTTTTTTTTTTTCACTATATTTCCATTCTGAGCAATAGTCCCCTTGTCGGCCGAGGAGGGGACTATTCCTCCTTGCTCTAACACAGCCGACCCTTCAACTCTTATTAAGTCGGCTTAGTTTTTTGTTTTTAATCCTTTATTTAATTTATTTTATTTTATTTTTCTAAAAACTAGATAGGTGAATCCCAAGGGTAGATGAAAATTAACCATAGTTAAATAGGGTTAGAAGAGAGACACATGGCAAGGAAATGGTGGCGAGAGGCCTCTCCTCCTGTCACCGACAGAGGAGGTGATTATTTTCCTGCCGTGCTCGAGTACATCTCTTTTGGTAGTTTTTAATTGAGATTCATTTTGAGCCGAGCTCTCTTCACGGCGATGAAGGAGGGGAGGTCCTCTTTTACGTCATACACATGGCACGTTGTAATTATTGAAAAAGGCTGAATAATTTTGCAACACCCATAATTACAAGATTGCCACCATGGTTGTGTAAAAGGGAAGCTCCGCTCAAAACGCCATGAAACAGTGCTCCTCTTTGGATACAATGATCCCAATCAAGATTCTGGGAGAAAAAATGAGAAAGGAGGATTTTGGGAGTATCTAAAAAATGAGAAAGGAGGATTAATGGTGATTTTTATTTTTTTTGGAAGGTTAAAAAAAAAGAAAAGTAGTTCATATATACTCTGTCAAATAAACAACACATTTATTTTTTATTATTTAAAATAAACATCAAATAAGCCCTAACGTGGAGTTAGCAAAATCAATATTATTTAATATTCCCTTATTTGGGAATGCTAACCAATACGGTTGCGGTGAATAAGTTGCTCCAATTGTTTAATGATATAATTTCTTGTATATATTAAATATTACTTTTGACTTAGAACATTAAAGAAATGTTAGCCCTAATCGTAATCTTCCCAAACACAAGGGCATAACAGGTGTTAAACCATTTCCTTGTTATTGGGTAGCACACCACGTGTTGCACTCACCCCATGTCTTTGGAAATTTTTTGAACTATTGCGTCTGGGCTAGCACTCAAAACATTATTATAATCGACAGAGCCAACCCAATCCGGCCCATTCCAACTCCAAGAGTTTCCTTCGGCGACAGGTTTATTCGGATGCACCTGGGTTTTGCCGCATTTTTCTTAATAATATTATTATTAATTAAGCTCACATTGAAATCTGATTCTTAATTTTTTGAAATTGTTAACATGTGCATAAAATATATAGAAATTAAAAATCAAACCACCAAGTTGGATCCTATACTTAACCAAATTGCTTGCTCCATGTCCTACTGCATCATCCATGATTAACTTGATTTTCCATTCAACAATGTAACTATTTTTATTCATGGTTGTGTTAGGGCTACCAGAGCCGCGCGAGTGGAAAGAGAAGTTCATGAAGATTGATCATAAGGAGCGTACGAAGGTGGTTCGACAGATCGAAGGCGGATATCTGGGCCTAGGTTTTCGCTTCTATGAAATTATCTTCAAAATTATAGCGAAAGACGAGCATTCATGCATCATTAGATCAACCACTGCTTTCGACATTGAAGAAAGTTTTGAGGCCAATGCTTCTCTTATCAATGCCAGTTCAATGTGGGGGATGGCCAAAGCGATCTCTAACTATGTCATGCAAAAGAAAGAAAGTGGCTGCAACAAATAAGATTTTCCGATGCGAATATTATCATGTATTTTTTAATAAGTTGGGAGTGTTTTTCCACTATGTTTCTTAGTACTAGACCTGTGAAATTTCACTCATGGCAGTATTTCTATTTTATTATTGAATAAAAAGATGTCTTTCTGTTATGTCAATCATGGATGGTGACTAATGGAGTTTATGTTTTGATGGGCCTCAATGGGGCCGATATTATTTATCTATAATCAGATGTTAGTGTTAGCGGGGTAAGTGAGTCTTTTTGTTTTGTATATATTCATGACGCGATTATATGCCCTAAAAAGAGATTTATGGCATAATTGGAAAAGTTCAACACCCCTATGATATATAGTTTTCTATCCCACCAGGTTGCCGTAGGGAAAAATATTCTATTCTCTCTGCCGCCCATGATGTACTTTTAATGAATGATACACTTTCACCATCTTACATGTAAGGGGGGGCTTTGTGGACAAATTGAGGATATGAAATTGAATTTCAGAATTCTTAATTCAATTATAAATTAGATGAGCTTAAATTAAGTATGGAGAGAAATTTTAAAAAATAGGAATACGAAGGATCACGACTAAGACGAGAAAAGATAATTAATAGACTTATAAATGGCTAATTAAACTAGTAGTGATTTTATCCTTTAATTTGGAAAAATTATGGTCCTTAAGTTCATGATATGACATTTCTTCATTGGATCAATCAAAGAGGTTCCACGACACATTGCATCACCCTGAAAAGAGAGAACGCAAGGATTTGAGGTTTGCAACCTGACATCAATATAGGTAGAATTAGATACATTCAAAAAGTTTTAGCGATTGTTTGTCGAATGATTATATTGTAAATATTTATGACCAAGATAATCAAAACAAAATGCACTATAAGAGAGAAAAAAAAAATGTAAATTACA